>JADLZK010008906.1:0-494206 GCA_015847255.1 Hyparrhenia diplandra
AGTAAACAGTACTATGGAATTCTCCGTTGAAAGTAGGTAGCCTAATCAATATATTTTTCAGTAATAACGCATTTCTATTTCGACCGGTGTGTAAAAAGATCTGTTGTTGCATCAAGTACCATCCTATTGCATGATGGCCACAATAACCCGTCATAAATGCAGCACACTGCTGGAAATTTTCACATGCATGATCGCCATTTAAGTGCAAAGTGGTAGAGGGAAACCTTAAAATAGCGTAATAGCTAATCAAGTTGCTTGTCCAGACATCTCACGAGCCACACCACACCCATATGAAGTATTATAAACAAAAGTACGGTTAGGTCAATGAATTGAAAGGTTTTTGTGAGCAATGCTACCAGTGAACTCAAAATATCCATGTTGCAAGGGAATTCTAGATCGAAGAGGACCGGCCAACCTTCTGAAATGTAAGTTGGTACGCAAAATTTATAACACAAAAGGGCCATGCATGTGTGTGGTTTTATTATACGCAACAACCACTGAATTATAAAGAAAGCACTATCATCACTTAGGTAGCAGTAGGATGAAGATCCCCATCAAGCATCACTGAGCCAGCTATAGGAGAAAGGTCTTCTTAAACCAACCACTTATCAGTCGGTGGACATGCACCGTACCCCATAACTTCCCAAAAAATGTTGCTGGTGAGATAGCTCCATGGCTTGAGGAGGGGAAATGGATCGGACCATAATAGTGAACTGACTCGAGTTATTACTCTCTGAATTGTGGTGATTAATTGAAGTGTCATGAGAAAGGATTTATACTATATGATTATAAAACTAAAAGCCCCACCCCACCCCCACCCACCCCTGAGAAAAAAAGATACAGTAGTAATTTACACAGTTTTTTTTTTCTGACAACAAAGTAATTACGACAAGAGTGGTAATGCATTTGGAATGTAGGTGCAAATTAAATTAAAATGGTGAAAAGGTTGAGAGCAGCTGTCTCCTGTCCAGCAATCAGACACGACGTTTTAATTGCAAGACCTTAATCACTACCACCGTTTGATAGTAACACACTACTCATCGTGTGGTTGTGGATTAAATGCAGTCAAGGGAATTCACACAAGGGCTTCGAACACAAATCAAACAGAAGAAATCAAGAACATGTTATGGGTGCCATTAAATGCAGTCAAGAAGACCGTTTTTAGTCCCACAGTGCAGCCAATTTCCGTTGCATTGCTGTTATCTAGCATACGGAAGACAAAATGTGGCAAGTACTAAAGGTATTGTTTGGATACCCCATGAATCGTGTAAACTGACTTTTAAAAGCTAGATTGTTAAAAAGCTGGATTGGTAAATTGTTTGGATCCTTAGCTCGTAAAAGCTAATATAATCGTTTTTAAAGCAGACATAAGCTGATTAATTTTAGAGCAAAATTATCATAATGCCCTTTGTACTTTTTTTTTTTAAATAGTGGAGAGAGAAATATTTGAGGGCAAGATAATCTTTTATGTCCAGAAGCAAAAAAAAAAAAAGTTTGTTTGGGTAAGGTTTCTAGATTATGAAATCTGGGGTGGTATAAAATTAAATGTAAAAGTTAGGCAAAAGTTGTGGCCGTTCGAGACTCTAGACTGTGGAAGCTAACTTAATTGCAGGTTGGTGCAAATATTACTATTTGCTTCATTCTAAATTTTGCCATTCCAAAATTAAAGAATCGAAACATGGATGGAGTACATCCAACTAAAAGAAGTAAGATGGAGCCCTAAGGTCGTCTCGCGTTTTATTGCAGATGAATGGGGTACTCCGCACGTTTTCCAGAAAATCGCGCACGCATCGGCCAGATCTTGGGGGCTCGCTTTTCACGCCCGCTCGCTATTTCGGCGTTTCGTTCCTCCTCCAGGACGCAATAACGCGGGCGTGGGGCCCGCCCTCCGCCGCAGCCCAACCACGTCGGCCCTCGTGACGCCGCGGCTCGCCGTCGGGGAAGCGTGTGGAGGCTCCACGATTCGCGGAAGGGACGGCCATGACGCCACGGCCATTTGGCGCTCATCGGCCGAACCGGGAGGGGAAGGAGGGAGGCGTAGCCGCTAGGCGCCGACGAGGAAGACGAGGATGGAGCCCGGCGCCGCTTCTCTCGACGACAGGAAGACGAGGAAGACGACGGGCAGGTGAGATTTGGGCGGGCGCGCGCCCGCCCCGATCTCGGAGGGCCGTCGCCGGCCATGGGGGCACCGTCCCCGTGTTGGAGCTCGACGAGGGGAGGAGGGCATGAGGAGGGGAGCTCCCCCCGCCGCCCGCCCCTCGCCGAGGTGGGACCGGGGAGGCTAGACGGCCGCCGCAGGAAAGCAGGTCCGCAGGAGCCGCGGCGGGCGAGAGGGAGGGAAAAATAATGCCGACGCTGTGGGCCCCACGAAAGTGTACAAAGTTGACGGTGCAAAGAAAAACCGAAAAGTAACATGTGGGACCCTCGCTTTATGAGCAATACAGTATGGTTTTAACGCTTCAGCGGTGCGGATAGCCTAAGATGGGTTGGCCCCCGTGCGCCATCGAGTCATTGACCATCGCTGACCCTCCACTGCTTTCTCACCGTGCATCGCTGCCCTATATATGGCACCACTTTGCTGATTTCTTACTCTCATCCTAGCAGTATATTTCATACCTAAAAGAGACGGAGTAATCACATTGCCAATTCAGCATCCGAGATCATTAGCTTATCCAAGGTTGAAAGCAAGTGACACGTCAGTGCAAGCTCACTCCCTTACCCCTTGATCCAGATCTTTTTCCCGCCCGCCCATAGCCAAGAATAAAAGAAAAGATAAAGATATTTATCTCCTATAGGCCCACCTGCCATCCCGGGCCAGGAAAAGCGCAAAAATCCAGCCCACCACACCAGCAAGGCCTGCAACTTTTACACCTACCCCCTCCACTTTCATCTTATTCACGACCCACCCCACCTTCTTCTTCTCTCCTGGCCACCTCCATCCATTCCACACTCCACACCTTCCCCGCTATATAACAACACGCGGCCCGAGTTCCGGGGGAGAGCGTGCAGAGCGAGGCCCGTCCCGTCCCGTCCGTCCGTCGCCTCCCCGTTCCGTTCCCCACCCCGCCGCCGCGCGTCCGTGCGTTCGTTAGGGTTTGGCGTTCCCGCCGCCCGCGCGCCATGGCGATCCTCTCGGCGCTCGCCACCGAGGTGTTCATCCCCGTCGCCGGCCTCATCGGCATAGTGTTCGCCGTCGTGCAGTGGGTGCTCGTGTCGAAGGTCAAGCTCTCCCCGGCCGCGGCCACCGCGTCCGGCGGCGGAAAGAACGGCTACGGTGACTACCTCATCGAGGAGGAGGAGGGGCTCAACGACCACAACGTCGTCGTCAAGTGCGCCGAGATCCAGAACGCCATTTCTGAAGGTAAGGCCCTGGGATTTCTCCAGATCTGGTGCTGCCGTTGGGTTGTTCGTTTAGATCCGCGCATTTCGCGCTGCTCTGGCTCGTTTGCTAGCCGAGGATTACGTTTTTTTATATATATTTGTCGTTTATTAGAGGATGTTCTAGTACACACGTTTCTAGAAAAAAAAATGAGATCGATCTCTGTGGGGGTGTAAAAGGTCAGGGGGATTTTGTTATGATTCGTTTATTTAGTCTATTTCACGCTGATCTCGCGGTGAAATTGCTAATATTAGGCTGGGAGCCTGGGTGAGCTCAAATGCCATCCCTTCTATTTTTATCCTCTTCGGGGACCATAGATAGATTACTGGCTAGACATCACAAAACGATGATTGTCTTTGGACTGAAACGAGTTTCAGACTGCATGTTTTTTTTACGGAATGGAAGACAAATATCTTTGTGGGGGTGTTGGCACATCTGTGGGGGCTGTCAATTGCTGTACCCACCTTCCCCCCTCAGAAGTTCAAACTATGTACTTTTTAATGATAATTTTGGTCACTAGTGGCATCTGTCCCAAATGTAGATTTTTCAAGTGGGGGCTCATGTGATGTGTTACTGTTGGTTTGCTAGTATTCGGTTCACGGGTCCCAAGTGGGGCTGGCAAATAATTCCTTTTTTTTTTTCTCACCCCTTGACGTGTGAATCTGGCCTTTGGCTTTGGATGCTTGTAGTGGTTGGTGGATCTAGGTTTTGTTCAAGTGTTCTTTTAATTTAATGCCTAGCGGTGTTCTTGCCCTGTGTCGGTGCTGCAGTAAACATGTAGCTTTCAGTTGATATGGTATGATCTCGCCTGGCGTCTTTATTCTAAACTAAAACTTGGTAATGGTGGAAGGTGCGTGACGGATCTGTCACAAACTGTATATCTACACATGTAGCAAGTTAGGCAGGGCACCATTTGGCTGACTTAAGCAACCATTATTAAATACATGGGTTCCAATGTCTCTAGTGCTAGGTAGATCTGGACCTGGAAGTTCCTGGGTAAGGGATGGGGATTCATTGCCATCTGTCACTCACGTGTCGTTTGTTCACTGACCTCTGAGCTTCCCATTTAGATCAGCATGGATGGCCTAGTGCTTATCGGATACATGCCCCATATGTGTGGTTTTGTTTTAAGCGTGTCACCAATCTTTGACCGGATGTGCTATTTTCTATGATAGAGATGGGGACACAGGAAAATAAGCACTTTTGGAGTTATCTTGTTTGGGGGCCATGAGTTTGTTACTTCCCTGTGTGGTTGACAAATGGATGTTGGATGTGTCAGTCTGTATTATTAGGTACTAGTTATTTATTTGCTGATACTTGGACCAATAGTTTTGGTGTTCTTTCTTATCTTGCTTGACTGGTGTGCCATTGTATTGTACATAGTTTGCATATACTGCGCAGTATTTACACCCTAGTGACCCTAACCATATGATTGATATCTTTTTTCCCTGAGAAATGAGAAATATGATTGATATCTAACAATTGTCTTTTCTTTTATGGACAGGAGCAACATCGTTTCTTTTCACTGAGTACCAATATGTTGGTATCTTTATGGCTATCTTCGCTGTTGTGATCTTCCTCTTCCTTGGTTCGGTTGAGGGATTCAGCACGAAGAGCCAGCCCTGCACCTATAGCAAGGACAAGTACTGCAAGCCTGCACTGTTCACTGCACTCTTTAGCACTGTGTCCTTCTTGCTTGGAGCCATCACCTCTCTGGTATCTGGTTTCCTTGGCATGAAGATTGCCACATATGCGAATGCCAGAACTACCCTGGAAGCTAGGAAAGGTGTTGGCAAGGCTTTTATCACTGCTTTCCGCGCTGGTGCTGTTATGGGTTTCCTGCTTGCATCAAGTGGCCTTGTGGTTCTGTACATCACCATTAATGTATTCAAGTTGTATTACGGTGATGACTGGGAGGGTCTTTTGAGTCCATCACTGGTTATGGCCTTGGTGGGTCATCCATGGCTCTCTTTGGAAGAGTTGGTGGAGGCATCTACACAAAGGCCGCTGATGTTGGTGCTGATCTTGTTGGAAAGGTCGAGAGGAACATTCCTGAGGATGATCCTAGGAACCCAGCTGTAAGTTTTTTGACATATAGTGTTCATTTTAGGACAATTCTAGGAACTATACAATCATTAGTACATGGCATTTCCTTCCTTGACCTTTTAAATCATATTTTGCAGGTGATTGCTGATAATGTCGGGTGACAATGTTGGTGACATTGCTGGAATGGGATCTGATCTCTTTGGGTCATATGCAGAGTCTTCCTGTGCTGCCCTTGTTGTTGCGCGTCTATTTCATCTTTTCGAATGGAGCAGGATTTCACTGGGATGTGCTACCCACTCCTTGTTAGCTCTGTTGGTATCATCGCCTGCTTGATCACCACCCTGTTTGCTACTGATTTCTTTTGAGGTCAAGGCTGTGAAAGAAATTGAGCCTGCACTTAAGAAGCAGCTCATCATCTCCACCGCCCTGATGACTGTTGGTATTGCTGTAATCACCTGGTTGGCCCTTCCAGCTAAGTTCACCATCTACAACTTTCGGTACTCAGAAGGCTGTCACCAACTGGTATGCTTTTTTTGGTTAACCTTTGCTGTTTATTTGTAGAATTGAATGCATCGCCTTGACAACTGTCGTATCTTTGCAGGGGCTTGTTCTTCTGTGTTGCAATTGGTCTGTGGGCTGGTCTGATTATTGGTTTTGTCACAGAATACTACACTAGCAATGCATACAGGTTCGAATCCTACAGTGTCTATTATGTTGTTCTTGCCATCATTTCTTTGTTACAGTGTTTTAATCCTAGCATGTTTATTCTGTGGCAGTCCTGTGCAAGATGTTGCGGATTCGTGCAGAACTGGTGCTGCCACTAATGTCATTTTTGGTCTCGCTCTTGGATACAAGTCTGTTATCATCCCGATTTTCGCTATCGCTGTTAGCATCTATGTCAGTTTCTCCATTGCTGCAATGTACGGCATCGCAGTTGCCGCTCTTGGTATGCTGAGCACAATCGCAACTGGTCTTGCTATTGATGCTTATGGTCCCATCAGTGACAATGCTGGTGGTATTGCTGAGATGGCTGGAATGAGCCACAGAATCCGTGAGAGAACTGATGCTCTTGATGCTGCTGGCAACACGACTGCTGCTATTGGAAAGGTAAAAATGCTTTTTAACCTTTTATTGGCTCAACTTGTTCATTTATCAGTTATTATTAGCACTATTGGTAGGTTATGTATTCCTTAATATTTTAACATATGAGAATGAAGTCGTAGTACTAGATAATATGCAACAAAAGAACCATTGTACTCATCTGGTAACTTAATTTATCTCTGTATCCCTACGTAGTAGTAGATAATCTGCAACAAAAGAACCATTGTACTCCTCTGGTAAACTTATCCATCTGTATCCCTTTGCAGGATTTGCCATTGGTTCAGCTGCTCTTGTGTCCCTGGCGCTTTTTGGCGCCTTTGTCAGCAGAGCTGGAGTGACTGTTGTCGACGCCCTCTCCCCAAGGTTTTCATTGGTTTGATTGTTGGAGCCATGCTTCCCTACTGGTTCTCTGCCATGACCATGAAGAGTGTCGGAAGTGCCGCCCTGAAGATGGTGGAGGAGGTCCGCAGGCAGTTCAACACCATTCCTGGGTTGATGGAGGGAACTGGCAAGCCCGACTATGCAACCTGTGTGAAGATCTCCACTGATGCTTCCATCAAGGAGATGATTCCTCCGGTGCTCTGGTCATGCTCACCCCTCATTGTTGGAACCCTATTCGGTGTTGAGACTCTTTCTGGTGTTCTTGCTGGTGCCCTGGTTTCTGGAGTGCAGGTGCGCGCTTTGCCCCCCTACTCTCTTTGTGCACTTCAATCTATTTGTTTGTTATAGGATTTATGGATTTCTGCTTTTCGACAGATTGCCATCTCTGCTTCTAACACCGGTGGTGCATGGGACAATGCCAAGAAGTACATTGAGGTGAGTGTTCTGAAAAACTCTCGTTGAACACCATGTCTCATCATCTGTGGTCAGTGCTAACTTTGTCCTCAACTTCACCCTGCTTGTTTCAGGCTGGTGCTAGCGAGCACGCTAGCGACCCTCGGCCCCAAGGGATCTGACTGCCACAAGGCTGCTGTGATCGGTGACACCATTGGTGACCCCCTGAAGGACACCTCAGGCCCATCCCTCAACATCCTCATCAAGCTCATGGCCGTGGAGTCCCTCGTGTTTGCCCCCCTTCTTCGCTACCCAGGGTGGCATTCTGTTCAAGTACCTGTAAGGGCCACAACAAGCACAGCAGAAGTATACGATCGACCAACCGTGGACATCTCGAATAACTCCTGCCAAATCGCCAGTTCTTGTGTATTGTGCACTAGCCGTCTAGCTGCACTGCTGTTTTTTGGTCTCATTGTTTCAGGATTGCTGCTGTATTCTCTTTGGGCCTCCTGGAGGCGTTACTGTTAGCCTTACTCTTACCCCTCTAGCTCTACGTAGAAGAGAACAGATGTCCCTGCGTCTGGCAAATTTTCCCAGTCCCTTGATGATGGCGATGATGTTGAAATCTTTGAACAATGATACATGATTGTTGCATTGTACTGGTGGTAAATCATACTCTATTGGTCTGTTGATGCCCGTTCTATTCATCCAATGTTATGCTCTGCGTTAAGATTGCTATTTGTACAATCATCAATGTTGCCTTCAGGTTCATAAAAGAAACTGACCTGTTTGGGTTGGAGGAATATCAAAGGAATCTGGCTCCAATGTTTTGCTTGCCTCATGTACTGTTTTGAATTGAGGAATCAAGCATGAAATGGAGGAAATAAAACATCTACTTGAAACTCGGAATTTTTCCTACACGTAACTAGAGGATGAGCAAATCCTTGTTAAATAAAATGGAGGAATAAACATGTCTTGTTCACATGTTCCAAACACCAATTCCTATAAAATTCTTATGTTTTACCTACGCTCACTTCCTATTCCTGTATTTTATTTTTATATTTTTCTGCTTTGCATTTCACTGGTCCAAACAGGTCATGAAACTTGAAGTCAAAATTTTGTCGGTGCACCACAATATTCTGTAATTTCTTTGGTTCCAGGCAAAGTTAGTGTTCCCAACCATGAATTGAAACACAATGGGAACGAGATTTTCCCCTTCCCATCCTTGATCATCACAATTTCTTCAACCTTTACAAATCTAAGAATACGAAAAAAAAGAAAACAAACTCACCCCTGAATTGCATCCCTTTTTTCTTTCGACAGATGCCTTGTACCTCACTTCACTTCATCTTATCTTACCAGATGGAAAGCTTAGCTGTCCATCATCACCAATCACGCCAAACCCATTATGAATCTACTACCCATCATCAAACTACCTACTCTAACTACACGCCGGGGCATTGAAATATGAAATGCGAGCGAACACGATGGAGTACGGCGCCACAGCGATGGGCTGTGCTGCGTCCACCTTAACAGCCTCCAATGTCGGGATGTTCCCTGCCGCGTCGGTGGCCAACGCCCTGCCGTTCAGCAGCATGACCTGGCTACTCAGGTTGCCGTCCTTGGGGGTGAGATGGTACTCGTCTCTCACGGCGCCGGCTGCCGCGTCGACGCCGGTGAAGCTGGGGCCGTGGACGTGCCGGTTGAACTTCCTGCCGCCGACGTGCTTCCTTGCACCATGCTTGTGCGCCGCGACAGCCCCTTGGGTTGTCACTGAGACTTGGGTCGTCGTGTCGCCGCTGAGGTTGATCAGCAGTAGAGTGATTCCTGGCTGGACGAAGAGGACGCATGCAGGGTCAAGATTGAGCGTAAATTCTCTAGGAGATGAAGGTTTATATTTACTTACTGAATCTCTTGCGCAGTGCGCATATGCTCGGATCTTGTTCGTGCCGCTAAATGTTGTTGCAAGAACTTTGGTTCCCATGAGGCGATGCCACAGTAAAGCACTGCACAGAAAGTTGGAGGAATTCTGTAAGTGAAAAAAAATTGTTTCTTTGGCAAGATCAACACTTTTAGCAATTGGGGTAGTTCTATGCATTTAGGACAAAGGATTGTTTTTGTAACCTACTGTATTTGTTTAGCTATTAAGAACATTATGTATCTTTACCTGTAATAGTCAGGGTTTGGTTGGAACGTTGTGGTATTCAGCAGGCCATAGTTGCCACCAATCAAAGTTTGTCTGCAGTAGCTCTTCGTGTCATACTTTGCTGACATCCCAAGCTGATCTAAATACCTTGAAAATCAAAGTTACCAAAACAAGCTCAAAAAAACATATCCAAGAACAGCTACAGAATTCGACACTGGAGAACTTGTCAGCTTACCAGAAGCTGAACACAAATGCATCAGTGACAAGGTGACGGCCGCTGTTGTAAGCGCCTCCAGCTTCCCCAACCCATGCGACAGTCGATGTTCCTGCAGATTTCAGTAGCCCCTGAAGCTTGCTGAATGTGTCTATCATTCCGTCGAGGGTTGATGGATTGAGGATCTTGTTAATCAGATTTGTGTCCCTTCCTGCGATGTTCAGTTCAGCACATTTTTTTTTTCAGTCTCTATATGCATCAACCAAATTATACCCGCGATTGTAAATGTGAGCATACCTGGTCCTAAATTGTAAATGTGGTGAGTGACCACATTCAGTAGATTTGGCTTGGTCTTGACAATCAGTTGGGTAAACCAGGCTTGGTCATAGAATCCTCCAGGAGCAAGCACCAATGGTTTTGATGGATTGCTTCGGTATATGTCGTCGACTAATTTCTTTAGGGCGATCACATCTGAAGCGTATTGGTCCGCTCCAACTCGAGTTCCAACCCAGTACCACTAAGTTCATTTCCTGCATTTTTGATTGAAATTGAAGCTAGTGACTCTAATTTCTTTGGAGAATCATTTTCAAAATTACGGGGGCCAAATTTTTATTTATTGTTGAGTATAAAAGCTGTGGATAATTCAGAAATTGGTATTAGGCAGCCTAACCACACATGCCACTATCCTAAAGATTGGACATGTCGCATGTCAACATCAATAATTTCAGAAAACTAGACAACACTGAAAAGATGTTTGAACAGAAACTCTCGCCCTTCTCTGAAAATAGATAGACATACTGAAAAGAACCTTTCAGAAACAAGTTAGGCATTACAAATTCTCACTTTGAGACCAGACATATGAAAAGAGACTTTCAGAAAAAACTCTATCCCTTCTCTGAAAGTAGATAGACGTATTGAAAAGAGACTTTCAGAAACAAGTTATACATCATTAAAAATTCTCACTTTCAGAAACAAGTTAAACTCGTAAAGCATGATAAAATGCACACTAGAACAACATACCAAGCTCCCATCCATAAATTCGGTAGCCCTTGTTCACGGTGTACCGGATCAGTGACGCCGCATTGGTGTAATCCCATGGCCCTCCCATGGATCCATCCGGCAACGGAACGCGGCCATTCAGCGCGTTGAGCCCAAACACAATCTTGGCACTGCAATGCAACACCGCCTGATGAATTTCCTTTCTCATAGCCCAAAGAGAGGACTAAAAAATCCAGTGACTGGAATGGCGCTGAGAACTACTCACCCAGATTTCTGGAAGAAGGTGTTGAGGTCGTCCCACCTGCGCAGTGGGAGGCAGCCCTGCGTGAAGCCGTGCATGCTCCGACACGTTCTTGGCGAAGGGCGCGCACGGCCAGCCGCCGAGGTCCGCCGTGCCGTACACCACCTTTGTCCTGCAGCGAGCCTCCCAGGCGGAGCACCAGCGGCGGCGAGAAGGCTGAAACAAAAAATCCACCACCGCATTGGCAAAGAGGTAGCTACTGGGGTGGGACTGGGAGAGCCCTCAACGGAGCGGCCATGGGCGGTCGTCGCCTACCTCTGACGGCATTGAGCAGGACCTTGTTGGAGAGATCCTGCGCGAGAGGAAAGAAACTGCGCGTCAGCCAGCCATCTGAGGTCGCGTGGGCGTGGCGTGCGTGTTCTGGTTTGGATCACGGACAGACAGGGTCTTAATTACGCCGCGGCCGTGTCGTCAGTGTCAGTCGTGAGTGAGTGGCTCGATCACCACCAGGTTGAGCAGGCCGGCGCGGCCCCAGGCGCAGGTGCCGTAGTCGCACTTGTCCGGCGGCCACCAATCCAATGTCGCGCACACGAAGTCCTCCCCGGTCGCCGCGACGGCGCGCCGCGCATCGACGGTGGCCACCGCCGGTTGCGCGGCCGCCGAGCCCGGCCGCAGCAGCAACGCGGCCAGGAACCAGAGACCGCCCAGAAGCCGACCCAGCTGCTGCTGCTGCGTCCCGGCGGCGGCCATGCCAACTCGCGGACCGACGACCCACTCGACGCCGGCG
This sequence comes from Hyparrhenia diplandra, assembly GCA_015847255.1. Taxonomy (NCBI): domain Eukaryota; kingdom Viridiplantae; phylum Streptophyta; class Magnoliopsida; order Poales; family Poaceae; genus Hyparrhenia; species Hyparrhenia diplandra. The sequence continues at coordinate 11,688 of JADLZK010008906.1, forward strand.
GGCCAAGAAACCAGGCAGGCAGGCAATGACTCTTCAGAGAGCACGCAACGCAGTCCAGTAGTCCCCCAGCCGTGGGCCTAGCAGATGAGATGAGAGAGCACGCGGGAGGAGGTTGCTGCCCACCCGCACCTCATATCACCTCACCTCGGCTAAATAGAGTAAATGGTAGAGGACAAGGCATGAGCGTGGGGTAGCTCCATCGCGGGATCGATCCTGTCCATGCACGGTGGGTGACGCGGTAAGCTCGGTGGCCGGTCTGGCCGGCCGGCGAATTCGGGTTTTTTTCAGTTAGCGGTTGGCGCGCGGGAGGTGACCGGCGAGCGAGCGAGTGAGTGAGCTCACGTACAGCTAAGAGGTTTTGACTGGGGCATTGGCGCCACTGGGTTTTGGGGTTGGGGTGAGATGAGATGGTGGTGAACACTGTTGCCAGCAGTGAGTGAGGACAAGGCGGCAGCAGGAGTAATAAAAAGGCTCTAGTCCTTGGTGTGTTGTCTTGTTGCTGCAGAGGCGCTGCATCGCACGGCCCGGCATGGCATGGCATGGCACGGTCCTGTGTTTTGTTTCTGATCGTCCGGCCGCCGGCGCCCTTGCAGCAGTAGTCTTTGTGGTCTAGTAGGCCTGTACTGTACCAGTGAAAGAAAATCGACAATGGGACGAGTTGGATGCTTTTGTTCCCATTCTTCTTGAGAAGAGTGGTGCGTGAATCACAATGTTCCAAACAGAGCAATCAGCATAGGAAATCACAGTACAAGAGAAAGTAAAAAAAAAACACAGTGCATTTAGGATTGACACACATGCTTTGCACAGAGAAAGATACAGGTTTATGCGAAGGCCTAAAACGATCTCCACTCCCCTCTAAAATTATGTTAAAGAAGACTCGTGAGTGAAGATCGATGCCGTCTTTGGTTTTGGATGCCACCATTGCGTATGTTTCTTCCATTCCAAATGTTGCACATAGTGTAAACCACCATCCTTTTGAAGTGACGTAATGGCAAACCGTTTCCTTCCCACCAAGCATGAATTTCTATGTTGGCTTAGCTAGACTTGTGGCTGGATTAGTTGCAAATCCTCTCCCAGGTCAGCACAAGTACAAGGTTCCAAATCTTTTTTTTTTTTTTTGGCTAGAAGGCAGAATGGTGGTCGAACTCTGGCTGGCCTCAACGCTTTGGCGGCTTGGCCTGTAGCATTTCGGTAGCGTTTATTACCATGGGATTCTAGGAATCCCAGATAAAAATAAATAAATCCGGATAAAAAAATATATCCTACAATCCCATCCAATCTGTGAAGAATGGATCAATAACCCGACCGATTTTTCGGCAGTTTTAATACTACGTGACACAAAATAAGCTAATAAGCGGGCTGAAAAGAATAGATGAACACTTGGGCAATGTACTTCCTCGTTCCCTAAAAACATGTAATTATGAGAAACGTGTCACCAAACTTTATCAACTTCAACTATGTTTATAGAAAATACGTTTAACATTTATATCTTCAAATAAACTTATTAAAATACTAGGCTTAAAAGATCTTTCCAATGATAATAATTATTTAGTATAAATATTTATATATTTCAATATACAATTATCAACAGTTTGAAAACGTTAAATTTGAAGCGAAAATTGCATGTTTTCTATAACGGAGGAGCAGGTGCAGTAGCGTGCAGTAGCATGGTCCTCCTCGAACCTCCATTCATGCCCATCCAAAGGGAAGAGAAGGGGACCCTACACTCAACACAAGGATGACCCATTATCACACGCAGCTTGGCTCGCTTTCCTTGTGGGCGCGAAACGGCTCGTAATGGCCAATCACCGACAGTGGCTTGGCTGGCTTTATTAGCAATGCTTGGCATGGGGGTCATGTCATGTCCTTTCATTCATCAACTGGATGCATCTCTATCGATTTCTTGGCTCCGATAATTTTTTGGTTGATCTTGGGCTTAGTTGCACCCAAAATTTTAAGTTTTTTTTTTCACTCTACATCAATTTTTGGACACATGCATGGAATACTAAATGTGGATAAAATAAATAACTAATTGTACAGATTAGTTGTAAATCACGAGATGAATCTTTTAAGCCGATTTTCATAATTGAATAATATTTACCAAATATAAACGAAAGTGTTCTAGTTCTAGTTGAAAAAAATTACAATCTAAACGAGGCCTTGATCCCGAGCGATCAAGATCTGCACGTACGGAGCATGATTTTCGGTCGGTTGTGAATTACTGTGTACTGTATGTAGGGCCTCTTGAGTGATCGATCGAATATAAAGCTTGCTTCTTCAGAGAAAATGGTCCATGTAAGAATGAATACATGGCAAGTAGTACTGGTTCTTACTGTTGTCGTGATGGTTCTGGTCCATCCCCCAGTCCCACATCAGTTTTGTTGTTGGTGTTTCTGACTTCTAAGCATTTTGCATTTCTTAAATTTGGTGAGAGCGATCGAAAACCTGATGCTGGAACTGGCCAACGTATCGTGCAGACTGCGTCCTCGTGGGTTTCCTAGTTTGCATCGAGCCGTGGCAGTGCGATCTGCAGTCACTGGAACGTAGCTTCCAAGAGGAAAGCACCAGTGGAGTACGCGTAAACCCTACGTTCCACAGCTTTGTTCCAGTTCACAGCTTTGCTATATATATATACACACACACACACTGTATATAGTTGGATGGACACATTTGGTTGTATTGTATTGTACGTATTACGTATTTGGTTGCAATGTACAGTACCAGTAGTAAGAAAATTCTTGTACTGAGGTCGTTATCGGTAACGATCCCAAAATAGCAGAACCAGATAGTTCAGGAACACCAACCCCTTACTCTGGACAAACTGGCCATCACCTCGAGACGATCCTCGCATCCATCGTGGTCCTTCCATTTCTGCGCGTCGTGGGCTCGCGGCTGTCTCCAACCGGTAGGAGGGACTCGATTGGTTGGGCCGGCCGAGCCCGAACCAGCCGATGCGCTTTGTTTTGGTCCGGCCCAAGGCCTAAATTCGGCACCCGCGTGGTGTGGCAAGCGGCGCGGCGCGAGGCTGGGCCTGACCCTGCTGGAGGCCCATGGCACTCTCGCTTTCGTTCGGATGCGCATGCGCGCGGACGACGAACTAATGCTGGACTGCCTGCTGGGTGCCGGTGGCGCGCACCAGCGGCGTGCCCCGCCCCGACGGCGTCCCGTCTTCCGTGGGTGGGCGGCCCACCGCTCCGTGCACGGTGTACCGGCACCAGTCTCAGTCTGCTGCCACCATCACCACACCACCACCATCCAGCCAACTGACGCCAACAACCTCTCAGTCTCAGCTCGGCTCTCGCCCGTTTTATAATCGGGTTCACGTGACACCACCCGCCCGCCCATCGGCCAGTGTCTACTGTCCATCCAGTCTGCCGCTCGCCGCTCGCCGCGCACGCCCGGCGATGGACTGGTACGCGTGGCTCTGCAGGGCGGGACTACACCCGGACGTGGCGTTCGAGTACGCGCAGCTGTTCGCGCGCAACGAGCTGGGCGCCGCCGACGTGCGCCACCTGACCACGAGTTCCTCCTCAGCATGGGCGTCACCGTCGCCAAGCACCGCCTCGAGATCCCTCAAGCTCGCCAGGAAGGACTCGTCCTCGTCCTCGTCCTCGTCCAACAACGGCAAGGCCGTCGTGGCGGCCATCACCGTCCTGCCGTGGCGCGCCACCAGGCTGCTCGCCTCGGCCGTGCACCGGTCCGCGCGCTCCGCGCTCGCCCGCCTCCGCGCCTCCGTGTCATCGTCGTCCCGCACCCGCACCCGGGACCGAGTCGACCGCGGCAGGGCGAGGGCGGCGGCCGTCCTCGCCGCGCCGCGCGCGCCTGATGCCCTCCTGGTGCGGCACCGCGGCGGCGGGAGGGTCGCGCACAGCAGCAGCTGGACTAAGATCGCGGCGGCGGCGTCGCCAGTGGCGGTCCGTGCCGGAAGCTGCCGCTGCCGATGCCGATGCTGACGCACGTCGTCAGCAAGCCCGTCCTGCTCACCAACAGCTGCGCAGATAAGTGGAGGGGCAACGGCACGGCGGTCAGGGCGCTGCCTTTCCCCGCCGCGCGCGCTGGGTCCATAGCCGCCTACCTCATGAGCAGCTGCGACGAGGAGGAGGGGGACGACGGCACCGGCAGCGACGACGTGGAGGTGGTGGTGGACGTCGGCGAGGAGATGCGGTGGGAGTCCATGTTCCAGGATCTCAAGCCCACCTAGCTAGCCGAGACGCGCTCGCGTGCCAAGTGCGTGCGCCCTGCACCTGTGACGACCTGCCGCTGCCTGCCGCTGCCGGCCGGTGAGTGCGTACCTGCCGGCTGCCGCCGTCCAACCGTGTACGTACAGCGAGCCAAGACAACGTGCATGATGGCCAGTGGCCACTGCTCAGTACAGTACTCACTAGCTAAAGCTACCTGCTATCTGTTACTGTTATTGCAACTGTCTGTGTAAATGAATTTGAGTGTTACAAACAATGCCCATGTGTCATTCTTTGAAAATTTGAGCTTGGAATCGATCCATGTTCACGCACACACGGATCGACGTTGTAGGATCTCGTTCCTTTGCGATCGGATCATGAGTTCATGATGATCAAAAATACCTGCAGCATTTTCGATCATGCTGTGAAAATATTTTAAGGACTACAGTACTAGTCGTTTGTCGTTACAGTAGAGATCTAACAACGGGATGGAATAGATTATAGATAAGAGAGGGGCCATGTTCCCAAACCGAGACAAAAAACAAAGTGTGGCGCCAAAACGAGCCGAGGTATCCAGATCTGAACTGACAGTCGCCGCTCCACTGAACGATTCAAACTGGGGACATGGCGTCTGGTTGCACGGATGTAGATCTGTCGGATTCAGCAAAGTTTAGCTGGCCAACCCTGGTCAGATCTCAACCACTACCTGAGTGCCTGTTCAAAAAAATTCAGTGCTCATCTGCTGATGCTGAAGAGGACCTGTTAACCTGCCGACCACTGCCCAATTTTCAGGCCACGAGTAAACCAGATTTTAAAGACAGCATGATTAAGACCTGAGATGCAGTTTATTTCACAATTGGAGAAAGATGCAGATTCTTCTCAATATCATGAAATCCGCCAAAAAATGTCCATGGGCATGTAATATACAAGCACCACCGTTCTACTTACATAAGTAGGGATTTCAGTTACGCACACCTAAAATTTGGGCCTCAGCACGTTTACCTGGAGCAACAGAACGAGCATCTGGTACAAGTAGCTGCACGAAACCATCGCTCCCTACTCATATTAGACCAAAAACCCAAAATTACAGCAAAGAGCACAAAAAATAAGGCGTGTGCTCATGAATTACAATAGATCTTTTCCGGCTACTCGACCTCATACTGGGTTTATTGTAGATGCAGAAAACACTACATCTCGTATCGCCCGTAGTTCAATGTGCAGAGTTCCTGGGCTGGCTGAAGGATCCCCCCGCATACAGCATCTGATACACCGGGCGGACCCTCACCGTCAAAACTGTGCTCAGCAATGTGCCCAAGCAAGCCGCCCCGGATAGGACGCAAAACGTGAGCCTGAAGCAATTAGGGCCATGGCATGCAATATCCGACCCAGATGTTGTGGCATGCTGGTTTTCCACTTCAAGATCGTAGACATATCCTGCAAGGGTGTTAAACAGGTATGCACCTACTGGATTTGCCAATATGATGAAGTTGAATATCTTTCCCCAGTGCTTTAGTCCGAAGAGCTCTGATGAGGTTGAGATCATCACGGAGAGCAGGGCACCATAACAGATCCCAAGTAAGGCAACAGAGACGTAAAGTGTGGCAAGCTGACCCAATGCAAAGAGCAGATATGTAATTATCATCACTACTTGGGTGCATATGATCATAACACTTCGTGGAAGTGTCCTTGACCTGCAAAAGAAGACTGTAAGTTAACCATGGGATGCAATGGCAACAATTTTGAATCTCAGCAAACTCGTGCCTATCACTCACAAACAAGAAAGTTGTTCCCCCACATGTTTCTACCCATGGGATTCAGGATTTTCCTTGTGTTTGTCTCCAGAAAATGTACCCGTGACTACTTTGTCAGGCTTTCATGTTCTCTATCACAATTTTTACCCAAGTTATTGACTAACATTGAGAGCACAGAAATTCTCTACCACAGAACTTTTTCCTCAGGACAGAAATTCAAAACTTGAGACTGCAATGAAGTTTTCTACACCCTATATTCTAAATTATATAAGTCACTCCAAGAATCTTCGAGAGTCAAGTTTGACCAAAATTATAGTAAAAATTTCAAAAGTTTATGACATCAGATGTTAATATCTTATCATGTAAATTCAGTCAAACTTGAGATGCTTTGACTCTCCAAGATTTTTGGAAGGACTTATAATTTTGGGAAGGAGGGAGTAATAATCCAAAGAGGGCTTAACATGGTTAATAAATTCAAGCAGTTAGGAGCAACAGAGACACACTGGTTCACTACCAGAAATGTCTCGGTAGTCATTGCCCACTGCCCACTAGGCCAAATACAAAGTGAAATTGATAGAGCTATTAAAGCCAAGAATGGCCCATCATATAAAAACAATTATTTCAAAAAGTAGATGGCTGAGTAAATATAAGATAATCTGTTACCTGACAAGATACTCAGAAACAGCACTACCTCCCAGCCGGCCAAAAAAGTTGCAGAAACTGAAGACAGAGAGTGAGATAGTTGTGTCGACAGCACCTGCAGCAATTCCTATTTGTGCTAGATTATTAACAACCGTGATTCCAGATCCCATGCCAACAAAGCATATTGCAAAGAGAAGCCAGAAATCGGCCTTCAATAATGCTTCACGAAACCTGAAATCTTCTCCCCTTCTTGGTCTTCTTCTCTTCGGCTTTATAGCACCTTCACCCTCAGCGTAGAGGATATCAATGTCAAAGGAATCTTCTTCTTCAAAATTACCAAGGTTTGATTCAGAGGAAGAAAGCAAAAGTGATTCTGTGTGATCATTATCATTTGTTGGAGAGTGCAAATCTGATGGGCTTTTTTTCTTCGAATAAAGTCATCTTCAATGGTATTGCCAGGGAGCCAAAATGAGAATAACCATAATGACAAGCAGAGAATAGTTCATAATGTCATTGAGATTCACGACATGATCCAATATCGTAGCCCCAACCAGATAAAACCCAAGAAGAATGCTCGCCATCTGTGCAAACATAAAATGGACTTGCTCTGCATTCGTCTCCACCAGAGAGGGTTCACAAGGCTGAACAAAGTACATTGCCAGAAGGCACACAGCAGGAATTCCCAGAGTGAGAAGGAGCAAAAGTTTGATGGGTGAATCACCGAGTATTCCAGTGTATATTTCAGTGTAAACAGCAGCACTTAAACCCGAGTACCCTTTCAGAATGCCAGCAACAGCACCTCTGCTGAGTGGGAAGTTCCTCATGTTGGTCACTAGAACGGCAGTTGCCAGCCACGCACCACCATTGGTAGCAAGACATAACGCAAACCATATCTGCAAGTACGGTCATTGGTAAATTTACACTATATCCAGTAAAGTAAATCCCAGACTGAGAATACACTGCTTAGAGTTGGTAAAAATTTTTGTCTCAAGCTGAAGCTAGCAAAAAGCTAACCTCACTTAAAGCCTTCAAAGGAGAAAGAAGAGTGGCGCTAATTTAGAACACCCGACCCTCCAGCGAGATCTGGCGTGCAAAAGTCCTAGATACGTGCATAATGCAGCTAAACTAAGTGAAATGCTGCATTTTTCATTGAGACAAGTGTAATCAAAACTTGTTTGCTAGTGTATGGCACGCAGCCTGTCCCCCCTTTGTTTATGGAATCCAAGAAACAGACATCTCTTTCCCCTCAAGCTTACACCATAAGATGTATGCCACGTAGAAGAGAATGTCCCTTTTGTTTATGGAATCTCAGAAAGAGATCCATTTTCCCCTCAAGCTTACTGTATACACCATAAGATGTATGCCACACAGCCTGTCCCCAACTCCCCATTTATTTATCGAATCGCAGAAAGAGACACCTATTTTCCCTCAAGCTTACAAATACACCATATAAGATGTTTAACCATTTTTATAGGGTAATAATGGAGAATAAATCCCAACATAACAATCCATATATTATGTTTACTTGCCAAAAATGCGACCACTTGGCACAAAACAATAATGCCTTCCACAAAAAAAAAAAAAAAAAAAAAAAAAAAAACTGCACATGAACAGAGTAACATAACTTCCGTTTCACGACTAGTACTGACGCATCATAAACTGGATCTTAAAAGCCGATCAGTAATGTGTTTCGAAAAGCAAAAACCAATCAGAAAATAATTCGATGACAAGTACTAGCAAAGCAAAACGAAGAGCGATTAGTGTCAGCTCACCAGCCAGTAGGGCAGCGCGGGGGCGACGCCGGAGACGAGGAGCCAGACGGTGCCGTACCCGAGCAGGCACGCGCCGGCGCCGATGAGGAGGAGCAGCGCCGGGTGGAGGCGGTTGCAGAGCACCCGGGTAGCAGGCCGAGGTTCTCGCCGACGTCGCAGGCGACCCCGAGCAGCGCGAGGCGGCTCTGGTCGGCGCCCAGCGAGACCTTGAGCGCGTGCGAGTAGAGCGCGAACGTGGAGCTGGCGCCGCCTGCCACCTGCACCCACGCCGCCGCGCCTAGGCCTCAGCCATGGCGGCCGGCTACCCGCCTTCACTGACGCTGGACCCCGCATCGATCGGTCTCGGCGAGCGAGCGAGCGAGCCGAGGAGGGACGGGGAGGGAGGCGAGGGGAGCTGCGGTGGGGATCGCGGGTCGGTGAGGGTTTTTATGGGGGTTTGCGCCGTACGGCTGTCCACGCCACCACACGGGTGAACTTTGGGAGCTGGGCTGCCTGCCTGCCTGGCTGGTGTGGTGGCTTGGCTTGGACGCGTGGGTGGAGGAGGACCCGGAGGTGAGGTGGGAGGGAGGAAAAGCGGGGAAAGTGGATGGAAACAGGGACGCGGATCGGGAAACCATGGCAATTTCTGATGGGGACGGGTCGGCGGCACCGGGGGCGGCATGTGGCCGAGATCGCAGGGCGAGTTGCGATTTGATGGCGGCAGAGTGGCTGGGCCGCGCCGGCGCAGTGGAATGGACCAGGGATTAGTATCATCAGGTGTGAAGTGTGATGGGCCCGTGCGGCTGGCTGACTCTGCCCGTGGGCTCGCAAGTTTTTTCAAGGGAAAGATCCAGTTGATTCTCAATTAATCAACATTACAAAAGTCTGAATTGTCATCTTCAAATTAGACAATCCTTTTTGTTTTTCAAACTGTCTGATTTTTCTTGATGAACGATTTTAAGTGGAGATTGATTGCGTACAATTATAGATGAGATAATAGACTAGAATTCAGATCCATTCATTCATCCATATAGAAAATTGAATGAAAAAAAAATTAAAGTTTAATTCTTCCCGACATAGAATGACTAATGTATGGTCCAATCAAACCTGTTATAAAATCTAGGATGCACCTAAAATGAACCAATAATTACAAACCTGTTATAGATGCATCTTAGACCACGTCAAAAAGTTGGAGCCAATAATGACAAGCCGTAATGTTCACCTAGTTTACAAGAGATGTTCTAACGATATTTTCTATGATGTTCAGATAATATATACATGTTGTTTTTATGTTCGTCGCTTGAAAAAAATACTCCAGTCACCATATGACTGGGATATAGCAAATCCCTTTATTTTTAGCTAATTTGACTAAAATTTGTTGGCGCATGTCAATAGTCAAGGCCAGTCCTTATAAAACTTAAAACCTCATATTTGCACATCAAAGTTTTAACAAAATTGATTAAAATTTATTAGAGACGACTCAGTATGCCAGTTTACTACTGCTCTAGACAGATTGGTGTGACTATCTACAAGTGGGCTCCACATTAGAACCTTAAAGTTGGACAGTAAATGTTGCTCTACGTATCAAGTCCAAAGAAACTCAGGGAACACTAAACTTTTTGAGTTTTTCAACAAATTTTGAACTTGTTGGATCATATATGGTGATGGATATGAAATTCCAAACGGACAGAAACAACTAGAGTATGTGGTTGGATTATCTACTTCCAGATCTCAACCGATAAATGCATGGCGTACATTCTTGTAATAAACTATGGTGTTTTCCCTAGCTCAGAATTTTATTAATTTAAGATCATTACATTAAATTTTTTTGAACGGGTCATTACATTAAATTGATACAATAATTCTAAACCCATTTTCATCTTATGTAAAAATACATAGCCTAAAGAAAAAAAGAGCCTGACATCTTGATGACTAAGACTGAATTGCCATGTGTCACGTATGTGATATGGGGAAAAAACACCGTCTTGGCCATATGCGTAAGTTGTCCCAATGCTATTGCAACCAAATCCTGCAAGATAGGTTTACAGAGAACCTTAAGAGAAACTTGCAATGGAGTAAATTATTTTTTTTTTAAAACAAATCATTTCGGGCGAACCAAATTGACCAACAAACGTAAGTACTCCTCCGTTTTAAATTATAGTTCATTTGACTTTTTTGACCCTAAGTCTCACCACTTGTCTTATTCAAAAAAATTTGCACAAAACTAGTCAAATTTAAGTCATTCTTGAACAACATTTGTTAATAAAGCAATCCACAAAAAAAGAAGTAATATTTTACATAAAATTTTGAATAAGACGAGTGGTCAAAGTTGGGTTTGAAAAAGTCAAACGAACTACAATTTGAAAGGGATTTAGTAGGGTTTTTTTTGCGATAAGGAAAAATTCCATTAATACTAAAGCAAGTTACATCCTCTCATTACAAAAAGTAAACCAAACTATTCTACCTTCATTGATGAGAGACAAGAAACATTGAAAAAAGCCGTGAATTGCACCATCTAGGATCATCATCCCAAACGGATATACCACGGACGCAAGCTTCGATCCGAACGAACAGGGCCATCTCATCATCCACCGTCATCCTCATACCCATCACTTTTATAAAAGAGGAATAAACCGATAAAACTCCACATGCGAACATGATGAAATTGGCGCCGCCGATTACGTCGTCGAACTCATCGTTGTTGCCTTCACCAGATTCGCGTCATGAGAGAACACAAGTCCAACCGACATCCAGGATAGATATCGTTGGAAAACTAAATCTCACTAGCCCATCGTCATGGCTGCAAAGAACCAACAACGACAAAGGAAGGGCCGGAGTACCTTATTATCCATCAATGGTGTCAATGTTTTTCTAAATCCTCAGTCAACTTCCCAACATATGTGAAGTACCATGTGCTTAGGGGAGATTGAAAGCGAGCTTGGTGCTTGGACTGTTCTTTCTACCTTAGTTAGACGACGCGGACATTGGTTCAGCAATGTCTGTAGGTGACTAGCCGTGGACGAGTTTTTGCTCAAAAGTCAGAATCAGAGCGTCACGTACGTTGTCGAAACATAGCTCGTCTCGAGGAGACCTGAGCAAAGGTATGCCGGAGCTAAGTGGAACGGCCTCGCTAATGAGATGAGTCCGGCCTTAGAAGCTCACAGACGAAGGCGCCCCGAACTGAGGCGGGAGGAGACCAGAGCCGAGCTCGATCTCTTGCTATTGCTAGTGTCTGGTTTGGCGTGGGAGACTTGAAGCTTCGGCTGCAAGAGGAAGGAGATCAAAACGACAGGGACAACTTGGAACTTGAAAGTAAACATACAAACAGGTTGAAAGCAATAGTTGAGCGTCACACCAACACATACAAGTGACCCAAGGGCAAGCACAACACCACAATAGATCCGTGTCCAAGTCGGCCTATTGATTCTCACATGATGTACACAATACGTTCACGAACGTCCACAACACAATTACATGCAAATAAATACATACTCCCTCCCTTCCAAATTATAAGACATTTGAAGAATTTTAGATCACCACGACATCACAATTATCTTAGATAGGCAATGTATAGCTTAGCATTCACTTTGTGGAGACGGGGACAATTCCGCAGAACTCACGCAGCGCGTTGTTCACTGTGGGCCTCTCCTGACCGAAGCGGAACTTGACGTACTCGTCGAAGTCGCAGGGCCTGAAACGCAAGGGGTGCCGGTCGTGGTCCACGAGCTCCTCCAGCGCGCTCACCACGGCACCGTGCCTCAGCTCCGACCCGAACATCGCCGACAGCCTCTCACGTTTGCTCGGCGTCCTCACGCGGTGGACGCAGGCAGGCACCCTCCCGTTCGTCAGCACCTGCGTATATGCAAGCGTTGAGATGTTAGGTTTGGTTTGTTTATTGGTATCGATGGAGCCTAGGGATTGGAGAACTAGCATGAGCATCTGTTTACCGTGAGCATGTCGCCGGCGATGAAAGCGAACGTGCCGGGCTCAGGGGCCACGCTGATCCAGGTGCCGTCCCTAGCCTGCACTTCCAGACCCTCCACCTCGTGCTGCGCGATGATGGTCGCCATGCCGCAGTCTGTGTGCGCAGCCGCGTACGTGGCTTCGTCGCCGCCGCCGCCGCCGGCAGTCGGAGGCAGGGCCCCATAGTGGGACAGCCGGACGTGGTAGACGACCGACGCCGACGCGAGGTGCGAGTCGACGTGCTCCTTCCGGACGCCCAGGCTTTCCAGGACCATCTTCTGCACCGTGCGGTACAACTCAAGCATGCCCTTGGCAAACGCGTCTGTCGTGTCGCTGCAAACAACATCATCGATCGCCAATAATCTAGATATAACTAAATTGATGAACCAAAAAATTGAAACGACTTATAATTTGCAAAGATTGCGTACCGGAAGGCAGTGTTTCCATGGGGCCAAAGGAGATCGGTGAAGGCATGGACTTTGCCAGCGTCCGTGGCTTCGGAGATACGTAGGCTCTCGAGGCCGGGGGCCTTAATGGGGTGAGGCCCGATGTAGCCGCCATAGTTAGCAACCAGCGTTCCCTTCTTCACGGACACAGGGAGGGCGAAGAGCTCCGGCATGGCGCGGCCGAACAGGTCCTGCCGGAGCTCGCCGTCGTCCAGCGCGCCGTGGGCGACCACGACGCAGCCGAGCTCTTCCATCGATGCAGCCACCGCTGCGCAGGCTTCCACCCAACCAGGCCCGCCCGGTCGGACGCCGCGGAGGTCGACTCTGCGCAGCTCCGCCGCGCGGCACTGCTGCTCGATCACCTTGCCAGCAGTGTCCATGCTCTCTCGGTTTGGTGGCTTGTGCTGATTGACCGCCTAGTTCTAGCTATCCGCTGAGGTTCAGGCATTCAGCAGTGTGCAATGATCGAGGTCACCACTAAATAGTCACCACACCACACAATCGCTTCCTAATTAAGACAGCCGACGTTAACGTGTCTAGTATTAGATTGTGCCGCGGACTAGCTCTGTTTTGTATAAGGTTATATATATTTGGTTTGGTCAGATCAAGTCACATCACAACTATGTATTTTTTTCTTGAAAGTCACATCTATGTTATGGTAGAAGTAATGTTCTAGCAGAAATGAGGGATTTGTAATAAGGTTAAAAAATATGTAATTATGAGAATCATGCTGATTAACTTAACTAAAGTTTGACCAAATTTATAATAATTAGTATTAATATTTATGTCTCAAACAAAATTTATTACGAAAATATATTTAATCACTAGTATATTGAACTTACTTGTATTATAAGTGTTAGTAATCTTTTATATAAATTTGATCAAAGTTAAAATTGCTTGACTTCTCAAGAAGCGACAGTTGCATGAAGAGAGTAATATTTGGTAGGTCAGATCAAGTCACATCACATCTATGTTTATTTTTGAAACTCACATTTATGTTCCGATAGAAGTAATAGTCTAGCAGCAAACTGATTATAGATCAGTTGATAATGTCCCTTGTGGTGGAACTTGCCTACCTGTTTTAAGTTCTCGACTTGTCACGAGTGCTCGTATTTTCTTGGATTTATTTTAGGATTTTCCGACGTTATGCAAGTGGTGAGCAACGTTCCGTGGAACGTCGACAGATGAGATGCCAACGATGATTTCGGGAATCTCTAGATCTGCCGCCCAGTAGAGTTTTGCGTACATGTATTTATAGGGGTGAGTGTGATTTGCATACGTATTGTGCTGTACTAAAAAAAAGTAATATTCTAGCAGAAATGAGGGAAGAAATAAAGAATTTTATTTTTTATGTGCCTCGTCGGCTTGTGAAAACATGCGTTGTTTTTTTCTCCATCCAGCAGAACTACTAGACGTTTTTTTTTTTCTGTTTAAAAAGATCAAAATATTTTGCAATTTTGAATAGACGGTGTTCTACCTAATAGACGGTGAAGCAAGTTTTTTTTTTTTTTTTTGAGAATGACACAAGACAACGCAGACGCCACAACACGCACGCACACTCACCCCTCGCGGAACACAGTGACGCAAACCCTACCCCTATGAGCACCTCCGAAGGACCGAGCACCCGGCAGATCTGGAGATTCTCGGTCACCATTGGCGCCGTCGCCGACGGGAACGCCGCTACCACTTAATGCACAACACCGAAATCACGGGAAAATCCCAAAAAGGTGCGAAGCACACGGGATTTGAACCCCGGTGGGTAGCGCCCCACCTGGACCGCCCTACCATTGACTACAAGCCAATTTTTTTTGTTTTTGACTAAACGGTGAAGCAAGTTTAGTTTTCTATTTTTCATTTCTAGAGAAAGCGAGTGGTTACTAATAGTGGGCAGAAGCAAGTCAACTGTTCTATTTTTTATTTGAAGAAATCGACAAAGCTATCGTGAAAGTCGGAAGAGCAAAACAAAAGATTCTTTCATCCGGCGACAAAGCTTTCCTTGTCGTCAGTAAGCAATGATTTTTGTTCGAAAAAGCAGTGTCACATGCCCACGGGTTCCGGGTTTATCTCGAGCAAGAATAATAAGCCAGCTAGCAGCCGGCTGCTAGCAGGAGTTATGCTTGTTGCACGTCACTAATAGCGTTTACTAACAGCGACCCGTATAATAGCTTAACCGTAAGAGTCAGCTGTAGAGCAGACTTTAACATTTATTCCTTGCATGCACAAGTCACTTCTGCCTCACGTACTGGTTGGAAGATTAACTTTTTCTCGTATCTTGTGCTGCAGCCGGGCGAAATGGGAAGCGCCGGCTTCATACTCTCTCTCTCCAATGTGGCACTTTTTCCTACCGACGTGTACTTCTCTCAGCCGGCTAAAACAGCTTATAATACTTGCTCTCGGCCGTTCACGATGGTGGATCCTTCTTTTTATTTTATTTTATTTTTTCTGCCTACCATTTCATCTCCCAATCTCACCCAACTCACGCCGCATAACGGTGGCGTCGGGCGCCGCTCCCAACGGCGGCCTCTCCCCATATTCCCTTCTCCTCCCTTGGCCCCGGCGGACTTCCAAGGCAGTGGTGCCTCTTTCTCCTTCTCCCTTCTTCCTCTCAACTCCGGTGGTATAGAAAGGCCCATCGGTAGGGAAGGAGATGGGGCGGCTTAGCGGCCTTGGCGGTGCCGGGCGGCGTCGGGCCAGGGAGGGGCGGGGCGCCATGGCCGGACTTTGGTGAAGCTCGTCGTAGGCGGCGTGCAGGGTGGGGGGAGGAAGGCGGTCACCGCTGGCGCGCTTACGACTTAGCCGGCTCCGCGACCCGCTGGTCGGTGAGGGTTTTTATGGGGTTTGCGCTGTACGGCTGTCCACGCCACCACAGGTGAACTTTGGGAGGCGGGCTGACTGCCCTGGCTGGTGGCTTCGCTGAGACATGTGGTGGAGTGGAGTAAGACCCAGACGGAGGAGGTGGGAGGAAAAGCGGGGAAAGTGGATGGAAACACAAGAGAAACAGGGACGCGGATAGGGAAACCATCGTGATTTGGATGGGGACGGGTCGGCGGCATGTGGGCGTCTGGTTGAGATCGCACGGCGAATTGCGATCTGATGGCGGCAGAGTCGTTGGGCCGTAACGGCGCAATGGAATGGACCAAATACAAAGATTATTAGGTGGTGTGATGAGCCAGCCAGTGTGGCTGGCTCTGCCCGTGGGCTCGCTTGTTTTTCAAGGGAAAGTTCCATTTGATTCTCCGTTCTCAATTAATCAAGAATTTACAAAAGTCCGATTTGTCTTCTTCAAATTAGACTCTTTATTATTTTTTTCAAACTGTCTGATTTTTCTTGCCGAAGGATAGATTTGAAGCAGAGATCGATTGCGTACAACTATAGATTAGTTAATAATAGATTAGAATTCAGATATCCATTCATCCATATAGAAAAATTCAATTAAAACATCACAAGTTTAATTCTTCCCAACATAGAATGACTAATGTCCGGTCCAATCAAAACTGTTGTAAAATCTAAATGCACCTAAAATGAACCAATAATGACAAAACTGTTATAGATGCATCTTAATTAGACCACGTCAAAAGCTAGAGCCAATAATGACAAAGCCGTAATGTTCGCGTAGTTTACGAGAGATATTCTACGATATTTTCTATGATGTTCGTGATAATATATATATGGTGTTCTATGTCTGTCGCCTGAAAAAAATCTATATATACCAAATTCCTTACTTTTTGGCTAATTTGACTAAAATTTGTTTGAGATAACTTAGTATTACAGTGCATGTCAATAGTCAAGTCCAGTCCTTATAAAACTTAAAACCTCATATTTGCACATCAAAGTTTTAACAAAATTGATTAAAATTTATTAGAGACGACTCAGTATGACAGTTTACTGCTGCTTTAGACAGATTGGTGTGACTATCTACTAGTGGGCTCCACATTAGAACCTTAAAGTTGGACCGTAAATGTTGCTCCAAGTGTCAAGTCCAAAGAAATTCAGGGAACACTAAACTTCTTTAGTTTTTCAACAAAATTTGAACTTGTTGGATCATATATGGTGATGGATATGAAATTCCAAACGGACCCTATTCAAGTATATTCGAAACATGGTTGGATTATCTACATCCACTCTCAGCCGATAAATTCATGGAGTACATTCTTGTAATAAGCTATGGTGTTTTCCCTAGCTCAGAATTTTATTATTTATTAAGATCATTACATTAAATTGATACAGTAAATTCTAAACCTATTTTCAGCTTATGTAAAATATACATAGCCTAAAGAAAAAAGAGCCTGACATCTGGATGACTAAGAATGAATTGCCATGTGCCACGTATGTGACAGGGAGAAAAAACACCGCCTTGGCCACATGCCCAAGTTGTTGCAATGCTACTGCAACCAAATCATGCAAGATAGGTTTACGGAGAATAATTCATGCGTAGCCAGTGTATAACCTTACATGAAACTTGCAATGGAGTAGAATATTACTTCTTAAAAACAAATCATTTCGGCACAACCAAATTGATTAACAAATTGTTGCAGCCTCAAACAGAAGTAGGTTTTAAATTAATGTTTTTCTAAATCCTCATAGTCAACTTCCAAACATATGTTAATTTAAGTACAGTGTGCTTAGGGGAGATCGAAAGCGAGCTTGGTGCTTGGACTGTTCTTTCTACCTTAACTCGATGATCGACGCGGACATGGGTTCAGCAATATCTGTAGCAGGCTAGCAGTGGACTTTTTAGTGTTTAATCTTATCATTAGAGCATTGCAAGATAGGTGATGCAGATTCCGTAGATGATTTTTGCGGCAAAGTTCACGGCACTTGTTGGGCGCATTCGTGAACTTGGTGACGCGATGGATGAGAGGTACATCCTGAAGAAGCTGCTGCGAGCCGTCTCCACCAAGTTCATCAACGTTGCCTCATCTTTGATGCTATTTAGTGACATCAACAAAATGGCCATGGAGGAGGCCATTGGATCGCTAAAGGCCCATGAAGAGTTGCTCAAGGGACGAGAGGTCCAAAGGGAAGAACAACATCCTCTCATGACAAGAACACGTGACTCATCTGGAGGTGGTGGCCGTGACGAGAAGAAAGATAAGAGCAATTGAAATGCTACAATTGCCAAGATATTGGACATTTTGCTTGGCAATGTCTTGAGAAAAAGAAGAATGCGTGTGCACTTATTGAGTTAGCTATAAGTGATGATGAGGCAGCTCTATGGGGATGCCAAGATTACGGGGGTGATTGTTAGTGTTTAATCTTATAATTAGAGCATTGCAAATTTACATTGATAGTTGCACGCAGAAAAATAAGTGTTGTGGTTCATGGCTAACATGTTGGCGTGTCGTCGCGATGCGGTGAAGCTAGTTGTGTTTGTGGATGCATGTATGCCCGAGATGTGCAGTTTGGCTAGGTCCAAGTGAAGGCCACGACGTGGCTTGCACGCTGGTTCGCATGTTACAAGATGTGGGGTGAGTCTCGGCTAAGTGATTTGGCTGGTCGTCTATTTTAAGCATGTACTTAAGTCTATAAATGAATGAAAAATGACGGGAGTAGAGTGGGCTTGCGTCAAAAATTGTCTCTATTTTGTGGTTCCTGTGTGTTGATCCATGAGAAAATAGGTGGGTGTTTAAGATAAACACTTACAAAGTGAGGGAGAGATTTCCAACATGGACGAGTTTTTGCTCAAAAGTCAGAATCAGAGGGCCACGTACATTGTCTCAAGATAGCTCATCTCGAGGCGACACGGGCATAGGTACGCGCGAGCTGAGTGGAACGGTGTGGTAGCCAAGCGGGCCCTGGCTGATGAGATAGTCCGTCGGCTTCAGAAGCTCAACAGGCGCCCCGAACTGAGGTGAGGGGGGAGCAGAGGTGAGCTCTATCCCTTGCTATTGCTAGTGTCTAGTCTGGCGTGAGAGACTTGAAGCTTCGGCTGGAAGAGGAAGGAAATCGAACGATAGGGATGGTTTGGAACTTGAAAGTAAATAAACAAACAAAAGCAATGGTTGAGCGTCACACCAACACATACAAGGTGTCCCAAGGCCAAACACAAGATCGACCACAACATACCAGTGACCAAGCCGGCCCAATGACTCTGATATGGTGTACACAATACATTCATGAACGGCCAACGAACGGCCACAACGCAATTACAGGCAAATAAATACAAACTCCCTCCGTTCTAAATTATAAGACATTTCAAAAAATTTGGAGAGTCAAGACATTTTTCGATGACATCACAATTATCTTAGATAGTCATAGCTTAGCATTCACTTTGTGGGCTGGGGGCCGGGACGATTCCGCAGAACTCCTGCAGCGCGTTGTTCAATGCAGGCCTCTCCTGACCGAAGCGGAACTTGACGTACTCATCGAAGTCGCAGGGCCTGAAACGCAAGGGGTGCCGGTATCCTTTTTTAAAAAATGACCCGGATTTGGTCAACGGCTGTGTATCATATTTGACGCATTTGTGGTTGGCCTTTATGTGCTCACCAAATCGAATTTTATTTCAAATGTTCCCTTGCACGACATCAACTTGTAATCCGGTATTGCTTTCACAAGTACAAAAAGGAGAATTATTTGTTTTCTTATCAAGAGAAAATTGTTCCGTTCCAAAAAAAAAAAAAAAAAAAAAGACTCTACCTATGTCTACAATGCCCATGCGGCGCTGCTAGCCCACTGTCAGTGTTTATCCACGATAGTTGTTTGGGCTTTGTCGAGTTCTAAAACTTGGAGGTTAACGGAAGAGATAAACGAGTTTATACTAGTTCAGCCCCTTGATCGTGATGGAGTAACAACCTCTACATCCAGTCGATACATGAGGAGAGACAATGAGGGCTTGTTATAATCCAAGTCGGATACAAAGAAGGACAACTGAGTGCTGCTCGGTTGGTACTTTATATACAAAATCAAACTAGGTCTTGTCCTAGTTCTGTTTGAAGACGTCATAGCCTTGTTTCCGCGGCTTGCACTTGCCCGGCCGTGTGATTTGGACGCAGCCCACTGCCCGTTGTCACAGCTCGTCGACCGGTCAACGGGAGGGGATGACGAGAGAGGTGACGTTGGGTGAGGTGGAGGGCGCCTTGCGCTGGTGGCGCTGCGCGCGGGCGGCGCCATTGGGGCGGCGGCGCATGGGGGCAGGGGGCGACGGTGGTGGTGGAGGAAGCAAGAGCCTAGGGTTAAACCCTAAATTATTCTTTTTCGATTAACACAAACGATCTGCCCCCATATTTATATGAGGGGTTTACAAGTGTTAACGGGCCGACCCGTTAGTCTTTTATGCTTCACTCTAATTAAATTAATAAAAATACCTAATAAAGCTATTTTAATAATTAAATTTTCAGCCCACGATGCTTAGGCTTGGGAATCCTTTTTGCTTTGAGTGTGACACCCGTCAGCGAGGAACATGTGGTACCGCATCTGAAAGTGCATTCGCCCCCTATGTGAGTTTTGGATAATTAATGACAATCAAATTAGGGACTAACATGTTCATTCAAGTGTATACGCAGGTGGTCCATTGAAAGATTTGAATGATCTCATTTGGTGATTATAACACCCCTCAATTTCGATGGATGGAAGGCGTTCCAACTCAAGTGGCTCACTAGTTTATATTTAATCTTTGAGTTATAGGAAACACCGCACTATCAAGATGTGTTCGTTGAAATGGCCGTGTTGATAACTCCAACCTATTATTTCCGTTTTCAAACAGTTCAGGATTTTTATATAGTAGCAAATATTTTTTGGTCTATGGTGAAAAAAATTAGATTAAAACATTATGGTCATTTACAACATGATTGAAGAAATACTAGTGCTCGAAGTGGGATCGAAATGAGATAGATGTTGAAATTAATGAGTTTGTGGTGTTCAAAATCCAGTTTGATATTCATATATATAAGTCTTAAACTTTTCTTAATGTACAACATTTTTGAATGGCATAGCATTAACATGCTAATTTGGTTACATGTATAAGAATCCATGGCGTTTTATGTAGTGCGTGTTGGTCACGTGTCGGGATCTATCGAACCTGGGAAGATTGCTCGCTCAAGTCACCGGCTACCCCGGTAATTGTTACAAAAAGTAAGACACCAAAGCTGAATCTTTCGGGGCCTACTATGGTGAAAACTTTGGATATCAACCGGCCCCGGACATTGTTGAGAAGTCAACCCCATAGATATGATGATTAGGAGAAATGCTCCTTGGCCTATGAAAGATGTCATGCTTTCATTTATGGTTATTGTCATTGTTTTTCTTATTTGGAAGTTGATGTCCTCGGCTTAGTTTCGTAGAACTAGGCGGAGTTTGTTGTATGTAACCTCCTGTAATGTTTTGTTGATATCAATGTATGTGTTTACAGATTTATAATGAACTGAATTCCCCAAATAAATTTCAAATTAAAAAAATTAAAACAAAAATGTCGTTTAGCATGGGCCCGATAGTGAATGACAAACAAACCGGTAGTGTTACTACAACAAACACTATCGGTTTGAATTACAAACCGTCATTGATGCGAAACAACACCGCCGGGCTGCATTAACCAACCGACAACGTCAAGCGCAATAACGCTATTGGGTTAAAAATCAACCGACATTGTTAATAGAATGATTATTGTCGGGTCCACAATAAATCGACATTGTTGTCTCTTCGCTACACTTTGCCTACACAATCTAACCCGATAGTGTTATTTCCCTCAATTCTTCGGTTCTTTGTAGCCCGACAATGTTCTGAATATCAACGCGGTCATTTGACTTGGGAACCAACATTGCTTGGATTAGAAATGCTACCGGTCGAAGAAGCACCCGGCAGTATTTGATCATAGTGCGCTGCCGGTTGGATAGTGAATCGGCAGTCTCTCCTCAAATCACCGCCGGTGTTTTGACCCGACAGTGACTTCAACCTCACGTCACTACCGCTTTGGTTCTTCCGGTTCATTTTCTAGCAGTGATGGGGATTTGGACCCGGCACTAATGTACTGATCTGGAGTAGTGCTCGTCTCGAGGCGACGTGGGCATAGGTATGCAGGAGCTGAGTGGAACAGTGTTGTAGCCAAGCCGAGCCCTGGCTGATGAGATTGTCCATCAGCCTCAGAAGCTCACGGGCACCCCGAACTGAGGCAAGGGGGAGAGCAGAGCCGGGCTCTATCTCTTGCTATCGATAGGGAGAGACTTGATGCTTCGGCTGGAAGAGGAAGGAGATCGAACTATAGGAATGGTTTGGAACTTGAAAGTAAATAAACAAACAAGTTGAAAGCAATGGTTGAGTGACACACCAACACATACAAGTGTCCTAAGGCCAAGCACAACACCACAGCAGATCGGTGACCAAGCTGGCCAAATGACTCTGACACGGTGTACACAACGTTCACGAACGAACACAACACAATTACAGTCAAATAGATACACATATACTCCCTCCTCCCAAACTATAAGACATTTTAAGAATTTTGGAGAGTCAAGTATCTCACCACGACATCACAATTATCTAAGATAGGCAGATAGCTTAGCATTCAGCTTTTGGGGCCGGGAACGATTCCGCAGAACTCCTGCAGCGCGTTGTTCAGTGCGGGCCTCTCCTGACCGAAGCGGAACTTGACGTACTCGTCGAAGTCGCAGGGCCTGAAACGCAAGGGGTGCCGGTCGTGGTCCACGAGCTCCTCCAGAGCGCTCACCACAGCGCCGTGCCTCAACTCCGACGCGAACAACGCCGACAGCCTCTCACGTTTGCTCGGCGTCCTCACGCGGTGGACGCAGGCAGGCACCCTCCCGTTCGTCAGCACCTGCATATATATGCAAGCGTTGAGTCGTTGGGTTTGGTTTGTTCATTAGTTGCGATGGCGCCTAGATCGGCCGGAGAACTAGCATCTGCTTACCGTGAGCATCTCGCCGGCGACGACAGCAAACGTGCCGGGCTCAGGGGCCACGCTGATCCAGGTGCCGTCCCTGGCCTGCACCTGCAGACCCTCCACCTCGTGCTGCACGATGTTGGTCACCATGGTGCAGTCCTTGTGCGCAGCCGCGTACGTCGCTTCGTCGTGGCCGCCGCCGCCGGCCGTCGGAGGCAAGGCCCCATAGTGGGACAGCCGGACGTGGTAGACGAGCGACGCGAGGTGCGAGTCGACGTGCTCCTTCCGCACGCCCAGGCTCTCTAGAACCATCTTCTGCACCGCGTGGTCCAACTCCAGCATGCCCTTAGCAAACGCTTCTGTCGTGTCGCTGCAAACAACAACATCGATCGCCATAGCAAGCAGGCAACAGGATGCATGGATGTCAACTAAATTATACGTATATTCTTCGAGATTGCGTACCTGAAGGCAGTGTTTCCATGGGGCCAAAAGAGATCAGTGAAGGCGTGGACTTTGGCGGCGTCCGTGGCTTCGGAGATGCGCAGGCTCTCGAGGGCAGGGGCCCTGATGGGGTGAGGTCCGATGTAGCCGCCAATACGGTTTCCTGCAGCCAGCGTTCCCTGCTTCACCGACAGAGGGAGGGCGAAGAGCTCCGGCATGGCGCGGCCGAACAGGTCCCGCCGGAGCTCGCCGTCGTCCAGCGCGCCGTGGGCGACCACGACGCAGCCGAGCTCTTCCATCGATGCAGCCACCGCTGCGCAGGCTTCCACCCAACCAGGCCCGCCCGGTCGCACGCCGCGGAGGTCGACTCTGCGCAGCTCCGCCGCGCGCCACGGCTGCTCGACCACCTTGCCAGTGTCCATGCTAGCTCTCTCGGTTTGGTGTGGCTTCTGCTGATTGACCACCTAGTTATAGGCTAGCTTGTAGCTATGAGCTGAGGTTCTGGCAACAAGAAGTCCGAGGTTGACTATATAGGGGTTGACGGTGATGAGCCAGTGAACCAAGCGACAGATGAGAGAGATGGCTCCGCCACCAGACGGACCTGCTCATGATTACTCCTGCTGCTGTTCCTACCCCCAGAAGCACTTGGGGAGAGTAATACAAATTTGAACTGTATATATTTTTGATAGGCTTGGCTGGGGTAATGTATTGATGTCTACTGAGCCCCGTTGATGTGAAACCTTCAAGATGCCTTTGGAGATGACCTTCAAGATGCCTTCGGAGATGTTGTCTGGCTGTCTAGCCCTTGTGCTAGCCCTGTTGCATTATCCTCTTTTTAAAAAATGACCTGGATTGGTCAAAGGCTGTGTATCATATTTGATGCATTTGTGGTTGGCCTTTATGTGCTCACCAAATCGAATTTTATTTCAAATGTTCCCATGCACGACATCAACTTGTAATTCGGCGTCGATTCGGCATGAGCCTTTGCGCTGGATTACTTGGTGTGTATGTTCGATCGATACATGAGGAGAGACGTTGAGGGCTTGTTATAATCCTAGTCGGATACGAGGAAGGACAACCGAGTGCTGCTTGGTTGGTACTTTCTATACAAGATCAAAGTAGGTCTCGTCCTAGTTCTATTTGAAGTAGTAACGAAGCCAGAAATAATTTTAGGTGGGGCTGAAACAATGGAGATGTTGATTTGCATGAAGATTTAATAGTGTTTTTTGTTTTTGCTACAGTAATTAACCTTGATTATCGGCTCGTAGGTGGGGCTAGAGCCCAGGCAGCCCTACTGCTAGCTACGTCCCTGATTTGAAGTCATCGTAGCCTTGCTTCCGCGGCTTCACTTGTCCGGCCGTGGGGCTAGACACAGTCCACTGTCTGTCAGCGAGGAACCTGTGGTACCGTATCGACACCATTCCACTAGTACACAAATGTGCAACAATACCGGTTCGTAACCCCCTTTAGTCTCGGTTTCGCAAACGGGATTGGCCATCCGGGACTAAAGGTACCCCTTTAATCCGGGTTCCATCACCGAGATAGATAGTGTACCTATAGTCCTGGTTGGTAACATCACCCGAGACGAAAGGGTATCCACGCATTGCTCCCGAGGAGACACTTCTAATCGGCTAGAGTGTCCACCGGTACAAAAAGAGTTTTTTTCTTTTATTTCTATTTCCATTTATTATGGTTTAGATTTAATCTAATTCTTTTTTGTTCTGTTTAGCTATTCGTATAGGAATTCTCTTTTGCTAACGTAAGAAGCTATATATATACATATCTATTTATAACTCTTATAAGAATAAACCCCACTAGGTGAATTCTCTTAACATGCAAAGTGTCCACATCATCCCCACTAAGTGAAGCACTAGATGTTCTATCTTTTCATGCAAAGTGTCCACATTATTACCCACTAAGTCCAAGTCATCCCCTTAATTTATCTTTTCATGCAAAGTGTCCACATTATTACCCACTAAGTCCAAGTCATCCCCTTAATAATTTAAAAATGTTAACATCATCCCCGTCTCTATCATTGAATTAATTTAAATCTTAACTTATAAGTTATCTACATACAGTATTTGTTTCATCACCTAGTCCTCTATAATGTAATCATATATTCTATACGGATGTTTTATCATATCTGATCCATTAAAAATAACTTACAATCAAATTCTTATATATGTATACATAATATACAAAAATACAGTAATGCTATGTATATAAGAAAAATATTTTTAAGAGAATACCGCGGCAACACGCAGGATATACTCCTAGTAATATCTATATTACAAAGCATCATATTAGTGTATGAAAGTATATGTACACAAAAGCATTAATGTCTTTGGATTGCATTATACTAGTCGGGTATAGCAATTTCTTGTGGTCCTCTAGCATGCGTTTGAACTTGATCCTCTCTTTTGCAGTTTCACAATCTCTCTGTGCATCAAGGATGGCCTTCGCAAGGTCATCAGCTAGCTCTTCATCTGCTGCCTCCCCTCTCTCTCTCTTACTCTTCATCAGCTTCCCCATTGCAGTATCACCAAAAGCATCGTCTTCGGCATAACCACGAAGAATATTGTTGTCGTCATCCCCTTCTTCTTCACCATTTTCCATTATAACACCGCGCGTTCTTCATGCTTAGTCCAACAAAAAAATAGTTTCGCATGAAACCCGACTTAAATAGGTGTTCATGAATCGTCTTTGGGCTAGAATAATCCCTCTCATTCTTGCATTGGACACAGGGGCACATGAAACCATTCTTCTTGTTTGCCTTGGCCACATTTAAGAATTCATGCACGCCTGTAATGAACTGTAGCTTACGGCGATCAGCGTCATACATCCATTGTTGGTTCATATCTGCAGTAATTATTGGACATAAACACATCAAAAACTCTTAATAACCCATGTTACACACACATGATCCAAACAAGTAGCCATAACTGTTCCACTGTAAAACTTTTTACTTATTCAAGCTTAGATACAATGTACACAAGCCCAAGTAGCACTAAACAAATTAAACCTACAATGCACTTCAATAGAAAAAAAAAGATTTCGCGAACAATTCCAACTAAAACAGACAAATCATCGATGCACTTCTTTTTTTGCTGGCTCGGTGCCTCATCATCCACACTTCTTACAGTATCATCAGGCATCTTAGCTGCTGCCTTAGCCGCCTGCTTTGCATTATATGTTGCGACATGCTTAACATACTCTTCCTCCCGGTACCAACCGCTACATGATCCAGTGTCGTCCCACTGAAATAATAGCATCAAATGAGAAACGTTAATCAAAATGGTTAAAAACTATAGCCGAATAACATGATAAAAAACAACGCACATTGCGATCCGGGCACATGTAAAAGATGCGACCCTTGTTCGGACCCTCCTTTTTCACTCGGTACTCCAACACGATCTTCTTGTCACAGATGCCGCGTGGAATGAGAGGAAGGTTCGGCCTCGGTCGCTTAGGAACTCCACGGGAGCTTGAGGAACCGGAAGAGCTCGTCATACTTGATCACTATACTCATTTTTTCAGCAACAGCTATAAATTTCGCATTTTCTAAGCCATGGACAATATATATAAAGCACCTTAAATTTCTCTATTATAACTATGCATATATATTAGCAAGCAAAGGTGAAATCCAGTTTAGATGAACAATCAAGTGATATGCAAACAATCAAATGATTTTTTTTTCTAAAATGCGGTACATTTCAAGAAAACAATCCAACACTATTTATCATTCTAAAGAAACTCAAATATTACACTATTCTAGACAATAAAATGAGAAATGCTACTGATAAAACATGAGAGGATGAAGTTGGTAACCTTTAGAACCGAGGAATGGATGTAGGACTCAAAGAAATTGGAGATGGAAGCAGCAACAGAGCGAGTGATGAGCAAGAACAGAGTACTGAAAATGGCTCGGGTTGAGGGTGGAAGAAAGGTAGCCTATATCACGGGACCTTTAGTCCCGATTGGTATTTTCAACCGGACTACGGTTCCAACACTAATCCCGGTTAGACTCACCAATCGGGATTAGAAACTTGGGTCCCGATTGGAAACTACAACCGGAACTACAGGATCACCTCTGGTCCCGATTTAAACTACAAACCGAGACTAAAGGAAAGCCCCTACAAAGCTGCCGCAGATGTAGCCGTTGGGCATGACTCTTTAGTCGGTTGGAGCCATCAACTAAGACTAATATATTTTTTAGTACTGGACTTAAAAATGATCGGGACTAAAGCTCTGGATGGAAAGTCTTCCTCTACTATCGTTCCGTCTACACCGCGGCAGCAAATGCAGGCTTTGGCTGTCGTGTGCGCTTGGTTTGGTTGTTTCGTCTCCCACATGTATGCTGGGCCGTCACTCAGCAGTCAGCCCACGCTGATCGGATCCAGAATAATCGGGTGGGCATGGGCCATTGGGCTGAGCTCAACATGGGTAGAGATAAGGCCAGGCCCATATATAGAAGATAAATATAAATGAAGCAAAGTTTGTTGTTAATGTTATATATTTTTTTTTTGAAAAGCTCGTCATTTTCTATAATTGGTAGCACTGCCTTTTACTTCAGTTTTAAGTCATATATATCGGTGCACATTTCGAAATTAGAAGAAAAAAAAAAAGAGAGTACAACGTCCATGTCACGATGAGCTGCTAGCTAGCGAAACATGTTGAATTATTAATGTCAGATCGATCCTTGCAAGCAAACCTTATCCCATTGGACTAGTAAACTCATCATTCATTTTCGTATATAATTTTTTTTTTCTCAAAGTCTAAGTCACTATTTTAAACATTATTACTCCTATAAATCACAAGCTCTCCATCCCAACTTTGTAAATTGTTTTTGGCTCTTCTAGCATTGCGTGTGATGTATACATTTTAGGTTTGTTTTAAATTAGTTAGTTGACATAACGTCTGATATAAATTATTTTCTAGCTAGACAATATATGATACAAGTCTTTTTTCTCGTTAGATATATTGTACTCTCTCCTGCCTGCCTCCCCAATGCTATGTGCCACACTGCCGTTACATTAGTTGTTCACCATCACCCATAACTAGCAAACCCCTTGTCGCCTTACTGGTTTGTTCATCCCTCGTCGTTTTTACACAGTCGTCCAAAAGCGCACCAATAGTGAACTGCTCCCACCAAATACTGCATTAAATTGATGCCATTACAACTACGGTGAAATGGAGAACTACCGTTACTATTTGTATATTTCAAAACATTCTATAATAATATTTCATCTACTTAATGCACTTGGAATTCAGGTTAACTCGGTTCGACTCACTCTTAGGCTACCATGTTATTGCGGAAAAAACTTGGGTAAGCCCTAGGCTCGGAAACAACCTCATCCGCAACAGAACCATCTGATTGCATGGATGGCCATGTGGCAGCAATCTAGAGAGGGAGTGCGCTTAGGTGAGCCCCGGCTCACCCAAATTTTTTTACCTTTTTGCATAGATAAAGGTACCCGTCTACAACCATTTCTCTCCATTTACAAACGCACCAGTTCTATGTGACATCGCCATGCGTCCACTATCAGATTTATGATCACCGCTTAATCTCTCCTCCTCTCCCCCTTTCCCTCTCTCTCTCTCTCAAGCTTTTGGGCCATGGAGGCCGCCATGCCCTTGGCGGTCCCCCACCCTCCATGCTCATGGTCATTGGTGCTACTAACTCTTGCCCCTCCCAGACTTGGCCACACTACTACCCCTGCTCCCGAGACATGGCTTGCCTCTATATATTGAGCCTATCTCACCGTTGTTGTAGAGATCATGCCACACGTTGACAACCCTTCCTCCTCACCGCACTGGTGCGGACACACCATGCTTCCTCCCTGTTTTGGGAAAGTGCTCTGTGCGCCATGTGCGCTCCTCTTGAAATGCATCTCGGCTCCGCCCCACTCATGTCAGCGGTCGCACTCCATGTCACTCCCTCCAACGTAGCCGAATGAGCTTTATTCCTTCCCACAAACATTTTTCGACAAGCTCCACTTCCTCTTCTAGAGCTGGCGCTGACACTCTCGCCCGATCCAATGCTAGCTACGCCCTCATAGGCCCTACTCTCCTCCTATGCCCATGATTGCGCTCTACCCTCTTCGATGCGTTAGCGCCTGACCTCACATCATCACCCCAGTGTTCCTCTTGTAATGGTAGCTCTCAAATGTGTGAAAACCCGTGCTGAAACACCTAGCTTTAAAACAAAACAGAGCACCTTGTATGCACGTGTATGAATTTTGGTTGCCTGAGATTAAGGAGACGTGACGTTCAATAGATAAACAAAATCACTCCATTTTAAGAAGAAACAAGGTAGATTTCAAATGGACATATACATAGGAGTATGATTATCTCACATATATAGTCATATTCTCACCCATTTTCATGAAAACTTACATCCATTAACTCGTGCTGTTTAGCACCGCAAAAATCATCAGAGCTGGAAATAATGTGAAGTCGCCACAACCAATTACTTTGCACATCAAAGCACACCAGCAAATTGCCAATCTCCATGCAATCCATATCGCGTAGCCCGATCCAGAACCAGAAAAACGCGCGTGTAGATGAATCACTCTGCCTTGGCGACGGTGACGGCACCGAACCACCGCGAGCAGGTGTAGACGGAGCAGAATGCCTGCAGCGTGGTGAGCAGCAGCATCAAGATGGCGGCGAGGAAGGTGAGCAGCTGCCACGAGCTGAACACGTACTTGCGCATGAACCGCTTCGTCTTCACCCGCCACCGCGAGTTGTAGTAGCGGTTCACCTCCTCGATCGTCCTGTCCATGGACGCCACCTTGGTGAGCCGCACCGACCGCGTCATCCCGTTCCACAGCTTGGCGACCTCGCCGTCGCTCTTCATCCGGTTCAGCACCACCCCGCGCTGTCGCAGCAGCGCCACGTCCTCGTCGGTGTCGATGATGCCGTTCATCAGCTCCGTGTACCGTGCCAGCACCAGCGGGCCTGACGCCGCCGCCGCCTCGTAGGCGACCAGGTTCCGGAGCACCACCTCCGTGTTGGAGTCCAGGGTCACCACGGGCAGCTGGAGCGTCGCCGTCTTGGCGTCGAACGCGATGGTGGACAGGTCGCCGGTGGTCGGGAGAAACTTGACCCCGGCGTTGACTAGCTCCGGACACAGAGGGGATCATGATCTCCTCGATCAGCGGCGGACGGGTGAGGTACCCGGCGGCGGATGAGCTGGGGTCGCGGAGATCGTTGCTCCCGCCGCCTGACATGAAGGACCCCACGCCCGGCACGACGGCGAGCATCTTCCATGGCGCCTTGATGGCAAACTCGATCGGCTTCGTCACGTAGCGCATGGGCCCGCCGGCCGTGTTGAGCCCCGACACGATGCCCCACACGGCGAGGAACAGCTGCTTCACGTACTCGCAGCCGGCCGCCGGCTTCCGCTCCTCAACGCCGCCGCCGTCGGCGGCCTGCTCCCTCGATGTCGTAGCCGTCGTCGCGGAAGATTCCGTTGGCGCCGTCGGCCTCCTCTGTGGTGTCATCTGCCGGCTTCGGCAGGAGTATGTAGTAGAGCACCTCCAGCAGGTGC
This sequence comes from Hyparrhenia diplandra, assembly GCA_015847255.1. Classification (NCBI taxonomy): domain Eukaryota; kingdom Viridiplantae; phylum Streptophyta; class Magnoliopsida; order Poales; family Poaceae; genus Hyparrhenia; species Hyparrhenia diplandra. The sequence continues at coordinate 42,244 of JADLZK010008906.1, forward strand.
GCATGCTTGCCGACGTCGACCGCGGGAAGTTGTCCATCATCTTGAACGGGCAGAGCTCCTTCGTGAGCCCGGTGACCATCCGCGCGAGCGTCTCGCCGGCGTCGTCGGCGCCCGACCGGTGCTGCGGCTCCAGGATCTTGCGGAGGAGGAAGAGCGGCACCTGGTTCTCGAGCATGAGCATGTCACGGAGGATGAGGTTGTGCGCCGACTTCCTCCCGGTGAAGTCGACGAGGTGCGCCATCCTCGACGACACCCTCTTCAGCGCCCTGCCGCCGCCGCCGTCTCCCTCCTCGACTTCGGCTGCGGCGACGGCGTAAATCTGCAAGAACTCGAGCAGGAACGCGCCGTCGACGACCATCATCCACGCCAGCGTCTCGCCGTTGAAGTCGAGGTAACGGTGGTAGTAGGCGCGGATCTTGCGCTCGAGCCGCGCGAACTGCTGGACGAGGCCGTCGAGCTTGAGCCCGGCGCAGAGCCGCTTCTGCGCGCGGCGCGCGGCGGCGAGCTTGTAGCGCTCCATGTCGTAGAGCTCGGGACGCCAGTGGTGGTAGGGGCCGAGCGCGATGAACTGCGGGGTGTAGGCCTCCGGCTTGTGCACCCGCAGCTGCTTGGGCACGTTGAAAACGGACACCGGGATGCCGTTGTCATCGTCGTCGTCGCCGGCGGCGGCGTCGTCCTGGAGAGTGACGGATCTGGACCACCCACCGTACCTCGTCGAACACCAGCGGCGTCCCGTGGCGGCTACCACCTTGTTGATCGGAAGAGGCCATTGTTAGTCCTCAGCTCACTCCAACTAACCAAGAAACGGTGGCACCATCTTGTGATTCACACATATATTAATTTGTTCAGCGTGGGAGCCACTGGAGACAGAGGTAAGAACGGTGACAGAGAAAAGAGTCATTAGAGAAATAAACCACTAAATTTTGATCTGGCCGATAAATCACACTATCACAAGGCCAGAACATACGATAAACCCTAGTACTGCTTATTCTGTCTCTTATTCAAATTTCCTTTTGTACTTTTATGAAAAGATGACATGCCCAAGCTCCACCCTTGGTTACTATAATGGCCTAGATAGGTGTTTCAGCTTTCACCACGACAGTCAACATGTTGAAATTACTTGTTCTATCTATTGAAAGAATTATATGCCTAGTAGTATTGTTTTTAGTGACATAGTGGTTAAAATTAAATTAATAGTATTGATGTATCCCATTGTTTCAGGCATATGCATAAAGTTATCTAAAAGTATCCCTTTGTTCCATAAATTGTAACTAGTTTTAGTTAATTATAGTCCTAAGTCAAACTTGTCTTACTATATGACCAAAGATGCGTTATAAACATAAATTTCCTGGTGTATCTAATGAGTCTACTTTGATGTTCTAGATATTTATGTATTTATAAAACTTTTTAAAACTTGGTTAAAAAAATAGTGAAGCTGGACCCAAGATAAAGCTAAAACAAACTAAAATTTGGAATGGAGGGATAACGACAAATGTTGCTATAGTCAGTGTCGCTGATCCATGGTTTGTTAAGATATTATGTTTCCACAATTCATAAACTATTAAAATAACAATTTACTTTTATGTATCCATATTTACTTGGTCTATGTTGTTTATTTTGAATTTAACTATGATAGAAGTGTGTATTTTAGAAACACATATAGTATATTTTATGAATATTAAACCATTGTTCACAATAAATTGTACTGCTAGTTAGACATCAACTTGAGGTACTTTAGCTTAAATTTATAACAACAGATACAAAATTAATTAGTATTTTAATATTATATTTCATAATAGCAGAGGTGAATATATAATTTTTAGGCAATTTTTTTTTTAGATTACTTTACATCATCATTCATAACAGCTAGTGTGGGTAATTTGGATCCAAATTTTGGATATTACTTTATCATTTTTTTCATAATGATAAAGGTGGATAGTTTCTTTTAGAAAGCATAATAAACCAAAAGCTATTATATGATGCATTTTTTCTCCCAGCATGTCCTGTAAAGATTAACATGGAGTCATGTAACATGTTTAGATTAACATGGTTTCTAACATGTAGTTGGTGGCATGGTCCTTTCAGATTTGACATGGTCCAGATTCAGTTTATTTTTGAGAAGTCTCATTGCGTGCCCATGCGTAGTGATCATCACCATGCCCCAGCAGCTTCCATTTTATTTTTGCCCACATGCATGGTTCCTCTTCTACAACGGGACGCAATCACAGCTGCAGAAGTGGACCAGCTGCCCAGCTTGGCCTTTCACTTTCTCAGTCCTTCCTGCGTCCAGCAACTGGAGGAGCTAGTACCTGCCGAAAGCAAAACAAGAATAATAATAACCATGAACCAAATAGTCGCTTGTTTGTATTGGCGTTTTCTCTCACAACAAGTACCCAACCAGAAACGATCCAGCGTCATTTCAGCTGATAAGAACCCTTCAAGTTTGCCAACAATCGTGCCTTCAAAAAGTTTGCCAACAAATCTCCGATGGAACTCCATAATAAAGGAAGCCCAGACATACGACACGGCACATAAATTACAGGGTGGAAACAAGATCGAGTGACCTAATGGTACGGGCCGATCGTCTCATCAGGGGAAAGGAATGATGACACTGACAGCCAAATTATCCACACATGCACCAGACTGGAAAGAACAGTGATCCGGGCCGTGGACCGATAGTCACCACGGATCATCAGACGCTGAAGAATCTTTGCACGGACACAATCCGGGGAGTATACTACAATATAAAATTCAGATGCGTGAAACATGCTAGCACGCTGATGAAGACGACGAGCCGTCATTTTCGCGTCTGGGAGAAGATCACTGAACTAAATCTGTAGAGCTTAAATTCCGCTGACTGTGTATGCATACTTTTTCGTTTCAGAAGTGTTTGTGTTTCTTTTTCGGTATTGCACACACCAACATACACTCTACTCTTTTGTCTTCACTCCCACCCTCTTTTGGATTCAGCCTGCTACACTAACTTTTTTTTTTTTTTTGACAATTTTGGACGAAATGACTTCTATAATTGGTAGCTGAAATCGATGACATGCATGTATGAATGCCTTTTAAACTGTACATTACTACCAGACTCCTTATTTGATACTAGAATTATTTGGATACCTTATTATATTTCAATATTTCAACAGGAGTAACCATCTGCATAAAACTCAAGTGCGACAATGCATCTTAATTATGCTATGCTTTTATGAACTTTTTATGTAGGTGATTTTAACTGTTGGATCTTCAGTTATACGGTGTACTCAAATTATACAGCACTGTTATGATCCCTCCCTCGCATCTAGCAGACTTAAACCAAAATTTCAATAATCAGGTAAATAATCTATGAAATTTTGATCAGGCGCTGACGCATGGTTTTTCTCTCCCTTAATTGAAGCAAGTTTTTCCATGCTACTGGTGCTCTATCATTCTCTCCAAGGCTGTCAGGTACCAAAATAATAAGATGAATCAAATACCTATGTTTCATTATTGGCAAAGATGGTGCAAAAAATTGAGGCAAAAAATATCCTGGATTTGCCATAGTGTGTCTTCATGGTCTTAATGTATCTGCAAGTATTTTCAAAGAATATTGCTAGCTCTTGCAATTTTGCTTACAGATGCAATAGGGATTTTTATAAGAATCAGCGATTAAAGGATGAATGCAAACTCAATACCATGTTAATTTTGCAGCATAATTTTAGAGTTCTAAGGAGATATCTTACAGCATGCTTTACCAAAGCTGACTGGCTTTACCAAAGTTGGTGTGTCCAGAGAAAGCAACGACAGGTAGCATTTCACTTCATCACCATAAACTGATAAAATTTCGCACTGAAGATCGAAGAACAGTAGCTTACCAACCAGTGGAAATGCAGAATACATCTTTCATCTGTTTTGCAGTAGGACGCTAACCGAACTTGTTATGGATGCCAGTGTCTTGAATCTCACCTTCCAAGTGTAGCATGTTCTCCATGACAATGAGCAGCATGGGCCATTCACAATACAGAATTTCCTCAATATCGTTGTCGTGGTTGTACTGATGCAAGTGGCTTCTTACATTTCTGTTGAGCCGCAGTAGATCGTGTGTAGTCCTTCTGTACTCGTTTTGAACATTGACAACCCACTGGTTGATCTTTGCATTTGGCGTGGCAGTATCCAACCAGTCATTCTTGTAGGGAGATTGAGAGTATTTTATTCCTCTTTGCTCGGTTTTTCTAACCAAGATAATTGACAATTCTATCATGTAGCACCAGGAAGACCTCAGTGCTGTGAACACAGGTAACCAAATGAGCCTGTGGTGACAACAACAAAGAGTCAAAGATGATTAAAATGAATAAAAAAATTACCGGTTTTTCATGGGAAGCAGCTCCCCCACGTATTTGTAGAGGTTGAAGAACTGTTTTGCTTTTTCTTAACTTACCCTTTGAAGTAACAACCACGAGATCAATTGGAACTGAATGCAAAGGAGATCAACTCTAGATAACCCATCTGGAGAACGACAAACAGGCATGCACATGTTAGCTAGATAACAGCGATGTTGCTCCTTTACTCAAATCAACCAACAAAATCAATTTTGAAGAGATAACAAAAGAACAAATGATGTCACTCCACCTTTTCTATTTGTCAGCAAGAAAAGGGAGATCCTATAGCCAAGATTAAAAAAGAGGAGAATAGTAGAGAATCATTGAAAGGGTCATTAAAACAATAAGAAAGGAGAGGTCTGCCCAGGCATGCAGAGTTGCATAAAGTAATATGAAACTACTAATTCAGAAAATTTAAATTACTGAAACATTTGTACATGCCATGCAATGCATGTGTAGATATCGACAAATGCAACAAGGCTGCGAATTAAACCAGTGCTAGAAAGCAAGAAAAAGAACCTAACAATCCGTCCCCTAAACCTCATCAGTGCGCCATATACAAGAACAATCCCTCCCATCAGCATTCAGCACCATTCTTGCATGGCACAAAGAAAGAACACCCTCCTGCAAGTCCAGAACCTTGCATTACATGACACAGAAAGCAAAGCACCCTTCTTTCACACAGACCATCCCATGGCAGAAGAGCGAACATTAGAAACCGTAGCACGGCAAACCTCTGAAATCCCCCACAAGGCAACTTGTTAAATGTTGACTTTTGGTAGGAAAAAAAGTTTAACTATCTAGATGTGACAAAAAAAACTCCTGAAAACTATAGAAGTTAAATATCAAAATGTAACACGAGTTGCATTCATGTGGCAGCTTGTTGAATATGTAGCAAAACAATTTAGCTGATTGTCTATGCACTATGCAGCATAGCATGTGCTCCCAAAAAAAAAACTATGCAGGAGTATTTGCTGCATGCAAAGTACAGCTTCTATTATCAGTATGTGAGTAATTCTGTAAGGGCCCCTTTGGATCCTTAGATTTGCATTCATTGCAGTTTAGGCAGATATTTGAGCTAGGCTATACTTGGAATGGAATGGAACTAAGTTGGAGAGTGCAAAAATAGCATGGTGATCTATTCCATTCAATTTCCATCTCCCACCTTATGAATTTAAGATAGGCTTATTTGTGAATTTTAGAAAGTTGGGGAATCTCAAAATAAAATTGTCTACATTAGTGAGATAGAGTATAACAAATAAGATAATAAAATGAGTTGTGAAAGGCCCTGTCTATGCAAATAAGAGAAATACTTGCAAATTCTATGGATAATTGCCACAAGTCTGTCCAGATCTGGCCTATTAGAGGGTATAATTAAAATTTTCTGTGTCATCTCCTTAAGTTCAAGCAATAACTTTCTCCACATCCAAACATTCTTTTCAAAGAAGCCAAAATAAGCCATGTAAATCATTCTGTCAATGTTGAAAGGATACACCACAGCATATACAGAGTATATATAAGAAAAACTGGAACATCCTGCATAGTACAAAGGGGTCACATATGCTAATCCATCTATGAAATTGAATTTTCTAACACTGCCCTGACCAATCATGACATTAGCACTCTCTCAATGATAGAACAGTTCTCTATTTATTAATGTTAATAAAATGGATACAGGCTATTTGATTGTACCCATAGGTACTCCACCCTTGATAGCTTCCAAAGTAGTGGACAACATTTGTGGACTGCTGCTTACATCTCAATTTCTCCCCATATGTCTTCATATCCTTCTTCCTGAAAACCAGAGATACATATCTATATTTTGCAAAAAAAAAATGCAAGGACCCAGAAAACAGACAGCAAGCACATTTATGAGGTTATCACACAATTAAGCCTATGCAAACAAAGGCTCTCACAAAGCAATATGGTTGCCAAATATGAAATATGTCTGGCGTTTTAGAATATTCACCAAACTTTAAGAAGCTAGAAAGTAGAAACTAACCCCTTTTGTTAATGACATAATGTTGACAACCACAAGCTCCGGCATTCTGATATACCTTGCTTTGTACACTGTACCAAATGAACGTTTTCCCTGCATTCCCAATGGAATGTTGCATTGCACAAAAACAACTCAAGACGCAGCAACTAAGACCTGCAAGAGGGCATTCAGTAATTGGTTTTAAGGGAAGGCTAGAAATAGTTCAGAGTTCAGACTTTCAGAGTCTTGCATTTCAGTGAGACACTACTCATTTTTAAGTGTTATAACCACTAATGCAACTTGAAAAGCACAGCATAATTTAGGGGCAACAATAGTTCACCTATCTAATATACTTGCTGTGATAATTGGTAACTCTGAAAGTAAGCATGAGATAACTCTGAAAGTAAGCATGAGATGCATCTCTGCCATACTACTGCAATAAAAGTCTCTGCCAACCAATTTTGATCACTACAGTCTATAGACAGTGGTACAGTTAGAACAAACTCGAATTTACATGAAGAAACACATATCAATCTTATGAATCGAAAGTCACCATTTGATTTAAATTGACTTGGATCACTGCACATATAAACAGAAACAACACATCAGAAAAGTTGGATGCTGTTAGAATCTTTACTAGTCAAATGCAGTCTAACATATTCAACTATTGGAACATCACAGCGGAAGAAGCATCACAGCAGTGTTGGGGAGTACCACAGCATGGTTCCAAATTAACTTACCTATGGCTACGAACTGACTGTAGCTATGCAGTGTTAAATTGCACTGTGGTAATCAGAACAGAATCACATATATGGTCTGACTCGTCATATACACCACAAGTCTGGTTCTAATCCTTTTCTTTTAGATAGGTTACAGATCCTTGATAGAAATTAGTAGTTACCTTATTACCAATGGAAAGCAACAAGATTATTTGAAAAGCGGATCAGAATTTCTATAATGAAACAGATGGTAATTTACCATATTAATATGGCCCATATATGAAACCATTGTTTTACTGTTATTTTGTATATATATACCATGACAACATCACTTTGTTTTTAGTTTCAAGATCATATATACAACTATAGATGTTATGAAATATCGTAGGTGACTGCAACAACATATGGAGTATATGCACAAAGCTACAATTATGGATGTTATTGTTTGTCCTGTTATTTTTATTCCCTGAAACAGTGAACAACAGTTCCTACTGTTACTGTAATATAGAAAGACACAACTGAATTGGTTACTATTGAGGCCCAAAGGGGGAGAATATATAGAGTACAAGGGAGACTCAGTAAAACCCTAAACTTAGGCTAAACATAGGAGATTACTCTAATACCCTTTGACTATTATACCTTAACACCCCCTCTCAAATGCAACGTGAATGCAATGGCGTTGCATTTGCAGAGTTGGCACTACACACTAGACTTGAAAAAAAAAATGAATTACATCCAAAATCCAAATTAGAAGATGTCATCGAAGCCTGCAACTCTTGAACAATGTCGATGAAATGATCTCCTCCACAAGTGGGTACTGCCTTCACAAACCAGTACGTCAACAAATACCACAAGTCTTCACAAACCAGTACATCGACTCCTCAAACATGAGCCTTGCTTTGGAGACTTTGAACTCGACGAGAATAAAGATGTGTCAAATCAAGCCAAATGGAGAATAGAGAGATCACTGCTGCAAAACGGCAAACAGTAGGATAGAATGGTGATGACGACAAATAAGAAGGCCATTGATCATGACGTGGAGCAAAAGCGGCTCCGAAGGGACCAAGAGGGCATTGTCGCATCAATGGCGATGTGATTAGCTAAATCGACGGGACTTAGCTAACCATAAAAAAAAAAAAAATGGCTGATATGACAAAATTTGTGGACACGCACGGCTTTGACGAATTGTAGTGGATGAAACTGGACTTGGATGGACTCAAATGCAAACAGATGCAGTGGACTTAAGAAAAGAAAATGGCCTCAATATACTAGGAGCAGCAAGCAGCAGGAATGCAAGCAGCAGCAATGATGGTCAGAATGCAGCAGAGCAGAACACAGTCGCAGCATAGACCCGCGGGGAGTAGAAGCATAGAAGAACACGCGAAGATGCGCAAGGCTAACTCACGAGCGGACAGCCATGGAGATAGGGAGACACATGCACATGCGGAAGCAGAAGAAGCCAAGGGACGGAGACGATCGACAAGGATGAACGATCCGGATGAAGACCGCACGCAGCACGCGTGTCAGCGCATGGAGATGAAGACCACGTGATGAAGACCGCGCTCGTGCACGGAGGGAGATCGGCGCTGCGGACTTCGGCGTGATGAAGACCGGCAGCGCACGCGTGTCGGCGCATGGAGATGAAGACCACGATGATGAAGACCGCTTCGTGCTCGAGGAGATCTTTGGCGCTGCCGGACTTGGCGTGATGAAGACGCGCAGCACCTGGTGGATCGCGCCTGAAGAGGTCGCGACGCCGCGGCGTGGAGTGCGGATCATGAGATCAGCGCGCTGAAGAAGCCACGCAGCGTGAGTCCGTAGCGCATGAAGAAGCGGGGGTCCGCTCGCGTGAAGAGTGAAAGTCGCGCGCCATGATCCGGAAGCGGGGCGGGGAGGACACGGCCTGCGAAGAAAGCGGATCCGCGTGCGGACAGCCGCGGTAACCCGCGATCCGCAATGTGCGGGGCGGGAGCGCGGCGGCGGCGATCCGCGGCGTGCGGATGGCCGCGGCGGCGGTTACGCGCTCGGAGGCAGGGCGATTGCGACGCACCTCCACCTCCAAATCCTGGCGCACGGACGGGCGAAGAAGACGCCCAGCGCCGCACGGCGAGAAGAAGCCGCGCCCGCGATGATGTCCTCCGCTTGACGAGAGGATGCACTCCGCGGCGGGCGGACTGCACCGGCGGGTGGGCGGCAGCGCGAGCGACCGGCGTCGCGGAAGCACGGCGACTCCCAAATCCGCGCGACGATGGACCCACGAAGGCGAGGAGCGCGTGGTCCGCGATGGCGGAAGATGACCGTGGGCCAATGGACATGAACTCCCCGATCCGATCGGACGGGAGGACCGAAGAGATGATGGACATGAATTTCGCTGGCACATTGCGGAACAACACTAATAAGGAAATTATGAAGATCGGCGAGGCCGGACAACACCGACAAGGCCGGACAACACTAATAAGGAAAAATGAAGATCGACGAGGGCGCCGGGAGGAGCAGAGATGGATCCTCGAGGGGGCAGCGCGAAGAGGGAAGAGTGGTGGTTATGCACGGATCTTAGACCTAAGCTTTTGATACCATGTTACGAATATAGAAAGACACAACTGAATTGGTTACTATTGAGGCCCAAAGGGGAGAATATATAGAGTACAAGGGAGACTCAGTAAAACCCTAAACTTAGGCTAAACATAGGAGATTACTCTAATACCCTTTGACTATTATACCTTAACACCTACTTTCCGGTAAATTATGAGGAACTCCAAGTGGAATATTTATGCTTGAACATGAGGCAATCCTTGTGCATTGCGCATTAAAAAACAGTACAAAAATAGAAGGAAAGGCAAAACAGATACTTGGACAACAAAACCTACCAAATGGTGGCATATCAATGGATCTCTGGTGCAGAACGCTCCATTAAGCATCAGTTATGCAAACATCCAGTTAGTGGGAGTCAGGCAAGACCTTTGTTTCAAAGTTGTTGGGGGTTTTGCTGGAGAACAAGGGAGCCCATGGAGTAGATCCTGACAGCAATGGAGGTGGCTAGATTTAGACACATGAAGCTTTACTAAGGCCACATCAGAGGAATGGACATATAAAAAACACCCCACAAACATAACATAAGGATCTCCTAAACTTACCACGCTCCTGACATGAAGGGATAGTTTCTGCCATAGAGTTCTATACTTGTAACCAAAAGAAACCAAGCCAATCGCAGCAACAGACCTGCGGAAGAATGCAAAAGTTCAGAGAGCTTCTCATATTTCAGTACAACATTCGATGGCTGGTAGAAAAATGTAAAGCATCATCAATCAATCAACCATCAAACTTGTCGATGGATGCTAGTACTGAGTGCTGTTAGCAATGGTCAAATATTTTGGGCAACTATAAAGCCTATATAAGCTTACTTATTATGCAGCGTTTGGAAGCAACACATTTTGGAATTCACTTGCTTTATAACTAAACCAATTAATCAAATGTGACACAACAATACTAAATAGATATTAACATAACATGGCGTTGTAAAGGGTGCCTATAACAATTCAGACATATCCTAGACAGTAAGGCAGCAAGAAAATTAATAAGATACTACTCTCTATTTTACAACACTTAAAGTCTTAAACAAGCTTGATCAAACCGACATTCAACTTATATAACCAGCATTAGAGATGTCAAAGCAAGAACATTAATCAAGCGCTTTGTCACAACAAATTAGCATAATATTTGGAAACAAAACTATATTATAAACAACGCAGAGCTGAAATGTTTTGGCCTTATCAACAAGATCACACCAGAACAGGTGAGCAAGCAGCACCTGAAATTTTTGGGCACCATCCAGATGGGGAGTTGCAGAGGCATTGGCAGACTATCTTCTTTAGCCTTACCCCAAGCTGCAAATATGTCGATTTCCATCATACCCTTCAACTTGAGAGGAGCATGGTTTCTACTTTCTAAAATACCGAGTACTCACGTCAACCCTATCCATTCTGGAAATCACCAAACCAAAGACCAAATCATCAAAATGTCCCTAAAATTTACACTAAACTAACCCTAGCAGAAGTCGATGACCATACCAAAGGGCCGGCCGTTGTGGTTGTCATCAGCAGCGGCGTGGTCTTGGCGTCCACCGTCCTCGCCCTGGCCGCCACCACGCGCCCAACACCGCTGCTGCAGGTGCCATCACCTCGCCTCGCGGAGGGGATCACCGAGATCCTTGCGATGGAGCCACGCCACGCCAGGGCCCAAGCTGCACGCGGCTCCGGCGAGAGGGGCCTCGACGATGCCACACCACCGTCTTCCTACACCGCCCTGGAGCTGTATCACCGCCACGCCGCCGGACCCAGGACAATCCCTCCTCCTCCTCGGGCAGGGCATGGAGCCGCCGCCGCCGCCGCTCGGATTCGGAGGTAAAGCTCAGCCGGGTGATGGGCTCCCTCCTGGCCCAGCCACCAGCCAACCAGGGCACATCATAAAGAAAACTCTCGCTCCCCTAAAAAAAAACTCTCGCTGACTGGTGGGACCGAGACATACTGGGCCCACATGGAAGTCACATGCACGGCGACGATCGCTGGCGGAAGACCATCGCCGCCCGGCCTGCCCGCACCCACCCGCCGCCACCGGGGAAATTTTTCGAATTCGGCCGAGGAAGACATGTACGGGCCCACTGAGTGGGTCCCAACAGCCAGCGGAAGACGTTTAAACTCTTTCGCTTCGCGGACGCTTTCTGGTGCCCCTCATTCTCTTCTAGCTTGCTGGCATCGGCAGGCACCTCATGTGAGCGAGCGAGCGTCCGCCTCTGCAACCGCCCCGCCGACGAGGAGGCGGGAGGGACGACGACGACGACGACGTGATCTCCTCCTCGTCGTCTCCTCCACCCGCTGGAGGTACGGACCTTCCATCCACCCGACCACACTGGTCCTCCACCCGCTGATTTTTCACTAGCGCCCCGCCATTAACCACGGAACTTTCACTTCCGCCGTTAGTTAGACACGGAGAAGGGTTGGTGCCGATAGGGTTAGAGTTCTCAAGGTTTGGTGCTTGCCTGAGTTAGAGTAAGTGCAAGGCGAATTGTCACCACAGGTCCACAGCGGGCGCGGTCACTTGGGGGCATTCATACCAGATACAATATAGATTTTTTGATCCGATTTCTAACTTCCAATTGATATAACATATATTTTTCTTTCAGATGGAGAAAAGGTACAAAGCATATCAGAAGATATGTCTCTACGGACTTGGGTGTGCTTTGGGAGGAGCTGCAACCGGTGTTCTGAGTAATCTGCATGATAAGCACCCAGGCTGGATTGTTTGGGGTAGCATCTATTTGGTGGTGTCTTTTGTGCTGATTCTGAATGGATTGACGGCGGCAATGTTTTCAAGTTCCACTCCCCTTAGCAGTCGGCACAGCTGGTCTTGGCGCATGGACTGCGTACATTTACATGTTGGCTACATTCCATTTGGCTTCACTGCAGTTCCACTCCAATGTGACACACTGTATCTACTCAATGATTGCATCATCAATAGCGGTGACGTTCCACTGGAGCTATGGTTCTCAGGATCCACTGGTTAGATGGATATTTATTTCTGCACTATTTAAATTGAGGAGAAAACAGCAAAGTTCATTGCACTAATTTGTGTTGCAATTTTTGTCAGGTCTTTCTTATACTCTGCAAGATTATTTTGTGGCTGCTGCTCCTAACTCTTTATGGTATTTTCATATTCATTCCATGGGGCATTTTCAAACTACTTTCACTGGTTCCTTGGACCTTTGGGTTGGTCATAAGGTTAGTAGTTAGAAACTGAAACCGTAACAAATGTTCGCTTTCTAGCCATAAGTCAGAATTAATTGTGTTACATGTTGAACAGTGCTTTGTGTGGCCTGGTCCGTAAAGATGGCAATTCATCAAAGAGACTGTTGGCAAAGAATAGGGCTCGCAACACTACAACAGAGTATGAAGTTCTTAGTTTTTGTTCTTCTTTTTATGTGATATTAGTTTGTCTCTTGACATAACAATCTTTTCAGGACTAAAGATCGTCGATCAACTACTGTGTAGTCTCCTCTAGCTGATTAATATGATGTCAGATGTGGTAATAATTCAGCCATTGATTTCTTTTCTTTTTATAAAAAGGATAATTTATTATACTGAATGTTTTTCTCCCAGCTATGATATTGTACAGGATACCAGCAATTACAATACTAGAGTTGAAGTGATTCAAGCTCTCTTCTCAGGAAATGGTGGGAGACAGGGAGCAACCGTACATTAGGATCTCTGTACTGCTCAAGTGCATAGAGAATGAATCAGTCAATTGACAATCGGCTTGATAGACCATTGTCACCATTCTTGATTTTTATATTTGGTGGTTTTCATTGTTATGTGCTCTGTTGGACAGGGGAGAGTACTCCGTAGCAGAACCAAAAAAATCCCTGATGTGTCTGCCAAGCATGATTGTAGCATGTGATGGGTCTTTCGTGAATTCCATCACCCAACATATATTGACAAACGCTTTGACATGTGAATACTTTGATCTTTAATAAGTAATGGTATTAGAACGAAGGTTGAATGTATTCTTTTTTTATATAAATTGTTGAACATGGTTTTGATCTGGTGCATTATCAAAGCTGTACTTTCGCCATTAGTCACTTATATTAGAATATGAATCACTTTAGAAGTTAAAACGTTAAGCCACTTGATTGTAATCTGTAAATACTTGTATCATTGAATGAAACTTGCTGAGTCTTTCACTATTCCCATTCATGTGTTCTTACATGGTATCAGCCACTACTGATCCTCTCTCTTCCTGACCTTTCTTCTACCTTCTCTCCTCCACCATGGGCGACGAGCAGACGATGCCCAAGCTGCCTCTGCCATCATGGCTGCTGTGATAGTCGCTGCCCTGCCTCCTCCTCCTGCTGCCCCAAGCCTTGCCTTGGTGCTTGCCACCATCAACGTCAAGAGCCACATCCCCTTCACCCCTCGAGCTTGATCCACCAAACTACTCCACATGGCAGGAGTTGTTCCTCACTCTTGTCGGCAAGTTTGGTCCTACACCTCACATCGACGGCATGCCAGCACTTGAAGAGCCCGGTGCAGTCGATCTGGCTGCCCATCGACTGCTCCGTGCGCTCACTGATTTACAACTCGACGTCGCCACGTGTGATGCGCCGGATCACGGTCACAGAGATTAGCGCTTCTGCCTACACGATCTAGACCGAGGCAAAGAAACCTCTTCCTCGACACCAAGGCCTCTCGGGCTATGACGAGGTGAAGTTCCGTGCTCTGACACAGGGTGATCTGCCGATGCTAGAGTACGCCTAGTACCTCAAAGATCTCGTTGATGGCCTCGCTGACTTCGATCAACCTGTTAGTGACTCCACCGTGATACTTTCCCTTCTCCGTGGAGTCAACTAACCTCTATGCAACATGGCTTCCATCTTGAAGACCAACATCCACTGCCCACCTTCCTTCAAGCCATCACTATACTTTGAGAAGCACGCACCACTCGACGCCGACAAGGTGGACAACATTTGCCCCATAGCTAGCTACTGCGTATCAAAACTAGCCTCAAATCCAGGCAATGAGAAAAATCTATCAACAACCAAACTAGGTGACAATTTCCATCCGACCCTGCTCGAGGCACCAACATCCGGCCATGCACTGACCACTGTCGTTCGATCAAGCTGCATTGATTGGACCGACATCACGGGACGATGAGGAGATACTCCTCCGCCCCTAAATGTTTGTCGTTTTACGGTCCGGAGAAACAACTTTAACTAACTATATCTTTAAAAATATTAATATTTGTGATACATAATAAATATCATTGGAAAGATATTTAAATCTAGTTTTTTAACAAATTTATTTGGACATAAACATTACACATATTTTTTATAAATCGAGTCAAACTTGTGGCACGGACACTAACGATTTTAAAAAAAACATTTAGGGGACGGAGGGAGTATACATCAAGAAATAGAAAGTGGGGAACAGGATTGTGTCACGTGTCGCCACAGAGGGACCTAGTGGGCCTTATAGCTGGCCACACGGCCCCAAGAGGGGCACGTCTTGGCGCCTAGGAAGGGGGCGGCAGCCCTGCTGCCCGCCCGGCGACGCCGTCATCATCCTCGTCAATAAGTTATCTTAGGGTAGGAAATAGGTATTTAGGAAATAAAATAGAAGGAAAGGATAGGTAGGGAAATGGAATAGGAGATTGTTTTAAATGCAAGTCTGCTCAGGACTATAAATATAGTCATTGTATCTATTTAGATTAAGTAAGAAATATTAGGGTTTATCCCTTACCTCTCTCCCTACCTTCTCTTCTCCAACCCTAGCCACCTCCTCTTCCTCTCCCCTGCGCCTCCTCCTCTCTCCTCTAGGCGCCGCCGACACCACCTCCTCTCTCAAGCAGCC
This sequence comes from Hyparrhenia diplandra, assembly GCA_015847255.1. NCBI lineage: Eukaryota > Viridiplantae > Streptophyta > Magnoliopsida > Poales > Poaceae > Hyparrhenia > Hyparrhenia diplandra. Next base: position 57,698 of record JADLZK010008906.1, read on the forward strand.
ACCACCACAACTCTCCACACCACCAAAGCTGTCGCCGCCAAAGGTCTAGCTCAGCACGCTTGTTACATCGGGTATCCGGAGACCAATCGATCCTTCGGCCACCAACACAATCAAGATCCATCGCTCCCGCAGAAGCGATCACAATGTCGGACTTCCGCTACTGCCGACATTGTTGGGAGAAGATGTTCGCAAAATTCTTTGAAACCCCACAAGAGGAGGGATCAAGGACATCTGCAACGACACCCACAACATCATTAACCAATTTGCGACACTCAACAACTAGTACTTCGCTAGCTGTGGCAATTCTCCGCCGATAACGGATCCAGTTCAACCGGAGTTCACCGCGCCTGCGGATCCATCTCAACTAGAGCCCACTACACCAACAATCACTAGGTTTCACACCAAAATCACCCTTAATTGTGTTTCCATGGTGTAATTAGCCTTCTTTTGGCCCGTTTAGCACGAAGAAAAACATAGTAATAGAAATATTTATCGAGAAAAATCTAAGATCTTGTGTGGGGTCATATCTTGGGTGTACGTGACTGGAAAAAAATCCAAGCCATTTTGACCTAGGAGGATTACGTCCTTCATAGAGGTACATGATCCCTTTCATCGAACCATAATATACACAGTGGTTCTTGTGGTACATGTGGTTCATATGTATTCCGGTGTCGTAGTGGTCTCAAACTTTTTCTCAGTCTTTCACATGCAAAGGGTGAAGCAACCAGGAAGTTTGAGATTTTTCGGAGTTGGTTTGGTACTTTTCTAAGTTTAATTGAATTTCTGCGCGACGCCACCGAGTAATTATATGTTGAACTGAGAAGAGACGGAATGTCGCCAAACTTTTCCATAGGGTCTCGTGTGCCCTAGGAAGCAAATCACCGTGGAGGTCGATGTAAAATTCTTGTGTTTCCATTGTGTAATTAGCCTTCTTTTGACCCGTTTAGCACAAACAAAAACATAGTAATAGAAATATTTATCAAAAAAAAAAAAAACCTAAGATCTTGTGTGGAGTCATATCTTGGGTGTACATGACTAAAAAAATTCAAGTCATTTCAACCTAGGAAGATTACACATCCTTCAGTTTGAGACCACTAGGACACCAAAAATACATATGAACCACATGTAGCAAACCAGGAAGTGTGAGATTTTTCGAAGTTGGTTTGGTACTTTTCTAAGTTTAATTGAATTTTTGTGCGATACCACCGAGTAATTATAGGTTGAACTGAGCGTACCCACGAAAAGAGCCGGAATGCTGTCAAACTTTCCATAGGGTCTCATTTGCCCTAGGAGGCAAATCACCGTGGAGGGTTGATGTAAATTTCTTGTGTTTCCATAGTGTAATCAGCCTTCTTTTGGCCCGTTTAGCATGAAGAAAAATATAGTAATAGAAATATTTATTAGAAAAACCTAAGATTTTGTGTGGGGTCATATCTTGGGTGTACATGACTGCTAAAAAAAATTCAAGTCATTTTGACCTAGAAGGATTACACATCCTTCACAGAGGTACATGATCAACCGTGACGTGGCAACATTGTTTTATCACTATCGGGTTGCGGTTTGTAACGGCAGGTGAATAGGAGTGGGGTGAAATTTTCCCAGTCTATTTGAACCTCCCGCCATATTCGTTCCCCACCGCGCCGAATCTAGTCTTGCGATATATACATATGTGAGTGCTGGGGTGAAATTTTGGCAAGTCATTTGAACCTCGCGCCATTTGTTCCCCACCGGCGCCAAAAGAGCACCGGCTTCACCGACGGAGCACCACCAACTCCCACATCGCCGTTCGTTGTCCCCCACGCCGTCCGGGTTCGTTCGTTTACGCATCCCGTCATTCCCACCGGCCGAATCGAGGCTTGACATTCTCCCCACGCGCTCCTCCACTCCGACGTCCCTAACGCCGCACCGGCGTCCCCTCCACTCTTCCATGGTGAGAACTAATTATCCCATTAGGTGTTTGAGTTTTTACCTATGACAATGAGAACTAATTCGCCATGCTGTCATAGCCTCACCTCTCCGCTTGGTCTTCCTCCACGCTACGGAGGAGGACCGCCACACCTCACCGTGCTCACGCGCCTCACGCCATCCTCCTCTTCATTGCCCGGGCGCCGTACCTACCACGGCTCGTCCTCCTAGATTCCGCGAGAGCACCGCCCGGTCGTGTCCTCATCTTTCATTCGACTTTTGCATCTCGCACCGCCGAGACAAGATAGGAGCAGCGGACCGCGCCGGAAGGCTTCGGCGGGAGTCGTCGGTAACTGCCCTTGAGGTGTTCATTGAAATGCTCGTGTTGATAAATGCAACCTGTTGTTTTTCTTTTATATTTAGATTTTGCTTTCAAACAATTTCGGATCCTTAGTAACAAATGAGCTTTTAAAACATTATGGTCATTTCAAAGATATGATCAAGACATACTAGTGCTCGAATTGTGATTGAAATGAGGTAGATAATGAAATTCATGAGTTAGTGTTGTTCAAAATCCGGCTTTTGGATATTTAAATATTATACAACATTTCTAAATGACATAGCATTATCATCCTAATTTGGTTACACGTATAGGCAACCATGGTGTGGTATGTAGTGTTTGTTGGTCGCGTCTTGAGGATCTATCTAACCTCGGGAAGATTTCTATGGTCAAGTCCAAGGCTACGCTCATAATTGTTACAAAAAATACAACAATCGAAGGTGAAGCTTTCATTAATTGCCTACTATGATGCAAACAAGTCGGCCTTGGAGATTGAAGAGAAGCCACCCCCATAGATATAAAGATTCCGAGAACTGTTGCTTGGTCTTGGAAAGATGTCATGCTTTTATTTATGTCTATGGTCATTGGTTTTCTTATTTTAGAAGTTGATGTAGGCTTAGTTTCGTGGAACATTAGGTGGAGTTTGTTGTATGTAACCATTAAATCCTGTAATGTTTTGACCATATTAATGTATGATGCGCTTTCTGATTTAAAAAAGAACTGAATTCTATGAATAAATTAAAAAAAAAAAATTAAAACAAAAAACGCCGGCCGACATGGGCCCGATAGTGAATGACATACAAACCGGTAGTGTTACTACAACAAACACTATCGGTTTGAATTGCAAATTGTCATCGATGATAGAAATAACACCGTCGGTGTGTGAGTGTGAATGTTGAGTGTGTGAGTGGATAAGTTAAAGTGTTATAACCAACCTACGGTGTTAAGCGTAATAACGCGTTGTCGGGTTAAAAATCAACCGACGACGATATTCACGTAAAGATCAATGTCGGGTCCACACTAAACCGATATTGTTGTCTCTTCGCTACACTTTGCCGGCACAATCTAACCTCGATAGTGTTATTTCCCACAATTCTGTCGGTTCGTTCAAGCCCGACGGTGTTCTCAATATCAACGCTGCGTCGTTTGACTTCGAACCGACATTGCTTGGATCGAAAATGCTTTGCCGGTCGAAGGAGCACGACAGGTGTTCAATCACAATGTTGCCGATTGCATTGTGAACCGGGTAGTCTCTCCTCAAATCAACGCTGGTGTTTTGACCCAAGCAGTGATTTGAACCCCACATCACTACGCTTTGGTTACGTCGGTTCATTTTCCGACAAAGTGAATGGGGTTTGAACCCGGCAAATGATGTACCGAATCTGTAGTAGTGTTCCCTCTATCTCTTTGCACCTCTCTCCCTCTCCCAAACCCTAGCCGCCAACTCTTATGCCTCCATTGCGCATAGTAGCTTCACCTCCACCATAGCCGCCATCCTCGAGAGGTCCCAGACCAAGTAAACCCTAACAAATCCAATAATATTTTATTTATAAATTATTGATCCAATCATTATGAAAGATAATGCTTTGACCCCTAAGTTTGCATTCAAATTACCCATAAATGGTGTGATGAAAGAATATGTAAAGTAATAGATACCTATATATTTGTACTTAAATTATCCACCTCAACATTATAAAAAATTAACAAAAACCTCTCAAAGTATACGTGTAAATACTAATATAAACTAATACGAATAATAATTCAACATTCATAAGTTGAAACGAACATTAGTATAAATACTTTTTTTATAAGCTTTATCAAGCATGGAAATATATCCTCAAACAAATTGCATAGTAATTATTTTACAACATTCGGTAGAGATAAAGATTCTAACTCGAGAGCACGGATCGGTGAACTAGCAATATTATTTTTTGAGGAAGAAGTAGCAATATTATAACACCCAAACTAAAACATGAAACCTCCACGGAATTTGAACTAATTGTTACACGATGACTGGTCTAGTCTCGCCAAAAGCGGCTTAAGGTCCTCGAAGTCGGCCGGGCATTATACGAGGGAAAAAAAGAGGATTCAAGATGCGGATTTGCGGAGGTTCGGGCGGTGGTTGGGAGGGTGGCTTGCAGGTGAGGGGGTGGCGTGGTGGTGGTGTCAGGAGACTGTGGCGTTGGGGGATGGTCCTCGTCTTTGCCATCCTTTCCCTCGGACTTTGGCGCGGTTGCGCGCTGCGCCGCGGGAGGCCGGACCGGCGGGCGTGGTGCCGGGTTGGCGGGGGTGGTTTGGGCTATGCGGGCGCGTCGATCCTCTCGGTGTGGCTTCTCTTGGGGGTGTGGCAACGACGCAGTGGTCGTCGTTTTCCTCGATGTGGAGCCGGTGGAGTTAGCGGTGGCGGCCGCCGTGTCGATGTCCCAATCCAACCATGCCGTTTTGATGGTTGCTCGGTTGATGCCCCAATCCAACCGGCGGAGCTTTCAGTTTTCTACTTTTTATTCCGTCCGCTTGGGTTTGTTTAGTTGAGTTGTTGGTGTCAAGTGGTTGCTCGTGTCGATGACCCAATCCAATCGAGGGGTTCTAGCTTGTGTCGATGTCCCAATCCGACCAAGCAAAGAGTTCGATGGACGCTAGTTGTGGCGCGAGTTGAGTTGACTTGGTACCTAGGTGTGCGGGTGGAGTAGGGTACTCTCCAAAATTGTATGGTTTTTCGGCCCGATTTCGGTCAAAAAAAGCTGGGGCACTTGCCTTTTTTCTTTATTCGTCTAATAAAAATCGCGACAAAGCTTTTGCCGTCCTTTAAAAAAATGCGGATTTGAGTCGAGTTCCAACCATCTCCGACACATGCAACGAATCGGAATGGGACGGACACAAGTAGGCCCGTCAATCAATCACCATACATGAGAGTATACATATGTATATTATTATTAGGAGGATATACGCGGCTAATTAGGTTCACTTCAAATATTGGCGAAGTCGAAGTCGAATTCTAGAATACGTGGCCAATTTGGATTATTTATAAGAGTACTAGGTAAGTGCCCGTGCGATGCACCGGGAACACGTAACACCACGATAACATATGTATAAGAATGAAAAATGTCATTCAGTAACATTTTTAAGAAAGAAACTACATATTAATACGAGATAAACATTTAAAAAATATTACAACGAACATGTTACAATAATATAGATTGTGTACATTCAATCAATAACATGTGAACAAGACATAACTACTTGTCTCCCGTTTCTTTCCGGCTTCCTCAATTACCTGAATTTAGATGGATATAATCAATCTCAGTAACAAATGACACAAATGCGAGAATATAACGGTTGTGCAAAAAGTAAGACAATACCTTGTCATCAAGTGAGGACTTCTTTGTAGACAATATTTTTACGTGTATCTACCATTTCTTTTCTTTCTTCTTTTTTCTTAAACTTCGTATCGGTGGGTGGGACAACAAGGACCCTAATGTTTGACTCCGCCCGGGTGGCTCTAGATAACGCAACATATAGCGACCATGGGAGAACACCGCTCGGGCAAATACACACCAACATTGGGGATAGTCTGCCCTCGCGCCTTGTTAATCGTCATGGCGAAACTAAGTCTCACAGAAACCGCTTCCTCTTGAACTTGAGCGGGAACATCTCGATCATCGATGGGCAAATAGGTATCCGTGGTAGGAAGACTCGTTTCGGCATGGTCTCCGACCATAATTTCCATCGATGGTATTTCTTTGGAACCCTCGAACCACCAACCTGGTTCCATTACAAAGTCAAGTGAAGGGTCGATGTTTCTTAGCAACATATTTAGGGCACCCAATCTTGAGCTTTAACACGTGTGGAGGCATACCGCTAGGCATTAAAGTGTTGAGGAACTCGGATGGGTAGTAGTTGTGTGGATCATCCACCGCGACTTTGTCAAAGCTATGGTACACCATCTCATCCCCTTAGAAACGCTTATCATCTTCGTGTTAATCTTATCAACCCAGTCGTTCTTTGGCGATAATATTGCCCGTGAGGTGATGTAGCTCTTGTTTGACATATTAGCATTGAGGTCAGGGAAAATGGAGTCAATCAGTGTATCAAGATCACCGTCTTCCCCAGTCTGCGGTATGCATATATCATTAGGAAGGAGGATTTCACCATCATCATTAGCCTCCTCAGTGCCTCCCCCGATGCGTAGCAAGTATGCCGCAAACCATGGGTCGGTCTTTGCCCTCATATTGCGCACCAGTTTGAGATGTCGCATTGAATTCCAAAGGTGCGACATCCGTATCGAGGCACCAACTATTTGGGCCCTTGACCCTTTTCGAACAAGCGGGAGAACACCTGCACGAAATCTCCACCGAACACTATAGTCTTTCCCCGAGCGGCGGTTCACGGCGATCCATGGTATCACGAAATTTTGTAGTCTAGCGCCTCGACACCTTGCCTATGCATCATCGTGACCTCGTCCCAAATAATAAGCGATGCGGTCTCAAGAAGCTTGGCGGTACCACTCTGTTTTGTGAAGCTACAACCTTTACCATCTTCGAGGGTGAGGGGGGCCCCAAAGCGCGAGTCTTGTGATTACGCCACCGAGGCAATATTGAGGCTGCAACACCGGAAGTTGTTGTTGCCACAACAATCTTGTTCGACCACGTATAGTAGCGAAAGGGGCTCTATATAGATAAGTCTTTTCGGTGCCGCCAGGTCCATCCACAAAGAACAAACCTCCTTGCCCGCTATCAACAGCAGACATAATCTCATTGTAGGCAGCCCGCTGCTCCTCGTTAAGGGTCTTTGATAGTTCCAAGTCATCAGCGCTTACTTGAAGATTAGTCTCCTCCAAAATCTCTCTAGGAATGTTGCTATACGGATCATATGTGTCGTCGATCTTAGGAAGTGGCAACTTATCTATCTTCTTGTTCATTGATTCTAACAAATTCCGAGTATGTATGAGGACCATCTGCTCCACTGCGTAGCTAGACTGATTTTTGCGCTTATAGTCCTCTGACATTGCATCCTTATGCTTTTCCCAGAGCTCTTCCACATCACACGGCACACAAAATACCAAGATTGTTGCAAAGAGTCACAAAGGTGCAAATGGCATCATCCACCGCGAGTAAGCTTTCAAAGAAGGCACTCGCGGTGTATTGTCCTTCAATAAGGCCCCTTCTTTTCTCGCGGCTTCTCGAAAAGTTGGTAGGAGTTTGCCGTAAAACCGTCATTAGATCATTGAAGGAGGTTGCACCGGGCACATGGTTCGGAAGAAGCCCTGAGATAGTAACGTTCCCCTTCAATTTGGATTGGCGGATACAACTCTTTTCGACCGTCTCAAAGCATTCTTTTGTTTCCTCCTAATCCATGTTTTGCTCTGTGAGTCCCACCTATAGTACTCAGGGAAGTCTCGATATAATATGCCACGAGCATGTTCAGACGTGTTGTTCATCTCAAAATACGCTGTAAGCATCGACCTTTCAACACCTGGACGGTTAAGCACTCTTCGAACACCCTCGCGCTGGTAAAATGACACCATGTGCATGCCAGGAAGATGGAGCTGCATGGGCAACACCGAAGGGGACCTATCACTTATATCAAAACCATATATCCTCCATAAGGCTTCTGGAGGAGTTATCCATCTGGCATCCCTATACATCTTGATCTCATCAATGTTTCCTTCATTGTCCTCCTTGCCAGCCTCTCTCACAGCAACAGACGCACGGTCATGACCCTTGTGAATGTACTTAAACAAGTATTTGACGGACTTGATGCTCGCATATGCCTCAACATTGATGTGGCAATTGAATAGACGTAGGAGGTATGGGTTGTATGGGACAACCCACCTATTGTCAAGGTCATGCCCACGAACCTTCTTTTTCGCCATCATCACGCCCGTCGGTAAATTGCGTATGAATCTTTGCCCCGTAATGTGGCATCACGTAAAGCTTCGTGGGTAATGGTTCTTGCATGATTTACGCCCCTTTGTGCACGGGCAATTACGATTAAGTTCTCCACAAGGGCCATGCATCATATGCTTTGTAACCATTTTATCTGACTCACGGATACTTCTTCTTGTTTGGGAGCTCACCGAGATGAGAAGGTCATCTTTGCTTCCGGCCACGTGATCTTGTACTTTCTATCCATGATCAACAAAAAATGTGCGTGTGGTAGACCCCTCTTACAAACTCCACGACATACACATGTCCGCGAACCTTTCCAAGGATGTCCTTTTTGAGCAACTTGTCCTTAAGCTCTTCCAGTTTTGCCCTAAAGACCCGATCAATGAGGTCCGGACGGTCTGTGGTGTTTGTCCGGGGTACAATTCACGCGTGATCTCATCCCACTTTGGATTACATGTCATGGTTAGGAAGATGTCCGGTTTTCCAAACCTCGCACGAGTGCCATCGCATCCAAGTACCTACGCTTCATGTCCCTCGGACCTCAGATGAATGATGAAGGCATCACCGTCCTCTTTCCAACGGAAACACGTCCTCACCTCACCGGCATGCGGGCTATCAACCAATCCTTGGTAGAGGTCAGCCCTAATCTCGCGTTTGATGATTGCGTATGTAATCTAATCGGGAACTCTCAATTTTGATGTACATGTCCACCGCAAATTTGTTGGAATGTACGCTGGCCATAAAGTATGGGATTAAAGATTCCGGCCGCATTTGGAACTTGTAGCAAGTAGTAGTCACGCCATTAAAACACATAAATTTCCCGGAGATTCTCGCTAAAAACAAATATGGTAATAGAGTCGCTTCTAGGATTAACGGTTTGATATTATACATGAAAAGCATATGGCTATAAACAAACCGTCTCTTCTTCTTCTTCTTCTTCTTACGTACCACTACGAGCCCTTGCGCAGGCACGAGCTGTTTTGACATCCTCCATAGTAACATCTTTTTTGGGATATCCATATGCCAACCAAGCTCACCCTTAGGTAAGAATAAAGGATATGAAAGAGCATCATAACACCCATGGTATGATCGGATGCCATGACTGCTCCTATCTTTCCCATGTAGAACAACACTTTTCTGAAACTGACCAAGGAGTTCACTACCCTCAATCCAAACAGCAGCGACCTCTTTAGCGATCGGCGCATTGTATGTCCTTTGGTCAGTCAGGCTGATCAAGGTTAAGTTCAAGACAATAGTCATTGAGTTGGTGAGCTTGCCCCATACTTCTCAAATGTTGTGAGTACGGGTTATTACGAAGGATGGCCACCAATCGATCTATAACTTCTTTATCTTTTTCATATATCTCTTCACGACACGTTCGGTACCGGTGTTCAAGGGACGGATCATCATCATAGAAGTAAAGCTCAAGATGCTTGGGTACCTTACCATCTTCTGTCCCAAATGACCTTATGTTGTGATAGATCATGCCATGAGCACGGAAGGTATATATGCCGGTGTTCCTCATGTTAGCAGTAGCACTGTCGAGGCGACAGTAGAGGGAAGTGAAAGAGAAGTGACCATTGAAAAACCTAATATTCTTACGAAAGTGCCTAGCATCCGCATCAGAGCTCGTATAAAGCCTCATGAGCTAGTGCGGTACAACTGGTTCACTCAGCTCAATCTTTCCGTTGCGGCAACAGAACCCAGGTGGTTCTTTTGAAAACCTCTTCGCACCGCAATGGTGGCAATTAGGGACAGGTTTTAGCATGTGTGTATCTGTAGGCATGTTACTATACACATTTTCATACGGGTCAAGTACTTCAGGGTTAGAAGTTGTGTTGTCCTCAGGAGTATCACTTTGGACATCATCATCTGATTCCTCTAATGAAATGACATTGAAACAAAAAAATAACGATTAGATAAAGGAGTGGATGTTTAGAAAGCTATTCGGTATTTGGTACAAGTACCTTGCCCAAACAAATAGGTACCCCTCATCCACTTCCTCGTCATCTTCAAATATATCACCCTCATCATCGTCTGTGACTGTCACCGTGACATGAGACATTATAGATTGAGTAACAATAAAGGAAAGCAAACACCATAAATAATGTTAAAAGTAGTTGAAATTACCAATATCATCAAATAATGGTTGTTCAAGTGTAGGTGATGTATCTGGATTCCTTGATCTAGCGCTTTCTGTCAACCACATAATGGAAAAGGTTAGCTAAAGGAGTGGATATTCAAAAAGGTATTTGATATTTTTACAGATACCTTGTCCCGCAAAACAAGTTTGCCTCGTCCTCTTCGCCATCCTCAAATATGCCACGCTCATCACCGTCTGTGATCGCATAGTGCCATGAAATATTTCAACTTTGGTAACAATAAAGGAAAGCAAATGCCATTCAGATTGTGAAAAAGTAGTGCAAAATACCAGTGTCATCAAATAATGGTTGGTCAAGTGTAGCAGAAACACTTTGATTGCTTGGTCGAGCGCCTTCTGTCAATCACATAACGAACACAGTTGAGATAGGAACATAGTTGTTTCATGACAAGGACCAAGGGAACCGAGGCCTCGTTATTTACCGTTGTTGGTCACAGTTGACTGAGGTAAGGGTGTATTTTTATCCGTGTGGTCTCCAGTCATGCATTCGTCATCATTGTTAGCTTCTCCTGTGTTCTGATCGATGCGGCGCTCAAACGCAACATTACGGTGAGCTAACAATGCAAGTCTTTGCCCAGATGGAACATTTCGTCTATGTGACAACATCTCTTGATTAACTATGGTATGATTAGTAATTACATCATTGGGCTCCTCATGAGGTGGAGGAATATAAATAGGTGTTGCATTGTACTCTGGGATAACCCAATCATTGGATTTTGTCGTTGATACAGGAGCTCCAGATGTGTCCGTAGTTGACCACACAAGCTCGGGAGTAAATAACGGGTTCTCCATGGCGATAGAATCTGGGTGTAAGGTGTACTTCCGTAGCCCTCTCTGCTTCCGCGTAGAATTTCTAGACGCCTCTTTGCGTGCAGGCTTCATAGAATGCAACCGCTGTTGTTCTCGTTTAGCCATCCTCTCCTCATTTGTCATATTTTGATATCTTGTCCTCCAATATTCATTTCTTGACCGTACTGGCACAGGTAAAATTAATAGTTACTTATAGTCTAATTAACTTTAATTTTTTAATATTTTCAATTGCCAGTATACAATAAATACAAATTTCAAGCATGATTGATTGATTGATTCATTATAGGGATGAAAAACTGATGTACCTAGATTTGCACCGGGCGACGAAACAGACAAGTCTATTAGATTGCTTTTGTCCGTACGTCTAGCTGAACAATCACCTATAAACAAAATAAGCACATGTCTCGTTCATGTTAAGATTGGAATCGGTGCTAATCATACCCTTTCACTTCATAAATAACACATGTATTAGAAACTTAACTACAAACAGTTATTAAAACGATACCTATGATCTCGTTATCAATCTTCATTGGCTCATATGAGTCATTCCTATGCAGCCAATCACTATCTTCAACGTCATTTGTGGTTTCCATAGTTGATTCAAGTCCAACAACTACAAGAAAATTTTTAGAACATATATAACAACCAAGGGCGGAAACAAATAGGTCGGGTTAAATTTGTTGCGGTGCAGCCGCTTGACCCACCGGGCAGTGTAGTTTTTGCCTTTTTATGATTATATTGTTCACGACGCTTTCTATTTGATTCATCCCTTTCTTCTTGAGTCATTGCAGCTCACCGAACCTTTTGCCTTTCGCTTTTTAAGTGTAGTTCCATCCTTGCTTTCCTTGATTGATTCATCTACGACATCTAGAAGATTATTGGAAAATATATAACAAGCAATGCCTGATCAAGATAGTGTCTGCTTTAAATTGTCTATGGTGTAACATATGAACCCACCAGGTAATGCAACTTTCGCTTTTCTCCGATGATAAGCTTCTCGACGTTGTCTGTTTTTTCTTCTCTTTCTTCTAGAGACATCGCTGCACGACGTGTTTTTTCCCTTTCCCTTTTACGTTGCACATGTTCTTCAACATGTGCATGTGAATTTGATGCACTCTGACCATCTGATGCAGATAGGTTGGGTTAAATTTATTCAGAAATCACGCATCCATAAACATCCATGACCATTGGTGTTTGAACAATTACCTCCAGCGATAGTGTTTGTCAAGTCACCGAAAGGAGTGCGACATTCGTTGTTTTTTTCATAGACTCCATAGGGAAAAAACTGAAATAAAAAAAAAATATAGGTTAGCCTAAACAAATTGCACATATATAATCAAACTAAGATCACAATATGACATGATTTTATTTTAATTATTCTTGAGGTGAGCATTGAATGAACCTAAGGCCTCGTTTAGATGTTAGGAATTTTAGCAAAAGTAACTCCCGGAAGTCCCAGAAGCACTTCTGTGAAGACTTTCGTTTGTTTGTGGTAAATATTATCCTACCATGGGGTAACTAGGCTCAAAAGAATCGATCTCATGAATGTACATCTAAACTGTGTAATTAGTTATTTTTTTTTACCTACATTTCATACTTTCGAACATATGTCTTTTTGGTGTATTTAATGTGATGTGATGGAGAGAGAGTGAAAAAGAGTTAGAAACTTTTAGCCAACTAAACGAGGCCTAAGTTTGTTTTCTTCAGGTGTTGTTGAGAACAGCAAGTAACAATTTACCCTGCACACAAACTAAGACCATAATATGACATGATTTTATTTTAATTATTCTTTGGTTTATGGACTGAAGGTCCTGTTGTACTGTACTTAGTCCGAGGTACATGTGCTGCTTTAGCAATGCGGGGCAAACACATAATGGCCCTGTTGCATTGCTTAGGATTTAACCTTGAAAAAAAAAGGTACAGGAACCACATCCTGTCAATAAGCCAAATGATATTTGTCTGCTAAAACAAAGAAGAAAGCAAATAGGCATTTTGCATTAGAAAGTAGGAACCCTGAACTATTTCTGAACCAATCCAGTCCTTTTCTATTTTTTCTCTCTGTAGCATTTTTTCCCAACCCCATAATTTAAGTCTTAGGCTAATGCACAAACTGTTTAACAAAATTTACAGTAAGTGAAGAAACAAATAGCAGAACTGTTGAAAGTGCTACCTTTTTGTGGTCTCCTAATAATTACCAAGTTATTGTCTAAACTATTTGAACACTAATCTCACTACTAAAAAAACCCAAAAGGAATCGTCGCCAGGTGCTAATGACCCCGCCCCCGCGTGAGAGTCACCCGACTAATTCACCCCGCTCCCCCGCGTCAGAGTCGCCCGGCTAATAATCTCCGCCCACGACGCCCCTGCCCCAGCTCTCTCCTCGCTCGTGGAACCGGCGACGCGACACCCCGGCCGGAGTGGCCTCCTTGCCGGGCCTCCTCCCTCGCCAATGCCCTGTACCACCGCCCTGGAGTTCCCTCACTCTGGTTTTCCCTCCATGCAACAACGAGATCCGGCGGAGCCGGTGAGGACGGAGGTGGCGCGAGGCCCGAGGACGAACGGAGGACGGCGGAGCTGGTGATCCGGCAGGCGCAACCAGTCCCAGCCCGGCAGGCACCTCCGCCCCTGCACCCTGCCCCTTCCGCATCCCCGACGGCGCATCCGCGCGCACCTTCCCCGGCGGGTGACCAAGAGCCACCGATGCAATGGAGGAGGACTGGAGGCCATGGGGGTGTCAAGGATGGGGTCTTCCTATCCAGCGGTGGCTAAAGACTGGATCCGTCGAAGGGAGGCGCAGATCCTTGCTTTACCGAGGAGGATGGAGGCCGTGGCAGCACAGCTCAACCTTTTCTACTCCGATTGCGGCAAGCCATGCCGCTCCCAGCCCGTAATATCCCACGCTTTCCCTTTCTTCCTCGGTAACAATCTTGTAGTCTCGGTGCTTACTGATTCCACGGCTGTGCGCAGGAGTTGGACTTGCACACCAAGCGCATAGGCCATTCGGAATTCACGGACAAGATCGCTGAGGCAGCCAAACACATTGATCTCCAGGTGCCGCTTAAGCTGACCACCGGGTGCCATAGACATCGATGCCTTAGCATTGGTGAGCGGGGATTCACGAGGTTGCATTTTCGTTTCCATTGTCTCAGCCTCATGAGCATTGATGTTGTTACTTACTAACTAGCTACTAGCTATTGTGTTGTATTATGGTTGTCACAGAGAAGTTTGTCTCGGACGTGAATGCTCACGGACCTTGATGGCATGGGTTTCTCGATAGCAGGTGCCACTAGGGTGCTTCACTTCTCCGGTATGTTTAATGATGTTGTTGTCAGGTTTTGAGTGCTTTGACTGAAACCATAAAGTTTTACACATGCAAATTTAGCCCCCAAAACTATAAGAAGCATGGATAAGTATACAATTCAAGATGGTCTATTTTGTTTAGTGAACATCGGTCCATGATCCATTCAATTGCATGCCTACATACAGGCTGGTGTTGGGACTATTCCTTGAGGTTTTTTAGATACGCGGGGAGAAAGAATGGGGTGCAAGTTAGGGAAAAAATAGCAACCACATGGTCGCCAGCAATTTTGGTGGTGGCCAATGAGGTCAACGTGCTAATTCTTTTTTTTTCATGTGTTGTACCATGATACTGCCAGATACACGTTCCTAATGAATCTGAAATATTGGAAATTGGTCAAGAAATTCTATTGCTATTTGAATTATCAACCTCCCAACAAATAAAGATTTTTTTTTTTTTTTTTTGCTTTTTTCTGAATCTTCTGTTGCCTTTGTACAGGCTGCAAAAAAGGATGGCTGGTTAGTTCCCAGATCCAAGTGAAAAGAGGGTGGATTTGGTCTTGTTCTTGGTTCAGATGGCAAGCATTTCCAAATTCCAATTTGGCTAAATCTCATAGCAAATCTGAACTACTACATCCACTCACTATAAATGGTAAATTGGACTATTTTGTAACATTATCTTTATCCTTCAGGTGAATATAATCATTATTTTTGTTCAGGCAAACTTGTGTTAGTAGCCCAGATTTGTGTTAGTGCTTCTGTTAGTAAAGTAAATGCAGGATAGCGCTTGTGTTAGTGTTTTCAGTGGTTAGTCCATGTGAACAGTCATAATTTTTTTTGGTCAAATGTAGTTGTAGAAGATGATGTCACATGTATCTATCCTGTGCCGTTTTAATGACCTCTAACAGGTTAAACTCAACAAACAGAGTTTGCCATCTCACTCACTGCCCTCTGAACAGACTGAGAACTATGCTCGGCTCAGCAACAGAGATGCAGACCAAGGTTCTGTAAATTAGAGTAGTCAAGGCCGGTTCCTGTAAGCAGGTCCGACAACAAACAGATAGGCAGGAGGTGAGCGTGGCTGATGGCCCACGAGGAGGGAGTCTGAACACCAGACGTTTGTGTCGGTCTTGGGCCTGAGGTCACGTAATTGGGTAGTATAAATACCTAAAGGTGTGCTGAGAAGGACAAAAAATCTGTAACTGAATTCTGTTCTCTGAATAAACTGCCCTTCATCTGAACCCATCCCAATTCTTGCTTCTTCACTTGCATCTCTGTTGTTCTTGCTGATTCTTGATCTATCGTACTCATATTAATATATTGTTTTCAGAAAAAAAAAATAATATATTTTAGCATATCAAGTTGGTTCAAGCAAAAGAATCCTATACCATTTAGTTCTGTAATATATGTTGTTCAAATATGCTTTTCTGAATAATGTGACCGTTCAGTTGGTCATTATGGGTTTGCATATTTGAGTTATATGAAGTTTCGTTAAAAATAACAATGAATTGATATACATCAACACATGGATATATTGATTTTGATTTGGTTATAATAACCCTAAACAATACTGTGAAATTTGGTTGGCCTTCACTTTTGTTTATCATGGCTGTCCTTCATTTACTACAACAATAGTGTTCTATTTATGTTTAATGTGCAAAAGTAGTCACCAGATAAGTAACAGTTTGGTTTGTACTTCAATTGCTACATGAAGTGATGTGTGCTGAAGCTTTCTTATTTACATCTTATAAAAGCATGTAAACAGGTTTTGTCCGTCAAGACAACGGTGCAAAGGATGATCTCAGGTGACCAAATTTGTTGCTGAGGTTGGAGTGTTACTAGATGTGATTACTAACAGTTTTGACAACCAGAGAAGTGAAAGATGACTGCCTCCAAGCTATCCACACTTGGGCTGAGTTCATCCCTGCTCTGAAAGAGAAGCTTGTCCTTGTCACCATATATAGTGAGACGAAGAGGAAGTCTAGAAGATGTGAAAGTCCAGAAAAGGGAAACTTGCATATGCCAAAACAGTATGTACTCCATTTGACTAGTCATAACTTCAGAAGGAACCATGTTGTACTTTTATTGTGCATGATCATATAACAAACTTTAGGCTGAATCTGACTTATTTTGTTGTCATCTTAGGTAAATATAAGGGATGCCCTTATGATGTCGAAATCATAGAAGAAACATTACCATTGTAAAGCACGGTCATATATATGTTATAGTGATATTATGTGTTCCCGTTGCAACGCACGGGCATTTACCTAGTAAGAGATATATATATATCTTATCCAGGATTTTGTAGCAAGAATTTTGGGAAACCCCAAATGTAAACTTTACAAGTAATTCTTCAACTTCTGCTTTTCTCCCGAGATTTTGTGCCCTTCTTTCATAGTACTGATCAGAGTTCTTCCCAATGAGATTTGGTGCCCTTCAGTTAGATAAACTATTGTAACCCAATAATGAGATTGATGCAAAACTGTTTTCTGAAACCATGTCATATATATGCGATCTGATGAATGTTCATGGTAATGCTTAACTGCAATCTGAATACATTCAGAGACAAGCAGATGAAATCACACAGGCCTAGGAACATTCAGATGAAACCAGATCAAATCAAGGAACATTCAAATGAAACAAGATGAGAAGGGGATGCACCTTCTCGCCGTGCAGGACAGGAGGGTGAGCGCACGTACCGCCTGCTGCACTGGGACGGACCACTTGCGCCGCCGGTGTTGTTGAGGCTGCGGTGCGGCAGCGCGGCAGCTAAGGACGGCGCCCAAGACCGGCGGTGCTGAAGCCGAGGACGGACGGGGCGGCGTCGAGACGGCGGCACTACCGGCAGCGGCGAGGTGGCGTCACGACGAGGCGTAGAGGCAGCGGAGGGGAGGGGATGCAGGGGCCACGCACGGACGTCCTGCGCCGCCGGTGTCGTTGATGCGGCAGCGCGGCAGCCTAGAATGGCGCCCAAGCCCGGCGGCGCTGAAGCCGAGGACGGACGGGGCTGCGTTGAGACGGCGGCACAACCAGCAGCGGCGACGGCGAGGGTGGCCGCGTGCTGCTGGGGCTCCAGCAGCGGGTGCAGTCGGTGGCGCTACGCGTTCTGGGGCCGCACGACTTTGCCCCCAAGCTGTACGTCGACCTGCCGCTGGCGATCGACGAGCGCGCCGCGGACGCCGCCCTAGCGGCGCTTCTGCGCCTCCCGGCGCCGTCGTGGGCGGAGCAGAGGAGTAGCGCCGCTCGCGCGCCCGGCGGCGGAGGGGGTGGCTCGCGTGCGGAGGGGGGGCCTGCGAGCAGCGCCGCGGGCCGCGTGGGCGAGGTCACACGAGAGCTACGCCGGCCACGCGCGAGAGCTCCGCTCCACGGCCGCGTGAGCGCACGCCTGGCGCAGCCGCCCCGGCCGGAGCGGCGAGATGCACCTGGAGCGCGGCAGAGGAGGCCGAGCCGCGGGCCCCTACAGCACAGGGAGGGAAGAGGCGGGGCAGGGGAACGCAGGGGGCGAAGATCCGCCGCTGCCGGTGGCCGTCGGGGTCGCGCCGGGGCTGTGCGGCCGACCGCCGGTGGACGGAGCGGAGGTGGCGTGGCGGCCTGGTCGACTGGCCGTGGGAGATTGGAGAGTGGATGAGTTGCCGTGATTTCGGGATTGGCTTTGAACACAGCGGGCGGGATTTTTTCAGGAAGCCGGGCGGGAATTTTTTCGGAGGGAGGCGATGCCGTGTCGGGCAGCACCACGGTGAAGCCGGTTTTTTAGTATAGTAAGATATAGAGAGAGACCAGGCTCCAGCCGATTAAGTTTCGTGACGAGAAAGATAGATAGATAGCGGCGGCGTCGGCACAAACAAAAGGAAAGAACCGCCGTTGCGCGTCTTCGTTCCGGATCAAATCACCGATGACTACGTGTGGCGTGGTCGCCTGCAGCGACAGCGAAGCCCCGAGGGAGGTGCTGGGCGCGCCATTACTGCTGAACGCCGGCGTCTCGATGGACAGGGACCCCGCGAAGCTGACGGCGGAGAGGGCCGCCAAGTTCATCATCCGGGTGCGCCGTCGTTAATTGTGATTACGCCTGCTAATAGCTAGTCATCACGTACTTATGCGTGCTAATAACTAAAAGTTTTTTGGTCGCATGCAGGGACTGTTGATCTTACTTTGGGTTTATTTGTTTAATTCCATGAGAGAATACGCTATCAGATACACTGGCGGAGACATACGGTTTAGTACGTTTGCTGCGACTGTTGTTGCCGTGCCTATAGCGGAAATCTTTGGCATCATGGGGCAGACCTTGGTGGCGCCATGGTCGCGGCCTGCCATTGGATCACCGGTGCCATTTACCGCTTGCGGCTATGCTTGCGCCACTACAAGTGCCAGCAGTGAGGTCCCAAGGAGAAAGACGACTGCCACCGAAGCTGCGCTGGACATCGCTGTCGTCAGGATCTACAAATGCATCATCCGGGTAAATGCTATTCCTCTCTTATTTTGTCAGTATATATGTATGTATGTTATTCTTTGACTTATGTATATATAAATAAAAAAATATGCTTGCTGATGAATATATATATATAATTTCCTGGCGCGCAGGGACTGTTGGCTCTACTTTGGGTGTTCTTGGTCGATTTGTTGAGAAGATATATGGCCACCCGCGATTTGGGAGAATTGTTTTTCACTATGACTCCATTGCTTATTCTCTCTGCAGGCGTCACTTTGTTCTTTTGCTTTCTGATGGAGAGCTTCAGCGAATTTATCAATCGCCATATTGACCTACATATGCTGGAACTTGATTAAGTAGCTAGGACGATGGTCAGTTTGTAATGTGCACAATTCTTTTCGTTTGCTAACTCTTGTAGTAGATAAAAGAGATAGATGACTTTGTCCTTGTTTTTTGTTGGCTCTAGAATTCTAAGAAATACGAAATTTGTAGAACGGTTGTACTCCCTCAATTTAAAAATTGTAAGTCGTTTTTTTTTTTCGTTTTTGTGGATACATAGATTTTTAATATATATTTATGTTAGAAATTAGCCTCCACAGTGTCACACTCAGTCAACGATTCACCGGGATAAGCGTAGTGACTAAATATTTAATTATTATATAGCTTTTATTAGTAAATTTATTTAGTTAAATTAAAGTGAGCTTGAGAAGACTAATGGACTTGGCCCGTTAGTAATTGTAAACCCCTCATATAAATATGGAGGCAACTGTTTTGGTTCAATCAATTAAGAACAATTTAGGGTTTAATCCCTCAGCTCTCTGCCTCTAGCGCCGCGCCGCCGCCCGTGCCGCCCTGCGCCGCCCGCCTACGCCGCCGCCGCCGTCGTCGATCTACGCCACGTCACGCCACCGTCTTCCCCCTCACGTTGACCGGGAATCGGTTTGTGACATATTGGTATCCGGAGACCAGACGATCCAATGGTCTCTGGAGCAAGAAATTCATGAAGGACGTCAACACAGCATCATCAACAACTACATCGCAGCCGTGGAGGCGTCATCGCCCCCACCCTCAAGCGCTCTCTCCTGTGGACACCGATGAGTTCACCATCCGCCGTGAAACATGCTGGCAGCTGAGCACGACGATGAAGACGACGAGCCGTCATTTTCGCGTCTCGGAGAAGATCACTGAACTAAATCTGTAGAGCTTAAATTCCGCTGACTGTATATGCATGCTTCGTTTTCGTTTCAGAAGTGTTTGTGTTTCTTTTTTCGGCATTGCACACACCAACATACACTCTCCTCTTTTGTCTTCACTCCCACGTACCCTCTTTTGGATTCAGCCTGCTACACTATTTTTCTTTTTTTTTGACAATTTTGGACGAAATGACTTCTATAATTGGTAGCTGAAATCGATGACATGCATGTATGCATGTCTTTTAAACTGTACATTACTACCAGACTCTTTATTTGATACTGAATTATTTGGATACCTTATTATATTTCAATATTTCAACAGGAGTAACCATCTGCATAAAACTCAAGTGCGACAATGCATCTTAATTATGCTATGCTTTTATGAACTTTCTATGTAGGTGATTTTAACTGTTGGATCTTCAGTTATACGGTGTACTCAAATTATACAGCACTGTTATGATCACTCCCTCGCATCTAGCACACTTAAACCAAAATTTCAATAATCAGGTAAATAATCTATGAAATTTTGATCAGGCGCTGACGCATGGTTTTTCTCTCCCTTAATTGAAGCAAGTTTTTTCCATGCTACTGGTGCTCTAACATTCTCTCCAAGGCTGTCAGGTACCAAAATAAGAAGATGAATCAAATACCTATGTTTCATTATTGGCAAAGATGGTGCAAAAATTGAGGCAAAAAATATCCTGGATTTGCCATAGTGTGTCTTCATGGTCTTAATGTATCTGCAAGTATTTTCAAAGAATATTGCTAGTGTCAGATTCCGGCTAGATTGGGCCGGAATTGACACCTGATTGCTGATCGTCGGGCGGTGAGGACGGCGATGGAGGCGACGGTCGGTGGCGTGATGGCGTAGGCTGATGAAGAACGGCGAGGAAGAAGGCGTTGAAGATGGCGTGTAGCAGCTCGCGGCGACGAGAGAGAGGTGAGGGAGGAGGTGGAGGCGGCGGGTGGCGGCGGGCTGCCGCGCGTGCGGGCGGCGGGCGTGATGTGACTTGGGCGAGGGAGGGGCGGCGCTGGTGGTGGCGGCGCACGTGCGCTAGGGTTAGGGAGAGAGAGAGCTGGAGAGACAAGAGCTGTTTGGGAGTTACCCCTTTAATTTTTTTCTTGATTAAAATCCAAACGATTACAGCTCCCTTGTATTTATAGTCCAGGGAAGACTTGCACGCTAAGCAATCTCTAGGAGGTTTCCTTATAGATTGGAATACCTCTCTCACAAGCAACCTATTTATTCCCTATTTTATTCCTATCTTTATTCCCTAAATATCTATTACTTAATGACGAAGCTGATGACGACGATGGCGCGACGGCGGCGGCGGCCGGCCACAGGCCTGGCCTTGCCCATGCGCACGCATGAGCCCTGTTGGGCTGTTGACGTTGCCCCCCTTGGGGCCCATTGATTTTGGTTCATGACATCTCTCCCCCCTTTCTCAAACAGCGCGTCCTCGCGCTGTGGTTCTGCATGGCTGTCGTTGTTGATGGGGCGATGGAGTAGCACGACCTGAAGATTGGTGCGTCCACTTGTGTCGAGGGAATGAGCTGGGCGAAGATGAAGACGCTGACCTTTGTTGATTCTGGTTTAATGGATGGAATTCCATTGCCCTCTCGAGGTGGTTGCATCGGTACCGAGTACGTCGAGGGGTGAAAGCCAACCTCAAGTGTGTGCAAAATCATCCCACCTGGTTTGAGAATATCCCCTAGTACGTACCTTTGACAATTCTGAGGCGTAGTAGTGCTGGTTGTCGAGGAAGAAGATTGGCACTGATGGCAAGAAGATATGTGGTGGCTCCTTCAACAGCCTGTTGCTTGTCGTGAAGCCTGGCATGAGTGATGAACTCGTTGGAAGGTGGACGCCAATCACCGCAAGTGTCGCCGAAACTGGTGCTCCCGTCCGGAGCTTGTTGGTTCCGGCTATGTCGTGTAGCTCGTGGTCCGTTGATGTAGCCAGTTGAGGTGGAACGAGAGCCTCGAGATTGTGACGAGGTTGACGAAGTAGGCGGTTGATGTGGGTGGCATTTACCTCTTGTCGTCGTCGGTGAAGCTCACAAGTCGAGGCTTGCTGAAGATGGGAGCGCTGGACTCTTGTGCTAGGTGGATCGCCGTACTCCCTGCGTTGGTTGCCTCCGGGTGCATTGCAGCCCACGGTTTGTTGGCGTAGTCGTACTGGACGTAGATGTCGTTGAGGAACCTGGGAGCCAACTGGTTTGGTTCTAGAGTCGTCCCGGCTGTCATAGCCGAGTAGTCGATGGCGCGATGATCGTTGCTTGGCGCCGAGGTGTCTGGTAAGCCCATGTTCTTGATGGAGGTATCGGGGCCATAGGTGTAGTCGATCAAGTCATCATTCCGTTGAAATAGCGCGAAGTGGTCGTTGATGTCACCATTGATGGGCAGCTTGAGGCCGCGAAGAAGACACCGTGTGGAGGTGTCCCAGTACTCCCGTGTCGTCTGGGTTGGCATGTAGACGAACCAGAGAAGGAGGAGTGCCGCTCTTGTCGAAGTATAGCGGTGTACGATGTTCTGGCGGCGTGGTGCGATGGTGGCGCCTTTCTTTGGATCGGAGGTTGCGATGGTGTTCTCTACCATTGTTGATGCCGGAAGGATGTCCAGCAGGTGTAGCAGATTGTTGTTGTCGTATGTCGGCCAGTGAACGACCGTTTCGTCGGTGGCGCCCGGGGGAACGTCGGTGTTCTCATCTGTGGCGGCGTCCGTTGGGTTGACGTCGTGGCTGCCGGTGTCGAGGTTGGCCGTGAGGGGGTCGTCGTGGTTCATGCCCTTGTAGTTGTTGTCGATGATGGGCATGGCGAAGACGTAGTTGACGTCAGGGGGTTCAACATCTAAAGCGTTGGCGTCCTTGAGGATGTCGTCGCCGTTCATGGCGCCCATGGTAGCGTCGCTGTCGTTGATGTTGTTGGCGATGTCGTCGACGGTACCATTGTTGAAGACGTCCCGGTTGGCTGTTGGTAAAAGTTATCCTACAGAATTATTTATAATTTGTATAGTGCGCAGTTTAACGAAACGATGAGCACTTCACCCGAGGAGAGGGTTTTAAATATCGAATCCGCGGGGAGAATGGTGTGATGGTAATGAGACAAAACTAATCCCTGAGATAATAGGAAGGAACTGGAGTTCAGATAAAATGTGAGAAGATTTCTATGGTTGTCTAGTTTATATCCTTATAAGGCTTAAAGATATTTCTTAATGGGGACGTACTCAAAGGAAAGTAAGGGCGAAACTTACTATTCCCCCAGCAACTATGTCCTACGTGTCCTATCCTACGGGAAGTGGAGTCCAAAGGAATCAATGGTACTAGTCACTACCACGATCTACCACGCTCCGGCAGGTAGGGTGTATTTACGAGTTATCTAGTCCAAACACCACGTTTGTACTAGGGGTAACAACTTCAATTCAAGAGCGACAAGAATCAAAGTACTCTAATGAGTCATAAACCGAAAGAAATATAAACAAGTGAACTTACTCAAATATAAGGTTGATCCACCAAAGAAGTCTCAAGATCAAGTGCAATGAAGCCTTTGATCCCAGAGGTACAAGCGTAGAGGAGTCACCGACAGATCCGGTACTTCCCTTTACTTCTTCTCAACTCTACTTTCTATCTCTCAAGAACAGATCTAGAACTCTAATTAAGTTCTTTGATCTATCTCTCAACTTTCTACTAATCTCTCTCAACTTGATCTTAGCTCTTCTAATTAGAGAGGTATGGCTCTAGCTATGATCGAAATGAGTATGATGAATAATGATTTTCATGCCTAAGGCGGAGGTAGGATCATCCTTATATAGTCGTGGCCGATGAATGCCGACCCTTGGATCAAACCGACCTTCAACAACGGCGTAGATACAACCTCAAAGTCGGTTTTTGAAACCGACCTAGGAAGATGACACGTGGGTCCCACGGTGGGTCCCACTGGCGGCGGCCGCCAGCCACATGGGCCCAGCTGTCGAGGTCCTTCCTAGTGTCTTCTGGTGTCTTCTAGAATGTTTTAGTTCACTTTTCGGGTCGAAATTCTCCAATAGTAAATCTTCTTATTATTCGGGGGTTTTCTCTCGAGTTTTCCGGTATTTACTGTTAAGTCCACGAAAAGATATAAATCACCAAAACTCATGGAACGCGGTCATTATAATACCTATTCTATGCTTTTATTCATTTTATACCCTTATTATATGTTTAGTTGACACATAAAAATAGAGCTTAAGAGGTGTCAACAAGCTCCCCACACTTAGGCTTTTACTGCGTCTCGATAAAAGGATGGTTATAACAAAAGTTGAAAAGACAAGTATATAAAACAATCTCATGGTTAAACTTATTAATTTACTAATCTTACCAAAAACTTTAAGTAATTGAGAAACAAGACAGTTGACATTAGAGTACCTTATTCCTTCAATCAATTCATTTGGAGTTTTTGCAATGATTTTTGAAAAAAACATAGCTTACTTTTTTTTTAGTAGTACTCTCGAATCACTCAATAATTATATATATGTAGTATTTTTGGATCCTCACAAAGCACATGTAATTAATATATCTACTTCTAAAAAAGTTATATCTGGAGTTTCAGGTTTGTCAAAGATGTAGCATACTTGCCTTGCATGTATTTGCAATGTCAAAGATGGATCAAGGAGAGACATCTTCTTAGATCAAGATGTGCATGTGTGTGCTAATTCTACTATGCTCTTATTTTCTTCTCTCTTTGAAATAAATATTTTTGCAAACAAGATCATGGGCTATCTTTATTTTCTTTTAGAGAGGTGGGCTCTGCTAACCCTAGACTTTTGTCTTTTATTTCTCTCTCTTTAAAGATGTGGGTTCTACTCACCCTCGGACACTTGTCCATTTTTCATCTTTATTTATATATTTTTTTTTTTCTTAGGGAGGTAGGCTCTACTCGCCCGTAGGACACTTGTCCATTTTTCATCTCCCTTTTTTTTTTAAATATATTATTATATTATTTTTGTATAGCCCATGCCTTGTTTGTACAAAAATTATTTATTGAATTTAGAGAGATCAACAATTTGGAGCATATAAATATTTTATAAAAACAATAACAAGTGTACGCGTGATCTTGATCTTTAGAGTATGACAAGTCTCTCAACTTGGGTCACAAAATTTGACAAAGCTCAACACAAAGTAAATAGCTTTTTTTCTTTGGTTTTAATATTCATAGCACGGCTTTAGTAGGATATAACATTTACCCAGAGAGATGAAGTAAAGCTATCATTTTTAATATTTTTTGAAATAAATTCTCCAGCAGAAAAAGATATCAAGAATTAAGTTCTCATCAATCTTCTATCTCAAATTTCACAACAACTCTTAGTAACTTGGGATCATTATTATTTTTCAACAAAGCAATTAATTTAACCATGAAAAAGTGAATTTATCTTTAGAACAAAGCATATCAATTCATTTTATTCTTTTTATTATTTAGCATATCAGCAAAAGGTTTGAAACCGACAGAACGAGAGCCAAAATATGAACTAAAGCAAAGTTCGGAGATCAAACCGAGGGTCGAAGAAAACGGGGCGAGAGGAGATGGCAGCCTGGCGGCCGGCGGGATTTCTCTGGCGGCCGCCAGAGCCCCGCCGCTCTTTGGCCCGAGCTTCGTCGTGTTGGATCATCATTCTCAGTATTTATTGTTTTGCTTTCGCTTTTCGGGTTTTGTTTGTTCTTCTTGTCATTCGTACTTCGGAGTCTTGAAGAGTGATTGCTCCATGTGATGATGAATTTACTACCTTGAAAGGTCCTTCCCACTTGCTTCAAGTTTTCCATGCCCGAATAATTTTACCCCGGAATTAAAGAGTAATACCTGATCTCCTTGAGTGAAAGTCTTTATCTTTATCTTCTTGTCATGTCATCTCTTGGTTCTTTCTTTGTAGATCTTGGCATTATGATAAGCTTTCTCTCTCCATTCCTCCAATTCGACAATTGCATCTTTCTCACGAACTCCTGCAAAGCATCAAGATCCATATTCCATCTCTTGATTGCCCAGTGAGCCTTGAACTCAAGCTCTACAGGCAAATGACAGGTTTTTCCATAAACAAGTTGATAAGGTGTCATTCCAATTGGCGTTTTTTTATATGCTGTCCTGTATGCCCATAGTGCTTACGAAAGTCTATCCTTCCATTTAGTTCCCATTTCTTCAACTATTTTTACGTAAGATGTTCTTGATTTGCTTATTTGAAGTCTCGCTTGTCCACTTATTTGAGGGTGATAAGCTGTAGCAATATTGTGACGAACTCCATGTTTCAATAAGTACTGTCAAAATCTTCTATCAATGAAGTGGCTTCCTCCGTCACTAATTACCATTCGAGGTACTCCAAATCTTGGAAATATAGTTTCTTCAAACATCTTGATTGAACTTCTACCATCTTTGTTTTTGCATGGCAAAAGCTTCTACCCATTTTGAAACATAATCCTTTGCTACTAGGATATGTTCATAATTTCGGATTTTGAGAATGGTCCCATGTAATCAATTCCCCGGACATCAAAGAGCTCTATCACGGAGATTGGTTGTTAGAGGCATAGCATCTCTTGCATTTATATTTCCGTGCCTCGACAAGCTCCACATCTTCGGATAAAATCTTTTGTGTCTTGATACATGGTTGGCCGAGAAAAAATCCTCGCTTGCGGATCTTTGCATGTGTTCGAATGCCCCATAATGACCTCCATATGGTGATGAGTGACATCTTTCAATAATCCGCAATCCTTCTTCTTCATCGGCACACATCTCTCCCCGAGTAGCCCATCGAGCATACTACGAAGAGGTATGGCTCATCCCATAAGTGATGATGACTTTCATACATAAGCTTCTTCTTATCCGCCCTTGGTGCTACATATCCCGCAACCATAAAAATTAACAAGATGCGCATACCGGGGATCGGTATGGGTTATCCGATAAAACATATCGTCCCCCGAGTGAGTCATTAATAGGCAATTCATTTGGTTTTTCAAAATGCATTCTTGACAAATGATCAACAATGAATTTTCTACTCCTTTCTTATCTTTAATTTCTAAATCAAACTCTTGGAGTAACAAAATCCATCTTATCAAACGTGGTTTAGCATCTTTCTTGGTGAGCAAATATTTTAAAGCAAAGCATGATCAGTGTAAACAATCACTTTAGCTCCTACCAAGTAAGATCTGAACTTATCTATAGCATAAACAACTGCTAGCAACTCTTTCTTAGTGGTAGCATAATTAAGTTGTGGTCCAATCAAAGTTTTACTAGCATAAGCGAGTAGCATGATGTTTCTTGTCTTTAGTTTGCCCTAACACGCCCCCACAAAGATAGTCACGGCATCACACATAATTTCAAAAGGCAAAGACCAATTAGGGGGTTGGATAATTGGTGCTGAAACAAGAGCCTTTTTCAATGTTTCAAAAGCTTTAAGACAAGCATCATCAAAAACAAAGGGAGCATCCTTGGCTAACAAGCTAGTAAGTGGTCTAGCGATATGTGAAAAATCTTTTATAAATCTACGATAGAAACCAAAGCATGGCCTAGAAAACTTCATATCCCTTTAATATTCACGGGGGAGGTAAGCGTTCTATAACTTCTATTTTTACCTTATCTACCTCTATTCCCCTTTCTGAAATAAGATGACCAAGCACTATTCCTTCTCTAACCATAAAATGACATTTTTCCCAATTAAGGACTAAGTGCTTTTCCTCACATCTTTGCAAAACCCCTGTCTAAGTTTTCTAGACAATCATCAAAAGTTTTTCCATAAAAGAAAAATCATCCATGAAAACTTCCATAATCTCTTCAATCATTTGAGAAAATATAGACATCATACATCTTTGAAAAGAAGCAGGTGCATTACATAACCCAAAAGACATTCTTCTATAGGCATAAGTTCCATATGGACATGTAAAAGTGGTTTTGCTTTGATCATTAGGATGGATTGGGATTTGGTGATATCCAGAATATCCATCAAGGAAACAAAAGTAAGAATGTTTTGCCAATCGTTCTAACATCTCATCAATGAAGGGCAATGGAAAATGATCTTTCCTTGTGGCTTTGTTTAGTTTTCTATAATTTATGCACATTCTCCATCCTGTAACAGTTCTTTGAGGAATCAATTTATTTTTATCATTTTTAACAACTGTCATGCCTCCTTTCTTAGGCACAACTTGTATAGGGCTTACCCACTCACTATGTGGCACAGGATATATAATCCCAGCGTGTAACAACTTAAGAACTTCCTTCTTAACTACATCTCTCATTGCATTATTGAGTCTTCTTTGAGGTTCTATAGATGGGGGTATATCTGGATCTGTAGGAATACAATGGGTGCAGAGAGCAGGACTAATTCCTTTTAAATCATCGAGTGCGTAGCCTAAAGGGCCGGCGATGTTTTTCTAAGACGCTTATCACCGAGAGTACGTGCCGAGTAAGTTTATCATTTATGATCTTTGAAGACTTTGGATCTTGATTTAGGAAAGCATAAGTGAGGCCCGGTGGTAAAGGTTTAAGTTCAATAGGAGGTCTAGGTGGGTTCTCAAATTCATCTAGAGGTTCTGAAGTTGTAGGATTCTCATCCTCTTCTTCAATAAAAAATTCTGAATCGTCTTCTTGATTAGACTCCACAAAATATCACTATGTAAAAAAAGGCCTCTACAGTCGCGCGTTGAGGGGCTTCTACGATCGTCTTGCGCGCGTAGCGTCTCGCCCATTAGGGTCTCTAAATGTCGACTTTACAAACCAAAACCTTACCGAGGGTCTGTAACACACTTTATCACAGACGGTTTTCTGCGGTCGTGACCTCGTTTTTTGCTCGACTGTAGTGAACAGTACCTCTAGACAAGTTTTCTTATGAAGCGACTGTGCTTTCTGGTAACGTTACAGACACGCAGCATGAATAAAGCGACTGTATCCCTTCCAAAGTTACCGACACACAGGCCCAATGTGTGACTATGACGACTTCGCATGTACGAGACCCTCGTGTCAAAGAGCGTCGTAAGCGGGCCACACGTCGGATGGCCGCATGCGCACCGTAGCGCTAGAATCGCTGTTAGAATCTTACGAGACACGCGGGCAGTAAAAGTGTACGTGGCGCTTTCCTTATCTGAACACATTCGAAATGCAACCGTGCATCGTTCGTCACCCATCTGAGACGTCGCCACACACGCGCGTCGTGGTTTGTACTACTTACAGACACGCCTTCTCGTTTATCCGTGCGTGAACGTGGATTCATTCTGACACACCGCTCTTGTACCCGACTGTGTTTTCTTATGTTTACAGACGCTTAGCACCTAAAATCGACTGTACCTGTGCGGAGACTACAGACGCTTACAACGACCCATCGACTGTAACTCTTGGAAAATTAAAGACGCGCACCTGCTACAGGTGTCTGCAACGAGGTTGACGTTTCAGACGCTTAATTTTCGGGAGCGCGACAGAAAAATCTGCTAAAACAACCGACGCGCATCGGGGGCGAGACAGGTCTGTAACTATCCGGAGGCTTGAGACGCCTCTTAGACAGTTGACGCGTCTGTGTCAATGATGACGTTACAGACACCTGTACAGCTTAGAATCGTCTGACACCACAGCATTGATATTATTAATACGTGTATATAATACATATACATAGGTCCAAGCAAAAACAAATGGCTGACGCCAGCAGCATTAAAAATTCAAGTGTATCAGATTGTTCTTCACACGCACCCGGTTGTTCAGGGGGCACGCCCGCATTGTTCACAAGCACAAATAACACAGTTCACGTGCATGTATCCACCTCGTTGATGCAGCAAGGGAACGAAGCAACTCACGTTTTTAATCGAAATAGTCGCCGTCGGGGTTGATGACATGTTCCATAAGAAACTTGGCGATCTTCTCTCTAATATCACCCAAATTGAACGGTTCCTTTATTTCAAGTCAAAATCCTAATACAAAGAAAAGGTAGCCATAAGTGTTTGTTGTACACATGGTCTTTATCGCCAAACAAAGATAGGCACAAGATGGAGCTGTGTTGACGGTCACCAACGACATATTTTTAACGTCAACATTCTACCAATAAGGGGGTGAAACTATACCTTACTACACATATATACATTTATTATTGATATATTTCCACTTATAGTGTCTAAATTATTATTGTGCAGATTTATATAAGAAACAAGTGGAAAATGCACCAAAAGGCGCCTCCACGAAAGCGCATTTCTGAAGAACATCAAGCCCAAGGGAGAAATGGACCAAACACGCAGAACTGGGCGAGCAAACACCACCACACAACTTTTCAAGCCCAAACACGCCCGGCTGCCAAGGCCGGCCCGGCCCGAAGCCGAGGGCGGTGCGCGCGCACCACTGGTGCGCCCGCACCCATCCTGAGGCGGTCCAGGCCCAGGTTTGGCGAGGCGGTGCATTACCTTCCATGGAGGGCTGTGCCGACATTGGATGGTCGGTTCAAGCAGATTTGGAAGGTGTCCAAGGACGGTTTTGGCTCCTTCCATGTGGGGAGGGACATTTTCCAATGAGCCCCCTCTCCTCTACCTATAAAAGGAGGCCCTCTCCCCCTCATTCAACACACACCACACAATAGAGCCTCTCTCCCTTTCTTCTTCTTCTTCTTTTCTTCTTCTTCTTCTTCTTCTTCTTCTTCTTCTTCTTCTTCTTCTTCTTCTTCTTCTTCTTCTTCTTCTTAGTTTGTACTTAGGAGGAGTTTGGCAAGGATAATAAAAGGAGAGCAAGACATTTTGAAGCTATTCGGTATGAGCAATTTAGAGTTCTTCATCTTGTTCTTGTTCTCTACTTATCAATATAGTCATGTTCTTGAATTAGAGCAAAGTTCTTGTGATATAATATTGGTTGATGAACTAGTCTATAGTTTCTATACCATGATTTTGTCTTATAGAACATCGTGCTTAATTTATCATACATACATGTTTAGACCAAAGAGCTAGATCGATATGATAAGTTCTATCCAGAGTTAGACTTGGTTGATGTTGGGTTGCGGGATTGATAGTCGTTCCTTCGGGGCGGCGCTCTAGTAGAAGGACCCCGGGGACGGGTAAGCCTTGTGAACACGCTAGAGTGATAATCACTAGTGTAGACGTGGTGTCCGGGCTAGGGGTTGCCTATCTTTGTGGCGCATCCCACGGTTGAGGGGGTAGGCGGCCGGGTTGTGATGACCTTGTCCGGCCCCTTGTAATCCCCCACGTTCGGGTGTGGCGCAGTGTTAATTGCCGGAAGCTTCCTGGGTTGGGCGTTGGCCGGTGCCCCAAGTAATTCAGCAAAGACCTTGGCTATCTTGATTTAGAATCTCTAACCATAAAACATGTGTGTATCTGCTATCTTGACATGACTATTGAGGATATGCCTGCTCCATGTTAGACTTATTCTTTTATTCATTCTTTTATCTTTATCCTTGAGATTGGCTTGAGTGTGTGTGTCAAGTTATCCTACTACCTATCTTATTTTACCCCTATTATGAGCATTGGTCCTTTATACATTCGTGTTATCTTGTTCATGTCTCTATTAGATCCTTTTTCACCATGCCTTCCTTTGGGAAAATATAAATAACGATACCCTGAATATCTCCGGGTGAAATGCTACAATGATAGATCCGTGCGCTTGCGGATGAATATCTTGTTTGGCAAGATCTATCACCGTTGATGTACCTAGTGTTATCACCGACACGGTGGTTTCACTTAGGAATGTCAACGACGCATTTCTGGTGCCGTTATTAGAGATGGGTTCTAAACCTGTTTCTAGTGATTGCGCTTAAGAAATGCAACAAGCATTTCGGCGCCGTTGCCGTGGGAAGGCATTGGTTTTTATAAGGCATCTTTTAGAACATGTTCATCATGATAATATGCATGTGTAGTGACCTTTGTTCATAACGAGGTTTATCTAAAATAAAAAAAATAACTAAAAAAAAAAAATCTTTTTATATAAAAAAAAATTCTTATAAATAAAAAGCAAGGATATGTTATCAAGTTAGTATGCACCTTCGGGTATTCTTGTCGCTAACCATTTCAGGTGGAGACTAAGAAGAACAAAGGGGCATGCGACGCTTTGAAAACATGGGGGCTACATCAACAAGAAAACTTTGATGCTCTTGGGCGGAGGAACGCACTCAAAAAGGAGACCACGACCTTGCACACTCGACTTTTTCACGAAAAAGTCCAAGTGTGAGAGGGAGGACGGTGATAATATCAAGTTCAGCGTACAAGGGGATCATAAAAAAAAAAAGAGAAAAAAAAAAAAGAAGAGAGATGAATAAAAGATTAGCCTCCCT
This sequence comes from Hyparrhenia diplandra, assembly GCA_015847255.1. NCBI lineage: Eukaryota > Viridiplantae > Streptophyta > Magnoliopsida > Poales > Poaceae > Hyparrhenia > Hyparrhenia diplandra. The sequence continues at coordinate 89,979 of JADLZK010008906.1, forward strand.
TGCTATAAAAGGAAAAAAAAAAGGGAGTTGAAAAAAAAAAGATATATATAGAAAAAAAAGAAGTGTTATTGAAAAAAAAAAAAAGAGGAGAGAAAAAAAAATATAATAAAAGGAGAGAGGAGCAGGTTGGCCCCATATGGTCAAAATAAACAAAGAAGGCACTGACTCCACCCAGCGTTGCTTCCATGTAAGCAAGAAGGGATCTTTCTCTCCTAAGACTTGTGTTGCAAGCACCAAGGCTTACAGTTCGCACACATTCCTTGTGTGTAACTAATCCTTGTTGCACTGGGTGAGTTTGGTCCGCCTCCCTCTACTCCGGTGTGAGGAAGTCATTACCAAATCAAGATCATCACGCTACCGATGCAAAGCAATTATGAACTATATCCTCAAGTTGCCGGTCAAGTACACTCAGGTACGCAAAGGTCCAATAAAAAAAAAGTAAAGAAAAAAAAAGAAAGTAAAGGAAAGGAGGAACATCCTCCTTTACACCTTTGTGACCACTAAGGCCCATGGTCCATATACACTACCTGTGTGTATCACCTAAGCCTTGTGGCCCGCTTGAGATGGATCATCAAGCTACCACCGCGGGAGTTTCAACATCTTGCCTTCATGCGTGGTTGGTACACACACACACACGGGTATGCAAAGGTAGTAATTCACCAATTCTTTTTACTCATACTTATCTCCATATAAAAAAAATCATGTTTTCTTTGTTTATGAAATATGGTCTGGGTTTGGATGTGTTTACATGGATCCATGTGATACATCCATAGATCTTTTAAATCAAGCATGGTGCTTGGGTTAAAATGGTCTTCTTTAATCAAAATTTGATATGGTGTCAATATTTGATCACTGAGCCCAGGGCTGACATCATAAACAGTAGAATTATTCTTTTATGGAGATAAAGCAAGGCTAGACTTACATTGCATCTTTATCTTAGCCTTGTTTGAGTTTGAAAAGTTTGGTGAAGTTTTTTTCTGTCCTCCCTTGATAATAAAATTATCAAAAAAAATTCAAAATAAATAAATAAATAAATAAAACAACACAAGCTACTCTTTTTGCTCCTTCCTCGCATATGTTTCAAAATTTGGTAATCGCGAAGGATGGTAAGTCCACTCGCGAATCTATCATATACTAACCATGCAGGAAAAGACCAAAAGCACGGGGTACAACCCCCGATCAGGGGGCATTGAGCTAGCTTGGGGAGGACCAAAAACATGGTAATGTGAACCTTTCACTCTCATCCTTTTCCGTTACCATGCCAAAAAAATATTTATATTTATATATATATATATATAAAAAAATAACAATAATAAAATCTTGTTCACCTTTTGAAGACTTCATCTTCATTGGATGAATCTTATTGCTCTTTCATGCTTCCTCTTTCTATATCTGGCACGTTTAAGTTTGGAAGTTTTGGTCATACTAGTTGAACATACTTCCATAGGCATTTTGAATTAAGCATGGTGCTTAAGTCAAAAAGTCTACCTTAATCGATTAGACATGGAGTCGAAGTCCCGATTATTGAACTAGAGTCGCTAGTGTAGATTTTGGTCAAATCTATGGACTAACCCCTGCAGGAAATTATCAAATTCAAGAGGGTGTCTGGAGATGACAATGGAGAATAGATCTTGCCAAGTGAACCAAAAAAAAAAAAAAAAAGATATAATAATACTAATAATAATAAAAAAAATTTAACCTTTGAGACCCCAAGAATGGTTGTCCCTGTTCTTCCAAGTTCATCACAAGACAAGCTTGGGGGTGGGGTTGGGGGGCTCCCGCACGCTAAAACGTAAGACGTTAATCAAGATCAAATCATGGCGTGCACAGGCTAGCAACATTCATAAACCGAAGGTAAGTCGGTTAGCTAGGGGAGGACTCCAACAAAGGTAACTCGTATCTCACATTCCATTCAGTTATTTTCTTATCTTATATGAATGATGAGATATGAGAATAAAAAAAAAAAAAGGGGAAGAAGAAAAAAGAGAGAGGAGATTTATTCCACTCCATATATATGTGTTGTAGAAATATTTAGTTCTACCCTCGTTGAAATGATGAATAGTTGCTCTTTTTTTTTATGTTTTGCATGTGCCTAGTTTATAATTCAAATTTCTCTAAAGTTTGGGTTTAGTGGCTAAGTCTAAAGACTCATCTAAAAAAAAAACCAAATTCATATGGGTTGCATAGGCTCTATCTAGTCTAAGTTGTTGTCAAGTATGATATGGTACAAATGGATTTGCTATGATTTCGTTTCAAAAAAGAGAAACTTGACATCAGGGAATCTAATTTGAAAAAAAAAAAAGAGAAATGATATGGGCTATGCTAAAAAAAAAAGAGATGAAAAATGGATGTGTCCGAGGGCGAGTAGAGCCCACATCTCCAAAAAAAAAAAAAAAAAAGAGGAAATAAAAGACAAAAGTCTAGGGTGAGTAGAGCTCACCTCTCCAAAAAATATATATATATAGCAATAAAGCCCATACTTTCTCAAAAAAACAAAATAGAACTTAAATAAATAAATCTCGGATGAGAAAGTTGATCAAAAGGATGAATGAAAAGTATTTCTGTTATAACCGTTCTATCTGGCAACCGCCCAAGGCTTTGAGAAAAGCTAAAAAGCCCCGCTACGATGAAAGGTAATAAAGGGTGAGCAAAGGCATGCCATTTTATTCAAACTCTAGTAGAAAATCTTATTATAACCCCGCACTTGTGAAACATAATCGGCATAGTAGCAACTCCCGATCAACAACCAAGTACTTATCTTTGCTCGAGGACGCCGCAAAGGGTAAGCTTGGGGAGTTTGTTGACGGTCACCAACGACATATTTTTAACGTCAACATTCTACCAATAAGGGGGTGAAACTATACCTTACTACACACATATACATTTATTATTGACATATTTCCACTTGTAGTGTCCAAATTATTATTGTGCAGATTTATATAAGAAACAAGTGGAAAATGCACCAAAAGGCGCCTCCCTGGAAAGCGCATTCCTGAAGAACATCAAGCCCAAGGGAGAAATGGACCAAACACGCAGAACTGGGCCGAGCAAACACCGCCACACAACTTTTCAAGCCCAAACACGCCAGCCTGCCAAGGCCCGGCCCGAACCGAGCCCAGACAGGTGCGCGCGCACCACCTGGTGCGCCCGCACCCATCCGAGAGGCGGTCCAGGCCCGTGTTTGGCGAGGCGGTGCATTACCTTCCATGGAGGGTCTGGCCGACATTGGATGGTCGGTTCAAGCAGATTTGGAAGGTGTCCAAGGACGGTTTTGGCTCCTTCCATGTGGGGAGGGACATTTTCCAATGAGCCCCCTCTCCTCTACCTATAAAAGGAGGCCCTCTCCCCCTCATTCAACACACACCACACAATAGAGCCTCTCTCCCTTTCTTCTTCTTCTTCTTTTTCTTCTTCTTCTTCTTCTTCTTCTTCTTCTTCTTCTTCTTCTTCTTCTTCTTCTTCTACTTCTTCTTCTTCTTCTTAGTTTGTACTTAGGAGGAGTTTGGCAAGGATAATAAAAGGAGAGCAAGACATTTTGGAGCTATTTGATATGAGCAATTTAGAGTTCTTCATCTTGTTCTTGTTCTCTACTTATCAATATAGTCATGTTCTTGAATTAGAGCAAAGTTCTTGTGATATAATCTTGGTTGATGAACTAGTCTATAGTTTCTATACCATGATTTTGTCTTATAGAACATCGTGCTTAATTTATCATACATACATGTTTAGACCAAAGAGCTAGATCGATATGATAAGTTCTATCCAGAGTTAGACTTGGTTGATGTTGGGTTGCGGGATTGATAGTCGTTCCTTCGGGGCGGCGCTTTAGTAGAAGGACCCTGGGGACGGGTAAGCCTTGTTAACACGCTAGAGTGATAATCACTAGTGTAGACGTGGTGTCCGGGCTAGGGGTTGCCTATCTTTTGTGGCGCATCCCACGGTTGAGGGGGTAGGCTACCGGGTTGTGACGACCTTGTCCGAGTCCCTTGTAATCCCCCACGTTCGGGTGTGGCGCAGCTGGTAATTGCCGGAAGCTTCCCCGGTTGGGCGTTGGCGGTGCCCGAAGTAATTCAGCAAAGACCTTGGCTATCTTGACTTAGAATCTCTAACCATAAAACATGTGTGTATCCGCTATCTTGACATGACTATTGAGGATATGCCCGCTCCATGTTAGACTTATTCTTTTTTATTCATTCTTTTATCTTTATCCTTGAGATTGGCTTGAGTGTGTGTGTCAAGTTATCCTACTACCTATCTTATTTTACCCCTATTATGAGCATTGGTCCTTTATACATTCGTGTTATCTTGTTCATGTCTCTATTAGATCCTTTTCCACCATGCCTTCCTTTGGGAAAATATAAATAACGATACCCTGAATATCTCCGGGTGAAATGCTACAATGATAGATCCGTGCACTTGCGGATGAATATCTTGTTTGGCAAGATCTATCACCGCTGATGTACCTAGTGTTATCACCGACACGGTGGTTTCACTTAGGAATGTCAACGATGCATTTCTGGTGCCGTTATTAGAGATGAGTTCTAAACCTGTTTCTAGTGATTGCGCTTAAGAAATGCAACAAGCTGCACTTCGAGTTACCTCGTGATGATCCAAATGAGCTTGATTCATCGCAACCATCAAGTGGTGGCGCCGTGTAGAACCCACATGTCTTGTTATCGGGTTTGCGCCCCAAGACCGCAAAACATATGAAACACAAGTGGTTATTCGCTGAATGGAAACCCAAGTGGCAAGTGCACAACTTCAGGAGAAGCACAACAATTACTTTTGCATACTTGGTGTGAACCACAAACTTTTGCGTCCTTGTCCCCTTCGGATTGAAAACATGCTCAACAAGGCTACACATGAGTAAAATGTAAAAAGGTCACATTCTTTTCTATTTTTAGTAACATAATTAAGAAAAAATGCATGGGTCGGATGTAGGTTAGGAAACACTCTTTGTTGTATTAAAGTTTTCAACGGGAGCTTTTTCGTCTTTTGCCCGGGCGCGGAGTCAACGAAATAGACTTTCCTCCACTTGATAGCTATGACAACAGCAATCCAGTGTTGGCATGGATTATGCGCAAACATGACAAAGTCCTTGTCATGATGCTTCCGTAGGCCAAATTCTAGATATGTACGGCCCTTTGCCGAGAGGCCCATCATCCTTGACCCTTCGAAGGTCAATGGCTCGGGATCAAGAAAGCCAACCGACAAAGACGAGGCCCTCGCTTCTCGTGAGCGGGCATCTAGGAATAGAGAAGCATGCAAAGCAAATTTAGTAAGCAATAGATGAAAGAGGCATCCCGAATGAGTCCACAATAGAAGAAATTGTACTCACGGTGTCATGCAAAACGAAGGATGGCCACATCCAATCCATCTAGTGTCATGAGGTCAAACAGTCGTCGAAACCCACATTGATCTTAGCCTCTTCGTCGTGTCATGCCAAAAGGCCGTTTCCCGGCGATGCAAAGAACGCCACCATGTTTGGACCCGCCGCTTGCATGCACCACCCATGAAGAGCAAAGACAACAAGGCCCTACCGTACTAAGTCGTTGTTGCGCGTGAGCATTGGAGATCCATGCTTGTACTTAGGGTTGGCGGGCATCGGAAGGGCACACGAATTGCTTCTAGTCATAAGGGACGACCCCCTTACGGGAACGTATCTTCGTCACCGTTGGATGCTCTATGCCTTCTTGCCCGAAACATGCTTGTTTGGAACAGTGCTTTGCTTGCTTCCGCTTCTCGGCCATTTGCACTCGAGAGGCACTCGGACATTCTTGTCATGCGAGCCACTCCCCGCGTTCTCGGCCCTTGCGGTCTGCGAGGCACTCTCATCATTCATGCCTTGAGAGCCGGTTTCCGTATTGTTAGCCGATGCACTCGCAAGGCAATCGAACGTCATTGGCATGAGTGCGAAGTCGCCGCATTCGATCCATTGCACCCTAAGAGGCACTCGATCACCATTGGCATGCAAGCTAGTCATCTCATTCCCACCCATTGCACTCACGAGTCCGAGAGGGACTCACGGTCATTCTTTGTCATCCCCATTTAATAACCTCGGTGCGTGCCATATGGTCCTTTTAGACCGACTAATACCCCGGAGGAGAGAAGGCAAAGGAGGTTTTGGTGCAGAACAATTTGGTGCGGAACAAGATGGCTGTTGGGGTGTTACAGTCATAAGGTCTCTGCTCCACTGGATCCTCTTAAAAATAGCCGGCCAAGAGTCTTAATTTCGCCTGTCGGCGGATCCAGTAGTGTAGCATCAAAACCGGGATTTACATGTTCAATCGTTACAACAGTATGTCCTGCCAGTATTGGTTGACCCTCAAGTAGCTCTGGGTGATTCGGGTGTACCTTTCCCCTAGCTACCTCAACCTAATAACCTCCAGTCTTTTTTACAAGGGTACATCGTTCTGGATTGGAAACCTCAAAAAGCATCCGGTTGGCCATCATCCGGATTGGCTGAGGCACAGCTACTCTTGATCCACTGTAGCGCTAGGGGTGTTGCCAGGCGGGGAACCTTGTGCTTGTGCTTGTGCTTGTGCTTGTGCTTCTTGCAACGCCACCACCTGACCTTGAAGCTCATCCAATCTAGCGAAAATCTCTTCTCTAACTGTTGTGGCCGCCGACTTCCTCTTTCTGTACATGTCGGTGCAATCCGGCCAATTCCTCCAACCACACGAACTAGACACCCCACGCACACGCCCATGCGTTGCAGGGTGCCCAGACCCCCGTGGAGCAGATCTCTTTCCCTTACACCGGTGACCTCGGAAGAAGCATGGGCTGCCTCTAAAAAATCTGCTCACCTAAAGCCCGAAACGCTTCATCGTTCCAAACAATTTGAGCCCCTGTCACCTAACAATTCAGGTGGTTGCGTCCACGCAAAAAAGCGAGAAGCGCGGTCCTTAGGATATTCGTCCCAAGGATTTTGGATTCCTTTGTCGACTAAGTCCCTGTCCTCCTTCGCCCACCTTTCGGACATTGCTTCATAACCTTCCGTCCCCGTGCGGTGGTTATACCGTTCCTCCGCCTAAGCTCCTTGTATCTCGACTTTTTTGCGGTGCCTCTTCGCTTCGATTCGCTTGAACAAAAAGCCGCCCAATCCTCGTTGGGGATGTATGGGTGCTTCAATGTGGCATCCCTCCCCTTGTTGACGTAATTGCGCACTAGATCGCTTTTGTGGGTCCTAAAACTTTTTCCTACCACCGCCACGCGACCTTTTAAATGCTTTGTCCTTTGAGCTCAATGGACACTCCAACTCCAATGAATTCGGACACACTCCCGAAATAATTCTTTCTTGACTTGAGGACTTAAGGAACAGAGGCCCGAACTCCCGTGAGCAAGGGGACCCTTTGTCTAGCAATCGGACCGGCAAGTCTCCTCATTCTTAGCTTGCCCTCCTTAGTAGTGGGAAACCCGTCCGAAGTGAGCTCCGTCACAACTATCTTATTCTCGGCCACTTTGTGATGGTCCCGACCCTCCCCTTTCACACCGACCGACCGGATGATTGCCCCCTCTCAAGCAGTACAAACTCCCCGAATTCAGCCACATTAGTAGTAGCATCATTTGTCTCATGCGCGTCTCTTCATATGTATCTCTCGACCATCCTCTAGAGAATTAGTTGTTTATTTGCCGGTGATGTTGCACATGTGTCATCATCGACGCCTATATCAAGCAGATTGTAGTTACACGAGAGAAGTCAACAGCTAGCACTCAAAAAGCTAACCATAAGCAAGGTTTGTATATCACATAGCCGCAGACTTACCATTTTCGGCGTCGTCAATGCCAAAGACACACGACAAAGCTTCACCGGCAGTCCTGAGGGGGTAAGGACAGAGCGATCATTGTTCTATCTTGAACACACGTATATTCATCTATAAAGAAAATAAGCGGCAGAATTTGTTGCGAGTTTCCTATGACAACAACACATGGATGACAACATTATAGTAGCGGTCGGTGTCAAGTTCAAGATCTACAACTCGATATATCCATCTTAGGATAAAATAATACAGTTCAATTATGTAATAGGCTTTGCTTTTTTTCAACGAATCGTAGTAGGCTTTTATGAGGACTAAACAAACCCGAGGCGGAGAACAAATAAAATGTAGTTCAGGAATATAGGACTATAAACAAAGCGTAGTCTGAGTTCATTTAATAGGCACATTTTTGTAAGACAAGATAGTAGTAGTACTCGACGCAGTAGTCATTGTTCTTGAGCATGTATATTCACCTTTCCTCCCGACCCACCAACCCCCGGTCGGTGTCAAGTTCGGTTTCTACAACTCTATATATCCATCCGAGGATACAATTCACCTTTCCTCACATATCTAAATATTTCTATTCGATATTGGTTCAAATTTTGGAGTTTAAACATAAGATTAAATAATCTTTATGCCAATGAGTATGTACTGTTTCATATATTTAAGTTCTTCGTTACTAACTCGTTTCTAACCTCGCACAAAGTAATTACGCTCAATAGCTAATTGTGATCAGATTTCTTAGCGATTACAATTCTTCTTCGTTTTTTGAGATTACATAGTACAACAATTAAATCCTTTAACAATCCCTTTCCTACCAAGAAAGAACGCGCGGAAAATTCCGCTAGTATTTATACAGTTCAATCCCTGTAATAGGCGGTCTATGAGGACTACACAATCAACGAGAGGTACGAGATCACAAAAAATGTAGTGTGAAAAATAGAGGGATATAAACAACGTAGTTTAGTAACAGTTCATTTAATAGGCAACTGTTTTTTGGTTGTAGTTTCCTATGACAAAACAATGTGTACTTGACATTATAGTAGCAAATCGGATGTCAAGTTCGGTTTCTACAACTCTATATATCCATCCGAGGATACAATTATCACCTTTCCTCACCGGGCGATCGAAAAATTCGTCGGCCATTTGTGTTGATGCCATTTGTTGGATGGAATTCACTCAAGTAGCCGTCACACCGAAGCAGATTCAAAAATTTCAAACTAGCAAGCCCCTAATATTTATACAGTTCAATCTCGTAATAGGCGGTCTATGAGGACTACACAATCCAGAGGCAATGATCATAAAAAAAATTTAGTTCGGGAATAGAGGGATATAAACAAACCGTAGTTTAGTAACAGTTCATTTAGTAGGAACATTTTTTGTAAGACAAGATAGCAACATTATAGTAGCAGTTAGGTGTCAATTTCGGTATGTACAACTCAAAATATCCATGTGACGATAGAATTATACAGTTCAATTTTACAATAGGCGGTCTATGAGGACTACACAAACCAAAGGCGAGAGAGAAAAAAAAAAAATGTACTTCAAGAGAAGAGGGATACAAACAAAGCGTAGTTTAGTAACAGTTCATTTAATAGGCACATTTTTATAAGACAAGATAGTAATAGTGCTCGACAGAAAAAAGTCATTGTTCTTGAGCATGTATATCTACTACACCTATGTAGAGAACCCCCACTAAGGAGTTCTCTCGACTTGCAAGCATGCCACCATGATCATCCAATGGCGGCCCCACCGTTTGAACTAACTAAAATAATATTGTAACTCACAAACCAAAAAAAAAACAAATTAAATTCGATTATACCATTGAATTCCTTTTAATAAATCCTTCAAAACAAGATCTCATATGGATATATTTTGATAAAATTATAAGTGGGGGTCAAAGTAATAGTAGTTGGTATATATAGAGCAAAGTAAAAAATAAAAAATAAGAGACTCGAAAAAAAAAGGAAAAAAAAGAATATGAGGGTGATAGTAATATTTTAACTCATAGATTTCTCCTTCATACCAGCGCAACTTGAGAAGCTCTAGATTATACATATTCCCATTAGGATGGATTTGGTCACATCGTTCACAAACTAAATTGTTGATTGACTTTATATATCATTAGGAATGTCTCGTTCATATGTTTTCTCCATTGATCTCTAAATATACATTATCCAAAATAACTTTAGATTATCATCTATATATCATAACCTTAAAATCTTAGTGATTAACATCATAACCTATTTATATTCCACCTTCATACCCGCGGCAACACGCGGGAATCCTTCTAGTTCATCTATAAAGAAAATAAGCAAATGAATTTGGTTGCGGTTTCCTATGACAAAACACACGGATAACGACATTATAGTAGCGGTCGGTGTCAAGTTCGGGTTTCTACAACTCTATATATCCATCCGAGGATACAATTATCACCTTTCCTCACCGACGACGGAAAAAGTCGGGCCATTTGTGTTGATGCCGGTTGTTGGATGAAATTCACTCAAGTAGCTTTCGTCACCGTAAGCGATTTGAAAATTTGGTCACCTGAAACTAGCAAACCCCTAATATTTATACAGTTCAATCCTATAATAGACGGTGTATGAGGACTACACAATCCACAGAGGCAACGGATCACAAAAAATGTAGTTGGGAATAGAGGGATATAAACAAACCGTAGTTTAGTAACAGATTCATTTAGTAGGAACATTTTTGTAAGACAAGATAGCAACATTATAGTAGCAAAGTTAGGTGTCAATTTCAAGTATGTACAACTCAAAATATCCATGTGACGATAGAATTATACAGTTCAATTTTACAATAGGCGGTCTATGAGGACTACACAAACCAAAGGGAGGAGAACAAAAAAAAAAAATGTACTTCAGAGAAGAGGGATACAAACAAACCGTAGTTTAGTAGCAGTTCATTTAATAGGCACATTTTTATAAGACAAGATAGTGATAGTGCTTTCGATGAAAGAGTCATCATTGTTCTTGAGCATGTATATCTACTACACCTATGTAGAGAACCCCCACTAAGGAGTTCTCTCGACTTGCAAGCATGCCACCATGATCATCCAACGGCGGCCCCAATTTGTTTGAACTAACTAAAATAATATTGTAACTCACAAACCAAAAAACAAATTAAATTCGATTATACCATTGAATTCCTTTTAATAAATCCTTCAAAACAAGATCTCATATGGATATATTTCGATAAAATTATAAGTGGGTCCCAAATAATAGTAGTTGGTATATATAGAGCAAAGTAAAAATAAAAAAATAAGAGGAAAAAAAAGGGAAAAAAAAGAATATGAGGGTGATAGTAATATTTTTAACTCATAGATTTCTCCTTCATACCGCGACAACGCTGTGAGAAGCTCTAGATTATACATATTCCCATTAGGATGGATTTGGTCACATCGTTTCACAAACTAAATTGTGGATTGACTTTATATATCATTAGGAATGTCTCGTTCATATGTTTTCTCCATTGATCTCTAAATATACATTATCCAAAATAACTTTAGATTATCATCTATATATCATAACCTTAAAATCTTAGTGATTAACATCATAACCTATTTATATTCCACCTTCATACGCAAAGAACACGCTGAATCCTACTAGTTTATCTATAAAGAAAATAAGCAAATGAATTTGGTTGCAATTTCCTATGACAAAACACACGGATAACGACATTATAGTAGCGGTCCGGGTGTCAAGTTCGGTTTCTACAACTCTATATATATATCCATCCGAGGATACAATTATCACCTTTCCTCACTAGCGATAGAAAAATTCAGGTCATTGTGTTGATGCCATTTGTTGGATGAAATTCACTCAAGTAGCTTCGTCACCGAACAGATTCAAAAATTTCAAACTAGCAAGCCCCTAATATTTATACAGATTCAACTCGTAATAGGCGGTCTATGAAGACTACACAATCCGAGAGGCAATGATCATAAAAAGAATGTAGTTCGGGAATAGAGGGATATAAACAAACCGTAGTTTAGTAACAGTTCATTTAGTAGAAACATTTTTGTAAGACAAGATAGCAACATTATAGTAGCGGTTAGGTGTCAATTTACGTATGTACAACTCAAAATATCCATGTGACGATTGAATTATGATTCAATTTTGCAATAGGCGTTTTATGAGGACTACACAAACCAAAGGCGGAGGACAAAAAAATATACTTAGGAGAGAAGAGGGATACAAACAAAACTGTAGTTTAGTAACAGTTCATTATAGTTATAGCAAAGCAGTCGGTGTCAAGCTTAGTACCTACAACTCAAAATATCCATGTGAGGATAATTACACAGTTCAAATTTGTAATAGACGGTCTATGAGGTACTACACAATCCATAGAGGCACAGATTACCAAAAAAAAAAAAAAAAAAGTTCACGAATAGAGGAATATAAACAAACAAGAGTTTGGCAACAGTTCATTTTGGGCATGTTCGGTTGCAGTTTCCTATGAGAAAGGCGCAGAGGAAGTCTATGAGGACTACCCAATCCGCAGAGGCACATATCACAAAAAAATGTAGTTCAGGAAAAGAGGCACAGATAAGATTGATGGGCTACATATCGAACCGTAGAATCGCCGAGTGGAGGAAGAAGCCGGTCGGAGAAGGTGGTCGTGGGCGGAAGCGGCATCGGCTTGAATGGCGCGGACGAAGTTGGTTTGAATGGCGCAGACGAGTCGGCGGTGGCGGTGACGGTGGGCGAGATGAGGCGGTAGGGAACCCTAGAATCGCCTCGCGTGAGGAGGAGGACGAGGAATGAAATGAATCGCCTGCGTGAGGGGATGAAGAATGAAATGAATCGCCTGTGAGGGGAGAGGCGGGTTTTTCAATTTCGCTGGAAAGCTCGGCGCGAAAAATTTCGCGAAAAACGTAGAAATCCGATTCATGCACCCATCCCGGAAAAGGGAGTCTCGACCCGCCCAATCGATGACACTTTCGCAGCTCTACACCGACGTGTGTAGGATACACAAAGGATTCGTGATTCATTGCAAAGGTCGTGGATATGACCAAAGACGTGTCACCAGGAGACGTAAGTCCAATTACTAATTTTGAAACACGACGCGCCGCATTATATAACTTCTTTTTAATCTGATTTTTCTTTTAACTGCGTGGCCAAGACTTGTGACTAGTCTTTCTCCCTCATATTAACTCCAAATGTGATGGTTTTTCTTACTAAAATTTTTTAAAATCATGGTGTGTCAAGCTATTGTATTCTTCTTTGCTTTTACTTTTGTTGAAACGCGCACCACTCATACCGGTACTACTCCTACTACTAAAAATCCGCATTTTCTCGCCCACTAATTTGATCGAGCGAATCGTTCATCTTCCTTTTCCCCGCACCAAGAGCCGCTGGGCCGAGATCCCGCGCGAAAAAACCGTGCCGCGCCTCGAGCCATGGAGAACCTTCCGCAGAGGTGCTTGAGCACATAGCGCTCCGCGCCGCCATGTCCGCGTTGCAGAGCATTCTATGGAGGGCCTCATGAATCTAAGGGCCACCTTTCCCCGGGCATGAGGCGTGCCGCCCGCCATAGTGGGACGGAGCATCTCGCGGGTCCCGGTCTTCCGACCCGCACGAACTGGGCGCCGTACTACTCGCGCCGCCACGCGAGTCTCATCACCGACCGCCAAGTTCGCAACACGGAGGTGCAGCCAGCGAGCATGTTCGCCGTGTTCGTGGAAGGCTGCGGCACCGTCTCGCCGCCGACTTGCCGGAACAAGCCGCCAACTCAGGGCATGAACTCGCTCGGTATGTGCACGCTCTTGCGCTCTACAGCGAACGCCGCCCGCCACCGATGATGACCATGCCCGAGAGGTGTTGCGCGAGGTGGAGCGACACGGCGGCGACGATGGCTCCTCGGAGGACCGAACGCGTGCAATGCTCCGCGGACGTAAAGCGGGCGCCTTGCACGACGACTGGTGGTGCCCCATGCGGTGAGGCCGCATCTTCCTCCTCCGCCAAACCGGGCGCCTCGCCGGCATCGCATCGCGTAAGGGCGTGAACGTGCGGCGCCATGAACCCGTGGGTGGAGGGGAGCGTGGCGGCAAAGAAGACTGCATCGCGGCGAGGAGTGTAGGATCCGCGACGAGTGTAGGAGGTTGTTTGTGCAAGCACAAAGCGTGGTGGTGGGCATGAGTAGCGAGTGGACTCGCATGAATCTATGTATATGTTGATGATGATGACAATGCACCCATGCATTGCATTATGTGATCTATCTTACTTTTTGGTGCGTGATGGATGATTATGTGGTAATTCATGTTATATTCATTCATGTTTGCGATGACCGCCGCCCGCGACCATGCAGCCATGGTCGCCACGAGCACCTCGGCGTTGCTAGCTAGCTAGCCGCCTCCCGCTCGAACTCTCTCCCTTCTTTCTTACCTTGCCACCTCGAGGCTCGTCGGCTTGACGGTTATGCCCGTGCCGTGACGGCGCCTTGAACGCCGCCGTGTCCGCCCGGTTCACGCCGCCGCGTTCAATCGTTCTCCACGGCAAGAACCCCTCTCGGACCCGCCCCCGCATCGCCCGAAGTCTTCAAAAGCGTCTACACTGCGTTTCGATGCTTTCCATCCCGTCCATTTAACCTCGGCCCGTCCCTCGGCCGGGAGTGTCGCCCCCGCTCCGCCGTGCCCGCCCGCCACCGTCGGGTCAAACTTGGTACCGCCTAAACCCGCTCATCCGATAGCAAAGATAGGAACGCTTGGTTCTCACGGGGATCACGGTGGTGGTCCTCCCGCCGCTAGAGGCCTCATCTCCCGTGACATCCGTGCACGCCGGTGTGCCGCCATGTCGGAGACCTCCGTGGCTCAAGAACCCTAATTTTTCTTTTTCTTTTTATTATAATCTATGGTTACAACTTGTAATCGGTCTTTCTCCTCATCGTAACTCCAAATGTGATGATTTTTCTTTCTACGATTTTGGAAAATAATGATGTGTCAAGCTATCAGTATTCTTCTTGCTACTACTTTTGTCACGTTTGGTGGATAACATTTGAAATTTGAATTTCAAAAATTACAACTTCACGTAACATTTTTGGAGCATCTAATGATTTCAAAGATAAGAAGTCATGAACATAAAAGTTGAAGAATAATTCTTAAAATTTTGCACATCTTTTATATTGGTTATTTCTTCATCCCCAAAGTAACATTATTCACAAGATTTACACATGTCTCGTAGAGTTGACAAACCTTGTAGAGATATTTCTAAGATTTGTGAACAATGTCACTAGCACTATGTCGGATGGGGAAACAACCAAAATAAGAATTGTAGATCTTGCTAAGTTATGAAACACTCTAATTTAAAACTTTTGATTTGTATTATCTTGTAAAGGAAAACTAGGTCTCAATTTAAAAAAAAAAAAAAATGAAAATTTAAATTTAAATGTTTTTAGTGACCTCGGATAGACAAGAAACCACGAGATATAATGATTGCGAGTTCTCAAATATCCATGAAACTTTGTAGTTTACAACTTTTTAATTTGAGATCATATGCATGATGTATAGCGCATGATGTAGCTCGATGATCTCGATTGAACAAGCTTAATTTGATTTTGATCATATGCATGGTGAAAGTTGAAAAGATCCAAATTTCGAAAGTATGCATGAAAACTGAGATATTTTATTAGTTATAACCCTACATTGTGTTATATTTTTTCCAAATTTGTGATGTTTGGATGTTTGATTTCAGTTGAAATGATTAGGGAACAGTCTTTGGAAAAAAATACAACTCTCGTGATAGTAAGTTTTACATACCCGTCTTTGGGGAAAACGTTTGGTCGGTGTTAGGCCGGTCGGTGCCGATTTGTTGTGAGAGAAAAAAGTAATATCTTTGGTCGGGCCGGGCCCCTGGATAGGTTCCCGGACTGTTCTTTACGGAGAATTATACGAAAAAAGAGCCGCGACCGGGTCCGGCCTCCAACCCGGATCCGCGGGCGTGGGTATGGAGCATCCGGATTGGGCCACGTCGGACAAGCAAAGGGAACAACTATGCAAGACGGGGAGGCGTGGACCACCAGTGGTGGGCCCCATGATTTCAACTACCTACAAAATGTTATACTCCAAACCAAAAGCGAAATTAAATTTTGATTACACCATTGAATTTGAATAAATCCTTCAAACAAGATCTCAAATGGATATATTTAGATAAAATTATAAGTGGACCCCAATCGATGGTAGTTGATATAGTAGAGTAGAGATATATCGGCACTTATATGTTCCTTTATTTACTTGGAACAATTGTGCAACTGCCCCTTTTTTCGAGTCTAATTGCTCGTTTGCCCCTATTTGGGGCATTTTGCAATTGGAAAACCAAAAAAAGGGGCAAACGAGCAAAGTTTAAAAACAGGGCAAACGGGCAATTAGACTCCGAATAGGGAACCTCTATACATCTGGTGTGGTAAGATTCTCTCCTTTACAAAGACTTTCTCCCGCACCCATCTCTTCTATATCTCTATACCAATAATTGCTAGGTCCACTTATAATTTTATCTAAATATATTCATGTGTGATCCTGTTTTGAAGGATTTATTGAAACAAATTTAATTTGGATTTTTGGTTTGTGAGTTATAACGTTTTTAAGTTTGGTTCATGGGACTAGGGACTAGAGATTAGTCCCTAGTCTCTCCCAAGAGTCTTTTGAAATTGGGACTAATTGGGACTAAAAATTAGTCCCTACTAGTCCTCATGTTTGGTAATTTAGGGACTTAAATGAGACTAAAAATTACAGGCAATACTTAAAATCGTGGAGCCCATCACTGCGGGCGCTCTCTCTCAACCTTTTCCCTCCTCACTCACGCATGCGCGCAGGGGACCAGCGGGCCCGCGGCTCCGACATGAGTGCGGATAGATGTTGTGAGAGAAAAGCACCGTTGAACCAACCCGGTAGAACAAGCGGGGACGGAACGACAAATGGCGAATGTGGGCCCTATTCTAGAACGAGGTGCGTAGGATACGCAGAGGATTCGCATGCAAGGGTGTGGTGTGGCGGAGCGGGCGGCCGGAGAGCTCGCGCCTCGTCGCGGGGCGCCGTGGAGGAGCGGCGTGTGACATTGTTCACAAGATTTACACTTTTTTTTGCGGGAGTTCACATTCACAAGATTTACACTATTTTTGTCCGTATTTGTCGAAATCGTTTTGCACGTTAGTAGAAACAGGGGTTTTTCCGTCCGTTTCCGAGTAAGCCCGTTTCCACCCGAAATTGACCCGTATTTAATCCGCTTTTCAAGACGTTTTTAATCTCCATAAGTTAGTAGTATTTCTATAAATTTATATGTTCAAAAACATTATAATCACCGATTATGCACGTTAACATGCTAACACAAGGCGTATCATTGAATATTGGACTAATAACCGTATGTGTACATTATTTTATGACTTTGTCCATGTATACCGAGAATATTTGATCGCGTTATTCTTCCGGCTCGACTTCCGTATTGGTTCGTTTCCGCATTTTACGATATTCCGATTCTCGTTTTTGCACCGCATTTTTCCGAACTCGATCCCGCCCGCACAAATGAGGTTTTTCCGTCCGTTTTTCATGTAGGGCCAACACCGGTGTTGCGGGAGATCGAAGGCGATCACCAGCGACCGGGCGAGGCGCCGACTCGGCGTTTCGTGTGTACAAGATGCGGGACCCGTTGGCAATTAAAAAATCATCAAAACCCGTTCTTCACTTGTCCGAAGCATACGAAACCTCCCCGCCACACCATTTATAGAATAAAAACGAGTACGAGTATTCTCGCCCACTCGCTTCCAAATTTGTGCTATTTGGATTGGAAAAAATATACTATAGTATAGTACAACACCGTAAGTACTCTGGCCGTATGGAGTGCTAAGTTACATACCCGTCTTTGGGAAAACGTTTGGCGTGTGTTAGCCGGTCGGCAGGCCGATTTGTTGTGAGAGAAAAAAAGTAATGCCGGTGTCGGGCCGGCAGTCCCTGGATAGGTTCCCTGGACCTGTTTACGTGAGAATTATACGAAAAAAGAGCCGCGACGGGTTCCAAAACCTCCAACCCGGATCGTGGCGTGGGTATGGAGCATCCGGGATTGGGCCACGTCGGACAAGCAAAGGGAACAACTATGCGACGGGAGGCGGGGACCACCAAGTGGTGGGCCCCATGATTTCAACTACCTACAAAATGTTATACTCCAAACCAAAAGCGAAATTAAATTTTGATTACACCATTGAATTTGAATAAATCCTTGAAACAAGATCTCACATGGATATATTTAGATAAAATTATAAGTGACCCCCATCGATGGTAGTTGATATAGTAGAGTAGAGATATATCGGCACTTATATGTTCCTTTATTTACTTGGAACAATTGTGCAATCGCCCTTTTTTCGAGTCTAATTGCTCGTTTGCCCCTATTTGGGGCATTTGCGCAATTGGAAAACCAAAAACAGGGGCAAACGAGCAAAGTTTAAAAAACAGGGGCAAACGGGCAATTAGACTCCAGAATAGGGAACCTCTATACATCCTGGTGTGGTAAGATTCTCTCCTTTACAAAGACTTTCTCCCGCACCCATCTCTTCTATATCTCTATACCAATAATTGCTAGGTCCACTTATAATTTTATCTAAATATATTCATGTGTGATCCTGTTTTGAAGGATTTATTGAAACAAATTTAATTTGGATTTTTGGTTTGTGAGTTATAACGTTTTTTTAAGTTTGGTTCATGGGACTAGGGACTAGAGATTAGTCCCTAGTCTCTCCCAAGAGTCTTTTGAAATTGGGACTAATTGGGACTAAAAATTAGTCCCTACTAGTCCTCATGTTTGGTAATTTAGGGACTTAAATGAGACTAAAAATTACAGGCAATACTTAAAATCGTGGAGCCCACTGCTGGCGCTCTCTCTCAACCTTTTCCCTCCTCACTCACGCATGCGCCGCCAGGGGATTGAACATGGGCCCCCGCCTCCGACATGAGTGCGGATAGATGTTGTGAGAGAAAAGCATCGTTGAAACCCGGCCCGAACAAGCCGGGACGGAACGACAATGGGTGATGTGGGCCCTATTCTAGAACGAGGTGCGAGGGATACGCAGAGGATTCGCATGCAAGGGTGTGGTGTGGCGGAGCTGGCGGGTCGAGGAGCTCAAGGCTCTCGCGTCGCGGGCGCCCGTGGAGGAGCGTGTGACATTGTTCACAAGATTTACACTTTTTTTTTGCGGGAGTTCACATTCACAAGATTTACACTATTTTTGTCCGTATTTGTCGAATCCCGTTTTCAATGCGTTAGTAGAAATGGGGTTTTCCGTCCGTTTCCGAGTAAGCCCGTTTCCACCGAAATTGACCCGTATTTAATCCGTTTTTCAAGACGTTTTTAATCTCCATAAGTTAGTAGTATTTCTATAAATTTATATGTTCAAAAACATTATAATCAATGATTATGCACGTTAACATGCTAACACAAGGCGTATCATTGAATATTGGACTAATAACCCATTATGTGTACATTATTTTATGACTTTGTCCATGTATACTTTCGAGAATATTTGATCGCGTTATTCTTTCCGGCTCGACTTCCGTATTGGTTCGTTTCCGTACTTTACGCATATTCCGATTCTGTTTGCACCGCATTTTCCGAACTCGATCCCGCCCGTACAAAATGAGGTTTTTCCGTCCGTTTTCATCCGTAGGGGCAACACCGGTGTTGCGTGGAGATCGGCGATCACCAGCGAACCGGGCGAGGCGCCGACTCGGACGTTTTTGTGTATGCTGATATGCGGGACCCGTTGGCAATTAAAAAATCATCAAAACCTGTTCTTCACTTGTCCGAAGCATACGAAACCTAGGGCCACACCATTTATAGAATAAAAACGAGTACGATAGTATTCTCGCCCACTCGTTTCCAAATTTGTGCTATTTGGATTGGAAAAAAATATACTATAGTATAGTACAAAACCGATAAGTATTATCTTTAGGTGTATGGAGTGCTAAGTTACATACCCATCGCCGGGAAAACGTTTGTTGGGTGTTAATAAATAGGACTGATTTGTTGTGAGAGAAAATTCCAATCTATAAGGAAAACCTTTAGAGATAGGTTCCTTGACCTGCTTAAGGAGAATTATACTGCTAAAAAGAGCCGCACCGGGTTAATCTTTCTCCAACCCGGAAATGGCGTGGGTATGGATCATCCGGGATTGGGCCACGTCGGACAAGCAAAGGGAACAACTATAAAGACGGGAGGCGGGGACCACCAGTGGTGGGTCCCATGATTTCAACTACCTACAAAATGTTATACTCCAAACCAAAAGTTTTAAATTAAATTTTGATTACACCATTGAATTTGAATAAATCCTTCAAAAACAAGATCTCACATGGATATATTTAGATAAAATTATAAGTGGACCCCCACCGATGGTAGTTGATATAGTAGAGTAGAGATATATCAAGACTTATATGTTCCTTTATTTACTTGGAACAATTGTGCAATAGGCCTTTTTTCGGAGTCTAATTGCTCGTTTGCCCCTATTTGGGGCATTTGCGCAATTGGAAAACCAAAAACAGGGGCAAACGAGCAAAGTTTAAAAAAGGGGCAAACGGGCAATTAGACTCTAATAGGGAACCTCTATACATCCCGGTGTGGTAAGATTCTCTCCTTTTACAAAGACTTTCTCCCGCACCCATCTCTTCTATATCTCTATACCAATAATTGCTAGGTCCACTTATAATTTTATCTAAATATATTCATGTGTGATCCTGTTTTTGAAGGATTTATTGAAACAAATTTAATTTGGATTTTTGGTTTGTGAGTTATAACGTTTTTAAGTTTGGTTCATGGGACTAGGGACTAGAGATTAGTCCCTAGTCTCTCCCAAGAGTCTTTTTGAAATTGGGACTAATTGGGACTAAAAATTAGTCCCTACTAGTCCTCATGTTTGGTAATTTAGGGACTTAAATGAGACTAAAAATTAATTGGCAATACTTAAAATCGTGGAGCCCATCAAGCCGGGCGCCTCTCTCAACCTTTTCCCTCCTCACCACGCATGCGCGCGAGGGACCAACAGCGGGCCCGCGCCTCTCCGACATGAGTGTGGATAGATGTTGTGAGAGAAAAAATTGTTGAACCGGCCAAACGAACAAGTGGGACGGAACGACAAAGGGCGATGTGGGCCCTATTCTAGAACGAGGTGCGTAGGGATACGCAGAGGATTCGTGATGCAAGGGTGTGGTGTGGCGGAGCGAGGGCGGCCGAGGAGCTCAAGGCTCGTCGCGGGCGCCGT
The DNA here is from genome assembly GCA_015847255.1 of Hyparrhenia diplandra. Lineage (NCBI taxonomy): Eukaryota > Viridiplantae > Streptophyta > Magnoliopsida > Poales > Poaceae > Hyparrhenia > Hyparrhenia diplandra. The sequence continues at coordinate 110,990 of JADLZK010008906.1, forward strand.
GGAGGAGCGGCGTGTGACATTGTTCACAAGATTTACACTTTTTTTTTTGCGGGAGTTCACATTCACAAGATTTACACTATTTTTTTGTCCGTATTTGTCGAATCTCGTTTTCGTACGTTAGTAGAAACAGGGGTTTTCCGTCCGTTTCCGAGTAAGCCCGTTTCCACCCGAAATTGACCCGTATTTAATCCGTTTTTCAAGACGTTTTTAATCTCCATAAGTTAGTAGTATTTCTATAAATTTATATGTTCAAAAACATTATAATCACTGATTATGCACGTTAACATGCTAACACAAGGCGTATCATTGAATATTGGACTAATAACTTCGTATGTGTACATTATTTTATGACTTTGTCCATGTATACTCGAGAATATTTGATCGCGTTATTCTTTCCTACCGACTTCCGTATTGGTTCGTTTTCCGTACTTTACGCATATTCCGACGGGTTTTGCACCGCATTTTCCGAACTTCGATCCCGCCCCGCACAAATGAGGTTTTTCCGTCCGTTTTCATCCGTAGGGCCAACACAGGTGTTGCGGGGAGATCGGCGATCACCAGCGAACGGGCGTAGGCGCCGACTCGCCGGTTTTCGTGTGTACAAGATATGGACCCGTTGGCAATTAAAAAATCATCAAAACCTGTTCTTCACTTGTCCAGAAGCATACGAAACCTCCCGCCACACCATTTATAGAATAAAAACGAGTACAGTAGTATTCTCGTCCACTCGTTTCCAAATTTGTGCTATTTGGATTGGAAAAAAATATACTATAGTATAGTACAACACCGTAAGTACCTCTGGCTTTGTATGGAGTGCTAAGTTACATACCCGTGGCCGGGAAAAAACGCTTTCGGGTGTTAGGCGGGTCGGCGCCGATTTGTTGTGAGAGAAAAAAAGTAATGCCGGTCCGGGCCGGCAGTCCCGGATAGGTTCCCGGACCTGCTGAGGAGAATTATACGAGAAAAAGAGCCGCACCGTAGGGTTCCGGCCTCCAACCCGGATTCGTGGCGTGGGTATGGAGCATCCGGATTGGGCCACGCCGGACAAGCAAAGGGAACAACTATCAAGACGGGAGGGTGGAGGGACCACCAGTGGTGGGCCCCATGATTTCAACTACCTACAAAATGTTATACTCCAAACCAAAAGCGAAATTAAATTTTGATTACACCATTGAATTTGAATAAATCCTTCGAAACAAGATCTCACATGGATATATTTAGATAAAATTATAAGTGGACCCCACTGATGGTAGTTGATATAGTAGAGTAGAGATATATCGGCACTTATATGTTCCTTTATTTACTTGGAACAATTGTGCAATCCGCCTTTTTCTCGAGTCTAATTGCTCGCGTTTGCCCCTATTTGGGGCATTTGCGCAATTGGAAAACCAAAAAAAGTAGGGGCAAACGAGCAAAGTTTAAAAAACGGCAGGGGCAAACGGGCAATTAGACTCCGAATAGGGAACCTCTATACATCCATGGTGTGGTAAGATTCTCTCCTTTACAAGACTTTCTCCCGCACCCATCTCTTCTATATCTCTATACCAATAATTGCTAGGTCCACTTATAATTTTATCTAAATATATTCATGTGTGATCCTCGTTTTGAAGGATTTATTGAAACAAATTTAATTTGGATTTTTGGTTTGTGAGTTATAACGTTTTTAAGTTTGGTTCATGGGACTAGGGACTAGAGATTAGTCCCTAGTCTCTCCCAAGAGTCTTTTGAAATTGGGACTAATTGGGACTAAAAATTAGTCCCTACTAGTCCTCATGTTTGGTAATTTAGGGACTTAAATGAGACTAAAAATGTGGGCAATACTTAAAATCGTGGAGCCCATGGCCGGGCGCTCTCTCTCAACCTTTTCCCTCCTCACTCACGCATGCGCCGGGGGGACCAGCGGGCCTTCACTATCCGACATGAGTGCGGATAGATGTTGTGAGAGAAAAGCATCATTGAAAACCCGTGTCAACAACAAGTTGACGGAACGACAAAGTGGGCAGATGTGGGCCCTATTCTAGAACGAGGTGCGAGGATGGCAGAGGATTCGCGATGCAAGGGTGTGGTAGGGGAGAGTCGGCGACCGAGGAGCTCGCGCCCGTCGCGGGGCCGTGGAGGAGCCGGCGTGTGACATTGTTCACAAGATTTACACTTTTTTTTGCGGAGTTCACATTCACAAGATTTACACTATTTTTGTCAACTATTTGTGAATCTCGATAACGTTAGTAGAAATAGGGGTTTTTATCCGTTTTTAGGTAAGTTTTGGTTTCCACCCGAAATTGATCTCATCTATTTAATCCCCTTTTCAAGACGTTTTTAATCTCCAAAGTTAGTAGTATTTCTATAAATTTATATGTTCAAAAACATTATAAGGAAACGATTATGCACGATTAACATGCTAACACAAGGCGTATCATTGAATATTGGACTAATAAGTTCGTATGTGTACATTATTTTATGACTTTGTCCATGTATAATAAAGAATATTTGATCGCGTTATTCTTCCTCCTCGACTTCCGTATTGGTTCGTTTCCCGTACTTTTTACGCATATTCCGATTCGTTGCACCCGCATTTTTCCGAACTCGATCCCGCCCGCACAAATGAGGTTTTTCCGTCCGTTTTCATCCAGAGGGCCAACACCGTGTTGCGGGAGATCGAAGGCGACCATCATCCTCCGGCGAAGGCGCCGACGACGGTTCGTGTGTACGATATGCGGGACCCGTTGGCAATTAAAAAAAAAAATCATCAAAACACGTTCTTCACTTGTCCGAAGCATACGAAACCTCCCGCCACACCATTTATAGAATAAAAACGAGTACAGTAGTATTCTCGTCCACTCGTTTCCAAATTTGTCTTTGTTTGGATTGGAAAAAAAAAATATACTATAGTATAGTACAACACCCGATAAGTACTCCCCGTGCCGTATGGAGTGCTAAGTTACGCACTTCGTCTTTGGGAAAAGGAGTCTCAGATCCGTAGGGAGTCTGAAGAGTACTAGGCCGCAGGCGTCCGTCGCCGCCATTTCGTCTTCCCGGCCGATGCCTCATCATTCGAGACGGGCATCCATCACAGTGCAGTGCGGTCATGATGCCGAGCACCGCGCCGCCCGCACACGTGGGCCCTATTCTACGAAGGATTCGCATGCAAGGGTGTGGATATGATCAAAGACGTGTCACGGTTATAGAGCCGCTTCGCGTAGGTGTACACCTAGTCACGCGTCGCAAGAAAAGGTGCCGCCCTAATTTTTCGATGCGACGGGTCATGTCGCGATCGCGGCCGGAGTGCACCGCCCGCCCCTCGCCATGGTCCTTCCGCGAGGCCTTCCCACTCAAGAACTCGATTTTTCTTTTTTTAACTGTGGCCAAAACTTGTGACTAGTCTTTCCCCTCGTAGTAACTCCAAATGTGATGGTTTTTTTCTTTCTATTTTTAAAAAAAATGCTTTACCGAGATATTGTATTCTTTATCGCTATTACTTTTGTCATGTTTTATTGGAAACATTTGAAATTTGAATTTCAAAAATTACCACCACTTCGCAAACAACATTTTTGGAGCATCTAATGATTTCAGCGAGAAGAAGTCAAGCAAATAAAAGTTGTATAACTTCTTAAGATGTACCCTCCGCTTTCGAAATTATAGTTCGTTTGACTTTTTTGACCCTAAGTTTGACCACTGTCTTATTCAAAAAATTTGCACAAAAACATTCAAATTTAAGTCATTCTTAAATACCATTTGTTAATAAAGCAAGCTATAACAAAATAAGAGATATTTTGCATAAATGTTTGAATAAGACGAGTGGTCAAAGTTGGGGTTGAAAAAGTCAAACAAACTACAATTTGGAACGGATTTAGTACACCTTTTATATATATTGGCCATTTCTTCATCCGACGATGTCGCGGTAACATTGTTCACATGATTTACACATTCTCATATATAGTTGATGAAACTAGGAGAGAGATTTCTAAGATTTGTGACCAATGTCACTAGCACTATGTCGGATGGGGAAACAACCAAAAATAAGAATTGTAGATCATGCTAAGTTATGAAACTCTCTCGGTTTCAAACTTTTTGTTTTGACATTACTCCATCTTGTAAAGGAAAACTAGGTCTCAATTTAAAAAAAATGAAAAATTGAAATTTAAATGGTTTAATTGACCAAGGATGCAAAACCACCAATATAATTAATGATTGTCGTTCTCAAATATCCATGAAACTTTTCTAGTTTACGTACATCTTTTTGATTTGGGATTTGAGATCATCTTGTCATGGAAAACAAATGTACTAATAGTTTGAAAACATTTATCTTACGGACTTCGCACTTGGATAGCGCGTCGCCCATTTCCTTCGCTCCACCTCGCCGCCGTCTCACTTTTAAAATCACCACGTCTCCCTACATCGGACTACGCACTCGCATTATTGCCGCTCACATCCGAGCGCCGGTTATTTTACCACGGCCATCGCCGGTGACATCGACGGGATGGAGGAGGGGCTTCAAGTGGAATCGCCCTTTGACTTTGCTACTAAGAGCTTCCACAAAAAAAACCCGTCATGCCGCCAAGTCCACTGAGCCATTCCACTTCATGCCCCTCGATACCCTCCGCTGTTCAGCCGCACGCCGCCCGATTCTAGTCTTTCTTTGGCAAGTCGGCGCGTTGTAGTCTACATCCACTCGTGAACGCCGGTGATTGGGTGGCTCGCGATGTGCCGCGCCCGACTCCGCGCCCAACCCACACCGGACGTCGCCCGTCTAAGACACCCACAGCTACCCGATCACCGGAGTTCGTGGAGAGTGTAGTAGCACTCGAATGTTGAGCGGCGAGTGTAGATTCGCCCCCCCGCTTGAAGGTCTACTTGATTGTGCTTGGCTTCCGGTCATCTTTTTTAGCGATCACGCCCGACGCGGCGCCATCGGGTCGTGGCATGAAACCGCCAAATATGCTCTTACTCGTGGCAACGTAACACCGGTGCCGCGGACGCCGACCGCGTGCTGTGAGGTGTGTTGGGAGATCAAAGGCAACCACCAGCGACGGCCGGGACGCTGAAGAACATCCATTGTACTCGCACATTATGGAATTTTAGGTCGGGCGACTTGGCGGCGCAAGATATGATCCGTGGCGCACGACCCACTCTATAGCCCAAATGGTGCCTCGCCATGACGGGCATCGTGATGATGAAAACCGACATGCATTTTATTAGTTGTGATAACTTCGTAATATATCGTTGTCAAAAAAAAAACTCGTGTATAATACGTAGTACATGTGTGCAAGTGTGATTTTCTTTGTCAATTTGATGGAAGTCGTTTCTAAGACGATCACGATCACGCATGCACGCTGAGGTCAAAGGTCGCCATGCCATGAGGCCCCACACGCCTTGCCGACGGGACGTGTGAGGAGCCGGAAGAAGCCGACTCGACAGTTTTTCGTGTGTGCATGAACAAGGGCTCGCGCCCCGTCCGCCCTTCGCCCCTCGACCGCCCATCAATCGGTGCCTCGCCGATTGAGACCGTCAAGGCCGATGACACCGGGCGATGGCGGGCGTGCGCCCGGTTTGCGCCGAGGTGTCTAGGATACGCAAAGGATACGCATGCAAAGGTGTGTGCATGTCTCATGGAAACAAAATTATAGACTCTAGTTTAATTTGGAAACGTAAGTATTATTTCTATGAAAAAAATCTTTGCGTCGGTAGTAAATGGCGCCGCCCTAAAATTTGCAAAGACGTTTCAAGGGTCATGTCGTCCCTCGATCTCTCTCTCGCCCACCGGACGCGCACCCGCATTTGATTTCTCGCTACGCCCACCAATTCCGGCCGGTTGCTAACAAAAACAACCGGCGGTCACATGAAGATGCATATTACATTCAACATAAGGAAGACATAAACACACATAGTACATTACAATATAATAAATATTACGTTCAACATAATGTAAACACAAGTAGTAGTATATACTACATTACAATATAGCTAATGATATCAAATAAAGTTGAAGAACTAGCTAATGATATCAAATCGATCGCTCGGAAGCGCCGCCGCCGCCGGGTCGGCCGGCCGGCGGCGCGTCGTCATCGATCTCACATCCTGGCCGACGGCGTACATCACCCGTGCTCTCAAGGCCCCATGTCCGGAGGTCGAACTCATGCATGATGCGGCACCGAGCGCCAGCATGACGGACGACTTTGGGGGTGACGGGCTCGGGCCCATACCTCTTGCATCCCTCCGGCCATGTACAAACGTGGCTATCCTTGGCGAGCAAAGCGTGACCCGTTCCCGTCGCAAAGAAGGAAACCTTGGGCCGCGAGCGCAATGTCCTCGAGGTCTGCGCTTTGACCTTGAGCGCGGCGTGTCGAAGGCCCTCCCACCGCCGCCGTGGAGCGGGCGGCGCCGCCGATGATTCCATGGAGCAAAGACGGCAGCGTCGGGGTCCATGGGGTTCCGACGGTACTTTAGCATCGCCAAGAAGTAAGCCGCGCCGGGGTCCCGGCGTCCTTGGCTTGCTTGACGAGCTTCACCCTCGCGGGATCCGGCGGCTGGAGTCTTCCTTCGCGCCGACGACCGACCCCGCCGCGTGTCCATCAACTTCTCGCATCCCGGGGCCAGAGCATATGGCCTCCGGATGACCGGCCTCGAGGAAGCGCTTCTCCAATTGCTCCCCGGCTCACGAGGACTTCCCAACCGTGGTCGCCGCCACCGCATAGATTACGAAGACGACGGAGCGACACGAGCCGGATCATGTCGCCGCAGCGGGTGAAGAGGATCCGCAACTTCAAAGCAGACTTGACGAATGTACAAGTAGAGCCATGGAGAAAGAAATCCGTCGGGCTCCTTGCAAAGGCACGAAGATCTTGTACAACAGATCATCCGGGCAAAGATCAAAGGAAGCAAGTCGTCGCCGCCGCGTCATCTTGCCTTGCCTCTTGCGTGGCCTTCCGCCATTCTTGATCAATCGACTAGCCGGGCCCTAGCCGGCTCACCGCCTCCCGCCCGTTCTTTGCTTGTATTTAACATCTACGAAACGACGCCTCCTCCGAGAACAGCGGGAGGTGTGCGTTCCAAGCGAACCGGCGGGGGGTTCGCCGGGGCAACCAACCGATCCAACGTAATTGGATTTTTTTATAATAAATAAGAAACAAAATACTACAAAAGGAAAAATAAAGTAAAAAAAGAGTTGGTTCCCATCTCTACACCATGTAAGTTTAAAAAAATAACCGTCTCTACGGTCATGTTTTGAAAACAGTGCAACACGTGCATCCCGCTCTACCGTACTCGTAAAGAAGAAAGAAAGAGTGATGCCGCCGGTGCAACACATCCCCCTCCACTCCAAACTCAAGTCGTGCTCGTGCTTATTCCCTCCGTTCCACAAAACATGCAACTATGGGTTTCGTGTCCATAAAAACTACTACTTGTACTCCCTCTGCTCCAAAAAGGTTGCCACTATGGGAAGCGTGCGATCAAACTTTCTCGGCTTTGACTAGGTTTATAGAAAATACACCCTCCGTCCCACAAATAAAAGTTCGTTTTTGACCTCTATAATTCTTGTTTAATCATTCGCCTTATTTTAAATATTTATCCAATTAATAAAATAAATAAATTATTATGAAAGCATCTCTAACGATAAAACAAGTCATAACAAAATAACAAAAAAAAATTTAAAACTTTTTTTTTTGAATAAGACAGACGGTCAAACAAGGATTGTCAAGTAAAAATGGACATTTTACGTGCAACATTTATATCTCCAAATAAATTTATTAAAAAACTAGACTTAAAGATCTTTCCGATGATACTAATTACTTAGTAAAATATTAATATATTTTAATATATAATTCTTGGTAGCTTTAAATACATTGACTTCTTGGGAAACAAGAATTGCATTTTTTTTACTTGCATTTAAGGAGTACTAAATACTACTCTATTGATCACATTCAGATTAATTTATTAAAAAATACATCTCATAATCAATCTAATGATATTTATTTCATAACATAAATAATAACAGATTTGTTTGATCGACCGATCTTATGCACTTTTTGGCGCTATTATTCAAGCTAGCTAAGCTCAAATAGTGTCATACCGCTATTGTGGTATTTGTTGACAAATTGATCGGCGTAGCCCAATTGTTAGTGATTGAGTGATTTCAAAGTGAACTTTATGGTTGTTTGCTTATGTACTTGACTTGATGCTTTTATGGTTGTTTGCTTTGAGGATAAGAACTTTATTATATGGTTATTAGTATCACTTATCAAATTATCACTTATCGATTATAATTATACACTTGTCCCGATTTCCTATTTTTTGAAACAAATAGCGTGCTATAGCGGCGCTTATTGCGTGAACTCGCATGCCGACGCTTACGTTGCAAAATAGCGCTATAGCGGCAATAGTGACGTAACAGCCGCCGCTCAATTTCATAGCGCACAATTAAAAACGTGGGTTGTGATATACTTTGTATAATACATGTGTTATACGTTTCCAAATTTATGTGCATGTTTGATTGTTCTTTGAAATGATGAGTGAACAGAGGGACATGCAACCGAAATATGTCCAAGTTTTAGTTTTTCTAGATTTTTAAAATTTAGATTCCGGATGGATTTCCAAAATCCGGACTCTAAATAAAATCAAATTTCCTATTGGGATCCCGGATTCTAGTAGCCGATTTCATCTCTTTTTTTTTACCCGCATTCCTTTTATGTCCTTCATTCTCTGCACTTCCTACAATATGGATGAGGGGCAAAATGGTAAAATGAAAACTCGACCGGCGGGAAGCGACTCATGTTTCTACATTGGTTTTTTTTTTCTCCGTGATTCTAGAATCCAAGGTGATTTGTTGTGAGAGAAAAATAATCTTGCCGGGCCGGGCCGGATGGGGCTGATTTGTTGTGAGAGAAAAGCACCGCTTGATCGATGGTCGAAACAAAAAAATAGAACAAGCCGTCACCGCGGCGAACGATGGCGGGACGCGGCGCCGTGTTGGCGGCGAGGTGTGTAGGAACTAGGATACGCATGCAAGGTGTGTGGATATGATCAAGACGCCTCATGGAAAAAATACTAGTATACTAGTACTATATGGAAAGGTCAAGCGTCGGTAGTAAATGGCGCCGCCCTAAATTACGCCGGGCCATGTTTCACCGGTGAGGGTCCGTCCATCTCTCGCGCCCACTCATACTAGTACTAGGAGTACTAAAAACCCGCATTTTCTCGCCCACCAATTTTGATCGAGCGAATCGTTCATCTTCCTTTTCCTCGCACCAAGAGCAGAGAAAACCGTCGGGCCGCGCCCGAGCCATGGAGAACCTTCCGCAGGAGTTGCTTGAGCACATTGCGCCCGTGTCGCCATGGCCGCAGCAGCATCCTATGGAGGGCCTCATGAATCCAAGGGCCACCTATACCGGGCATGAGAGGCGTGCCGCCGCCTTTAGTGGGATGGAGCATCCCACCGACCTCGTGCTAGATCGGGCGGACGAACCGGGGCGCCGCACTACTGCGGCGAAGTTTCGCATGAGTCTCATCACCGACCGCCAAGTTTGGCAACACGGAGGCGCAGTTTCAGAGCGCATGCATGTCCGCCGTGTTCGTGGAAGGTCGCGGCACCGCCTCGCCCGCCGCCGACTTGCTAGAACAAGCCGCCAACTCGGGGCATGAACTCGCCAGATGTGCACGCTCTGCGCTCTACAGCGGAACGCCACCGCCGATGATGACCATGCCCGAGAGGTGTTGTGGAGATGGAGCGCGACACGGCGACGACGATGGCCCCTCGAAGACCGAGAATCGTGCAATGCTCGCGGACAGTCGCGTGGAAGTCTTGCACGACGACCGGTGGTGCCCCATGCGTGAGGCCGCATCTTCCTCCTTCGCCAAACCGCGCCGGGCCGACGGGCATCGCGCGTATGGGGTGAACGTGCGGCGCCATCGACCCGGTGGGTGGAGGGAGCATGGCAAAGAAAGACTCCATCATCGCAAATGGAGGAGTGTAGGATCCGCGATGAGTGTAGGAGGTTGTTTGTGCAAGCGTGGTGGGCATGAGAAGTGAGTGGACTCGCATGAATCTATGTATATGTTGATGATGATGACAATGCACCCATGCATTGCATTATGTGATCTATATCTTACTTTTGGTGCGTGATGGATGATTATGTGGTAATTCGTGTTATATTCATTCATGTTTGCGATGACCGCCGCCCGCGACCATGCAGCCATGGTCGCCACAGCACCTCGACGTTGCTAGTTATGCGTGCCGTTGACGGCGCCTTTGAACGCTGTCGCGTGTCCGCCGGGTTCACGCCGCCCGCGTTCAATGGTTCTCCATGGCGGCAACCCCTCTGACCCGCCCCCGCATCGCCGAGTCTTTAGAAGCGTCTACACTGCGTTTTTGATGCTTTCCATCCCGTCCATTTAACCTCGGCCGGTCCCGTCGGCCGGAGTGTCGCCTCCCCGCTCCGCCCGTGCCCGCCGCCACCGGCGGCGCCAAACTCGGCACCGCCTAAACCCGCTCATCCGATAGCAAAGATAGGAACGCTAGGTTCTCCGGGGATCACGCGGTGGTGGTCCTCCCGCCGCTAGAGGCCTCATCTCCGGTGACATCCCCAAGACGCCGTGTGTGCCGCCATGTCGGAGACCTCCGTGGCTCAAGAACCCTAATTTTTCTTTTTCTTTTTTATTAATCTATGGTTACAACTTGTAACTGGTCTTTCTCCCTCATCGTAACTCCAGATGTGATGATTTTTCTTTCTACGATTTTGTAAAATAATGATGTGTCAACCTATTGTATTCTTACTTTGCTAATCCATTCCAAATTGTAGGTTATTTTACTTTTTCAACCCTAACTTTGACCACTCGTCTTATTCAAAATTTTATGCAAAATATCACTTCTTTTGTTGTGGCATGCTTTATTATCAAATGTTCTTTAAGAATGACTTAAACTTATTTGCATTTTTTTGCACAAATTTTTTTGAATAAGACAGTGGTCAAACTTGAGATAAAAAAGTCAAACGAACTATAATTTGAAACGGAGTACTACTTTTGTCACGTTTGGTGGATATTATTTGAAAGTTGAATTTCAAATATTTGAAGAGTTAACATTTAAAATTTGAAGTACTAGTATGGAGATAAGTAAGATGCAAAACCATGGGGCCATGGGGCCATGGAGTACATTATTAACTTAGGGGCGGGTGCCCATGGGGCCATATGGTGTCACGAACACTCTGCAAAGTAGTAGTACTACTACTAGTGCACATATTGTCTCTCTCTCTGCTTTTCTCGCAGCCTCTCTCCGGCCTCTTCCTTCTCCCATACTCCAACTATACTAGTAGTAGTACTACTACTCTTCTCCCCCTCTTCGCTCACTTCCAAACTCTTCGAGAACCAAACAAGAGTAGAGAGCGGTCCGACACAGTGTGTTCCCGCCGCCGCCGCCTGCGTCTCCATCCGGGTGCACCTCTTTTATCACATCCATTTAGCTAGATTTGGTTTTTCCGTGGTTCTAGAAACAACAAATACGAAGTTTTTGTTCGGTGGTTGCAGATCTTGGGTCCGTCGCGGGGGGCCTCCCGGTGGCGCTTCGGGGCGAGGTCGCGCCATCGTCTTGACTTCCCCGACCGGGGATCCCGACCGGCGGGGGAGCGGCGGTGAACGAGGCGTTTATCGCGGCGCGCTCGCCTCCGATCTCTCGGGTGTTCTCGCGGAGGCCGAAAAAGATGTTGCAAGAGAAGCACATCTTCTTGGGTAAGCACCGAAATCTAGATTGTAAAGTGCATTATCCTTCCTTTTTTTGAAGGTTTTTTTGAATGGCTCTAAAAAGGTTTTGTTTTGTCCTCGCATATCCGTGTGACTCGTGCTATCTATAAGCGTGTACAACATTGCTCAATAATTTTGTTGTCTTATACCTTTTCCGATTCATCCTAGGACACCTAGGTACAAACACAAAGACCTACGCGGAGATTATAAAAGGATGGGGAGGAGGCCGAAGAAAATGTCCACATCTTCTTTGGTAAAACCCCTCATCGGCTCATCCCTGGTTGAGCTTGGCAACCACCGTGGCGTGTTCATTCATGAGCTTGGCAACCACGGCGGTGTGCGCCCCTGGTTGGCATACCTACCGCTTGCTTGGAGCTCATTCTCCACCTCTAGCTTGGCCATCTTCATCCAAAGGCAACGGGGTGAGTTATCTTAAATTTTTTAAACAACTAAACAATCGATATGAGCCAAGACAAAAACCGTAGACAAAAACGGATCCGATGAAGAAGAATTTGTATTTCCACATCGCACGGGGCATCTTTGCGGTGAAGAGGCAGCGGCGACCCACGCTTCCCGAATCCAAAGAGCGATCGGACGGGCTTGAAGTGAATCCACCCCTCGGGCTTGCCTTTCGGTCGGCAAGATGTGAAACAAAGCAATATCTCGAATGTTGTACGATATTGAAGGTATGCAAGACGTTGATATCTACTCAATGGTGCACTTCTTCATGCATGTAAACAACTATGTACTCGATCCGAAATTTGTCCTTTGTGTTAGCAAAGTGACCATATGTATTGCTAATGGGACGGTCATTAAGAAGTATTGCATCTAAGAATATTCCAAGGCCATATTTTTCGAGCCATACCATACAAAGAGATTGCTTTTCGCTTTTTCTTTTTTATTCTATCTTCACCGACTTAGTTATCTAGGATTAAATGTGGCAAGTATTGAAACAATTGCATATTACTTGGGGGTATTGGCATTTAGGATCTTGATAAGAAGTTGGTCCTATGAAAAATGCCACTAAGTGGATGTTTAATTCAACATTTAGCAGGCTTTCATTTTTCATATGTATGCCATTTGTTCATTAGCATTTTTGCTTTGTATTTTCTGTTTTATAGCGAAGAAATCTAATGTCCAATTCATGAATTGGTGTCAACTCTTTTTGTAGGTTTTCATGTGAGTATTAAGAACAATTCATGAATTGGCATCACTTTTACGTAACACTCCCATTTCAATTTAAGGTTGGCTGCAACAAGGTAATAACTCGAACATTGTCACTTTCGTAGTTGGATTGTAGTTACCTATGAATTAACCTAACATAGCATTGCAAAAAATATGACAAATTTTAGTTGCCTAATATAGCACGGCAAAATATATGACAGATTTTGCTATTCTTATATAGCTTTGGGTCCGATTTTTTCGTGTAGTTACCTAATGCTTAAATCTCATTGGCTTGAAGGGGATTCAAGGGGTGCTACATCTATGGTGTGGAGGAGCTATGCTAGGCCTACCGTGCCTTACTGCCGGTATATGGTTCCTACAATGGTGGCGTTCTACATATAACCTGAAGCTTTTAGTTATTAGATTGCATTTCCCGTTGTGCGCATTTCCTGGTTTAGTTGAGTTATTTTTCGGTTTGCCGGCTGGTTAGGTATTGTAAATTGGGTTCAAGTTAGTTTTTGTTTGTTGCAGTGGGGAATAGTTACATTGGATGGATTTGGTTATGTTTATGCCAATTAGTTTTATTCTGACCTACTGGTAAATTTACCACTAAGCTTATGAAAATGGCTTAATTTCAGAGTTGCAAACGGTGACAAAATTATAGTCCTTTCACATGTGCGGTTTTGGCTTTTGCTTGCTGATTTTTTTTGTTGGACGGTAAGTATTAGCAAGGCAGGTTAGCAATAGCAGCAAGGAGGTGTTTGGACAGTCTAGCAAAGCAATTCGTCATCTGCATTGTTTATTGAGATGGAATAGTAGCAAGGTAGGTTAACTATAGCAGCAAGAAGTGGGTTTAATAGCACAATGACTATTATAAGTTTATTTTGCTATACTTCATACATAATGATTTACATACATGGAAATTTGTCAGAACTGACAATATTCAGTGTTGCATAGATAAACTATGTGCTGGTACTGCATTACACTAGATCCTCAATTTTAAGACATCTGTTTTACTCGTGTGGCTTTCCTTTACAGCAATTTGTGAGCATTAGATTCACACCAACAGGCAAAAGCCATATGGTTGAACCTCTGTTGCCCAGTGTATATTTGCAGAATTAGCTTTTCACATATATATCGTATCCATGCGTTAGTTACATGTCTTCTCTATAGGTAGTCAAACCATTTTTATTCCATTTATTTCCAAACCGAATCGATAATTTTGGTGAGCCGATCCCCGTTGCTTGTGTTTGTGTTGTTCGTGATTCTCGGTTGCAAAAATAGAATCTTATGTTTCACGGACGCACTGGGACACAAATAGCTATATTTAATTCTATTATTGCATACATGCCTTTACTATTTTACATCGGCCGGTGATGCATCATGCATGTTAAGATGAAAATTATTTACATACTAATTCGAGAATTGTAATGTGCTATGACAGACCTACATTCTCTACCATTTATAACATACTTTTAATTTGGTTCTATGTAGGTAGATCCGTTTGCTTGGTACCGAGAAAAATGGCTCGTGCAATGCAAGTATGGTAAAGAGATAGCTAAAAAATCCCCCGGAAGTGTTTCGTCTCCATTTGTGAACTTGCGGTAGGGTTATGTGGGTGTGGGATGCTTCATGGTCTACTTTTTTGTATGCAATGTAAGAAAATTGGGCCCTAAATTTGTTTTTCAAGGACATGATTACGTACTCGCCTAGCGACACTTGCTTCATCTTCACGACTACTACCTAACACGCTCCCTAAAATCGAAGATTCTTTTTTGCATCGAGTTGTCATGTGAGGGATGCCCCATGAATATGAACAATGATATATTGTTTGCTTACCGAGATCAATGTATCCTGTAATGTATTATATTTTGTATCAAGTTGGTCGTATCCATCCCGGCATTACCAATTGAGTTGCAATGATTTCATGCCCGCATGACTTTATCTTCGTTGTGGTTCGCTAGATTTAGGTTATGCAAGAACAAAATGTTGTATCATCATGCGCATGAGGGTGTGCCCTAAACACTCGTTATGTTGAGGTGAAACCCGACTTAGCCCTTACGTATGATAGTTGTGTTCGGCGTTTCGACCTTAGCGATCACGGTTTGTATTTTTTATGTATGCATAATATCAATGCTTTTGGTGGCACCCAGCTCTATCACAAAACCAAGAAGTTCATGTTATGCAAGAACAAGAACTACTATGACTATCTCTCGACTCTCGTGCCATTACACACTGTCGGTCCATTGTTTCCCACAGCGCAAGCAAGCGCCCCTAGCACTAGTATATATATATATATATATATATATATATATATATATATATATATATATATATATATATATATATATATATATATATATATATATATATATAGGTATTCTATATATTACCACGGGTAGTGAATAATAATCACTACCCGAGCCCAAACTCCGGGGCCCAAGTGCGGGCGCGCTCCCACTTCCGATTCTCCCCGTGCCGGCCCCCCCCCTTTTTTTTACCGAACCGCCGGTTCCCTCTCCCGGCCTCCTTTTTATTTTATTATATTGTGTTTTATTATTTTATTATATTCTATATAATTTTTCAGATCGTGGGAGGTCTCGCCGGTTTCCCCTAGCCCAAGCTCGGCGACCTCTCCGCCGGGCCCCCGCCGCCCCTCCGTCACCTCCGCCGCCCCCACACCGCGAGCTCGTCGAACCTGGGCGGCCGTCCCACGCCTACCTCGCTCCCTAGTGGGATCCAAACGGCACCGCCGTCCCGCCTCACGGCATCGTCGCCGCCGCCCGGATTAGTTCGTCATTTAGCAACCTCCCGTCCGCCGGCAAGCTCGACGCGTGGCCGCACCGCCCCACACGACACGACGTCGAGCCCGACCCCGTTATTTCGTGGTTGCGGCTAACGGCGGCAGGGGCGGCGCTTGCACCTCGCGAGCGGCCGCGGGACGGCTTCGATGCGGCCGCGGCCCACATCGGGCGATCGGGCTCGCCGGGCTCGGGGCTTGCGCTCGCGGATCACGGGGCATCGGCAGCCGTGGTCGCCGTCTCCACCGCTAGCGACAACCTAGAGCCGCCAGTGGACCAATGTGGGCAAAGCACCGCACAACGCCCAAGCACCGGTGTATTTTGAGATGACGAATCCAAGCTGCTAGTCGTGGTCATGCCCCCTCCTCGCAAGTATCATATCCACATGATCTGTTTTAATTTTTTTCTTAAATCTTTGCTAGATCTATGGAGGGAGACTTGTGGTTTTCTTGCATAGTATATAACCTGCCATCAAATTTGCATGTGGTCTGCAGGATCGATGGTGGGAAGGCAATATACATGCAAATTTATTGTAACGATGTATGATGATGTCCATGCTGCGGACAGATCTGCCCCCTCAGCTGTAATCATGTATTGTCTCGTTTGATACATGGATAGAGCAGATTTATTCTGATTTTTCTGAGGTAAACCATCTCAAACGCATGCAGCTTGCTATTGTTAGGAGCCATGCAGGAGGGCAGGACGGCATGGGAGAATTGACTAGGAATATATCTGGATTTTTTTTTTCATCTCAGAGAGCTAAAATGTTTGTTGCTAAGACCTAATGAGCTACACAATACAATATTCAGGTGCCAAAAGCTGACAGGATCCAAGGAGGAGGTCACGAGGCAATTGATATGCAGTGCTGAACATGCACAGCTGATTTGGAGGATCTCTAGATTAATCGGTCGACACATGCTTCATTTAGACCAGAAAGCGTCAAGTTTGTTTTCTTTTTGAT
Organism: Hyparrhenia diplandra; assembly: GCA_015847255.1. NCBI lineage: Eukaryota > Viridiplantae > Streptophyta > Magnoliopsida > Poales > Poaceae > Hyparrhenia > Hyparrhenia diplandra. Next base: position 127,640 of record JADLZK010008906.1, read on the forward strand.
TTTTTGGTGGCGATGATGATTTGTGCAGGTACTGGTTTAATTCAGGTGCCAAAAGTTTTCTTTTATTTAGTGTCTGAGGTTGCCATACAAGCAAAAAATGAGAAGGGGTGGTCAATTTTCCCAATGAAAAAGCTTAAAATGTGATTTATCTTGGATTCAGCCAAAGATTAATTTCCTAGATTGCCTTAAAAGTTTACATTAAGGTTATGTTCACTCTAGATCTTATTTATTGGTCTCCTAATCAAGATCAGAGCTATAGAAGATATTATAAATATTCTTTCTTATTTTATATTCCTTTTTTTATTCAAATCAATGCATAACCAACCGCAGTACACTCAACGTCGGGTGAAACATCGATTAATCTACAGAAAAAAATGTATCCCAATGGTCTCTTGGGAGCTCTAGTAGTATAGTTTGTCTTTTGATTAATATGACTACAAAATTGTTGATCTATGACAATATGAGTAGTTCTTTATGCTATTTGATTGCCTGTTTTTTTTTTTTTTTTCTTCGCAGATTTGGAACAAAGGGCACATATCAGTTAGTGTGTTTTGCACCTCAGCCTTCCCTTCTTGATTTGATTGGACGATTCGAAAGTGCAGGATTTGTGTTTGATTGTTGACGCTGGTCGTGGCCATATGAGCTCCTCTTCAATTGCAGCAAAGTGAGTTTTTTCGGGTGCACCGGCCGATGCAAATGGGTGGGCTATTGCAACTTCAAGATAAACTCAAATATGATCTCATCCTACTTTACATTTGTTTAATTAGTCGTAGGTCGGCTACCAATCAGATTGGCATTGTCATTGATTGATCCTTTTCTATTTATCATTTATTCTGTAAATGGTTTTGATTATCATGCATTGATGCTTGTGTGTGGTGCCGCTTTTGGTGTGACATTATCATGCACTAGTGTAGTGTAGCAGCCAGCAGAACTTGTGGTACTTCTGAATTCCTTTCAGTAAATGAGGGTGGCATTTTGCTGATTGAGATCTTGTATAATCTCGTTGGATCTCATTATTGAGCATAAACCTACTCAATTTATTTCATCGATAGATGGAGCAAACAGAATTTACAGATATTTATAGAAAGAGCTTGTCTAGTAATTAAGAGAGGGAAGAAACTCGACAAATAGGTGCCCCATTTGCAATCAATTTGTCCATTAGTCTTCAGTTGTTCAAAATTAACTATTTTATGTGGGTTTCCTTGAATTACAATACCAGCTTCTTTTGTTTTAAATCATGTGTCTGCTTCCTCCTATTTTTCGATCTGAATTGTTGCTTTCTTTTGATATGATGTGGCAGATATAAGGAGCTGTTATGATAACTCGCTTTCTGTTGCGGCAACAATTGAAACTAGTGCCTATGGTAATTTTTTCTCGTCTAAATGCACCCCCACCCACCAGAGCATTATTAAGTTCATTTTTATTGAACATATGTCTGATGACGTTTTATGGAAATACTTTGTTGCTTTAGGTATTAGGGAGGTTGAAGTTTGCATTTTAATGGTTAGGAACTTGTTGGGGACAGAACACAGGAGTAGGCTAGGAGCCATAAATCAATTAACTCCTCTTTGGCCATTGTTCCTGTTTTTTTAAATATAACTTTCTTTAGCACAGAAACTATAGTTCGTTTCATGCGCCATGTTATTTAAAGGGGGCGTACCCTTTCCTCCTGCCTCATGTTTTGTCAGGTCTAAGGAAGAGGAACCTTGACTGATTTCGACCCAAAATTTAGTGTTTTGCAAATTGCATGATCGAATCTTCGTCACGCTTTTAATTGTTGCTCACCCTTCGAATAGTTTCGACCATGCAATGGGACAACTATGTTGATGTTTTTTTTTTTTTTTTGAAACTACAACTATGATGATGTTTATCAAATTAAATGCATTAAAATTGATGTATCTGAGAATTTGAATCCAGTGGCATCGTTCTAACTTGTATGTCAATACTTTGTATAATAGATATTATGTAGGTAATCCGACCAGTGACGCCGTAGTTTGATCTTATGCTTGGTAGTGCTCCTGAAAATGATCTTATTTGTTCCAGTGACTATTGAGGACGTAGTTATTTTGACATTAGTCTTGTAACAAAAGCACAAGTACGAGCTGTTTTCTGTTCACAGCAAGTTGAAGTAGGCATCGTTAGTCTGACCAATGTCAAAACTCAAAATTTTGATGAGTTTTTTTTTTCATCTACTACAGCCTAAAATTGTGTCTCCTTTTCAACCAATGAAGCCAGATATGTCTACTGGTATCTCTCTGCAAGGCTAATCGACACTCTCTGCAGGTTTGGTGTTGATTATGGATTTTTCAATCAAAAGTGGATCTGACGGTCATTGGCAAGTTTGATATAGTACATCATTTTGGCTTGCTTCAACTATACCAAATTAGATAGGCCTTTTGAAAAAAATAAGATTTTTTTTTTCATTTTGGTTAACTATACGTACAGATACATTATATTCATGGTTTCAAATTTGTTTAGGCACTTGATTATATACATCCCAAATTACTAGCATTTGTTTAGTGCGGATTGACTTTTTTTTTTTTAGATCATGCCATTGGTGCGTTTTTTCAAGTAAGCAGATGAAGAGTTCAAAACAACAAGTCAGCAACAGACAACAAGGTAATACCATGATTACCCAAGTAGTGCGGATTGACTTGTTTGCTGCAATACTCTGACGGCCTTCCAGCAGGATCCATGGAGGACATCAGGAGCTAGGGACGTTGGTTGCGGCGTCTTCATATATCCTTCTTTTTCCAACATGCAAGCTATCTTGATTTTTTTCTTGCACCAATTCAATCAGAATAAGCCTTCTATTAGTGTGTCTAATTTCTTTACTGCACTTGGGAGTCGATTTCGGTTCTTGTTTAGCAGTTTGAAGGTCAATCATGCATCACATTGTTGGTCATGCACTCATAGAAGGTTATTTTTCCTCGTAGCAATATTTTATAAGGTCATTAATAATAAAGAATGTTGCATTGTTCATCAGCACAAACCATCAGCGAGTTCTGGGAGTAGTTTCCAACAGATTCTGTTAGAAATAGATACATTTCAGTATCTATATCGAAGGCTAATGGACACTCGGCAGGTTTGGTGTTGAGTATGGATTTTTCGATATCCAGTTGATCCAGCAGTCACTGGTAAGTCTGATCCAGTACACTTTATGTTGGTTTGCTTCAACTCTAGCCAATTAAGGATTTGGGACATTTGGAAAAATAAGCTATTTAATTTTCTATTCCACTTGGACTATGTGTAGATAGCAACCTGCTAACTAGACTGACTGTGCACTGCATGCATGTTAGAACCTCTGTTTGTCTGAATGAAACCCGACAACCTGCCGTGGTTATGGTTGTATATTTGCTGCCATTGTGTACACCTTCTATCAGCTAATTTCTCAGGGGAATAAAATTATTCGCGCTGGGTAACATTCTTGGATTCCAGACATCAATTCTTCGTAGTGGTGCTCAATGCTTACAAAAGAAAACATATTTTTTTGGTGTAAATTTGAGAGCATGGCCTTTTGATTTACTAGTTGGGTTTGGTGTTGGAAGCCATTGCAAGGCAATTGATGCTTTTTATATCATCGCTTTGTGTTTTATTTGAGAACACAGCTTCAAAGAGTAGGCCTCAAAGGTGGGCATCTTGCTAGACTGTACTAGTATTTCTAATTGTTTCACATTCGTCTTCTTATTATCCTTTAAATTATGTGGTATTGGTTTATCCTAGTTATGTCATTTTAAAATTTTCCAGATTTGTCTTCAGTTTTGGAGTGTGACAAATACCATATGGCGCCCAGGGAGGCTGGCACCCTTGTGTTAGATAAAGGACTAAAATACCAATGCTACAATGTTTCAAAAATCATTTTCTATTCTACTAAAGTACCTTAATTTGGTAACTATGTTTATTTTTCACCATTGTCTGGAGTATCTATAATGTATCCTTGGTTTATTGAATTATTTTTGTATACTTATTTCCCCTTTATGTCAGCTTGAAGGTCCAGTAGTCGCATTATTAGTGGATGTTGTGTGCTTCATGTACTATGTACATGCATGCATTATAAGTCAGGAAAGGTGCAAGAGGCATTGACATCAGCAGGGATGGTGGTGTTGCTTCAATGCATTATGAGATCACTTAGTGAGCAAAGAAAAGCTCTGTTTTTACAACAATAATTTTTCTTGTTTCAGTGGATGTTGTGTGCTTCATGTACTATGTACATGCATGCATTATAAGTCAGGAAAGGTGCAAGAGGCATTGACATCAGCAGGGATGGTGGTGTTGCTTCAATGCATTATGAGATCACTTAGTGAGCAAGAAAAGCTCTGTTTTTACAACAATAATTATTTTTCTTGTTTCTGATCCACAGTTTCTTATGTCCGGTTATATGTAGCCCAAAAACATTCATTAGGAAACTGCACCTATTGTTTCCTTTGTATGATAAATCTGTATGCTTGTCATGCTCTGTTATTAATTATTAAATTTCCGCTTGACTGGTGAAGCAATCTTTCACATTTCGTTTTCTTGGGAAAATATGTTTCTGGTGAAAAAAAAAGATTTATGGTTTGAGTCGTGGGAATATAAAGTTTTCTTGGGTGCGCACTCATCCTTAAATCTAGCAGGCTAAAAGGAAACCGAAGAAAAAAAAAAATAGCAGCAAGAACCAATTCTTAGACATTCACCCGTCCGAGAACAAGCCATCCGACCAAAATTAAAGCCCCATCTAATAATAAGCCATCTGACCAAAATTAAAACCAATCATGACTCGGGTCAAAAGTCAAAAAAAAATCGGCAGCAAGAAAAATCAGAGGCAAGAAAGAAAAAAATTGACGCAACCATGCGCCCATGAGACGGAAAAAGGCCAAAAAAAAAAAAAAAATTTCCGCCAAGACGACGACCACACAGGAGTCCATGAGACAGAAAAGTCAAAATACGGTGGCGCTGGCTGGGTCGAGCGCAGCGGGGGGCGGCCTGTTGCGAAGGCTCCTGTAGTGATTAAATAATCACTACCCCGGGTACTACTCGGCCGTCGTCGCCGCCCATACCGCCCCGCCCCTTCACCCGCCTCCACTCCGTCTCCGCACAGAGCCTTCCCCGAGCCGTGCGCCGCCGCCCGCGCTCCCAGCCTCCTTCCCCGCCACGCCGCCACCTCCATTCCTCCTCGCCCTCTCCCTCCCGCCGCCGTCGAAGATGAATGCGGGAGGTTCGCCCCGGTTCCTCGTCCCTGTGGAAACGGTGGTGAGGACTTCGCCAAGGTTCAACAAGGGCGTCCCCGCCTCCACCACGGGTACAAGCAAGGCATCCCGCCGCCACCACAGGGTACAAGAAGAAGGCATCCGGCCGCCTCGTTGGGGAGGCAGACCGAATCGCCTCGCTCACTAGTAACTTGGAAACCCTAGCGACGGTGACGCTTTGAAGGAGTATCGCCCTGAGCTTAAGCGATGGAGGAAAGAGGACATGCCCATATTCCTCCGCCTTCAACGACGCCGCCGTTCAGTCCTCCCTTCCTTGCCCTCCTCGCGCGGCGCCGTTGAGTCCCGCCTCGCGCTTGGAAGAGGCGTCGTTTAGGCGGCCTCCCGCCAGAAGCCGGGCGAGGCGAGGGCGAAGGAGAAGTCCTCAGCCGCGCGTCGAGGCAAGGAGCCGTGAAGCGGGAGGCGAGGCGAGGGTGAAGGAGAAGTCCTCGGCGCCGCATCGAGGCAAGGAGCCGTGAAGCCGGAGGCGACGGCGAAGGAGATGGAAGCAAGATCGCCGTTGGCGCAGTACTAATGCCACATGATTCTAGATTTTACAATCGACCATCGATTCTAGAATCTAGGGTATGTTTGGAAGCTACACATTTTTTTTTTTTTTTCTCAAGGATTTTAGAATCCTCTTGGATCCAAAACGGGGCCTTAATTAGTATACGGTAGCTTCGCTTATACTACTAGTTTGAGTTTCAAAGAGCTTACGTAATTGAGAAAAACCCATTTTGGCTTGGCCAAGGCCAACCTGTTTTGGCATACTTCGAGAATGGTAGTTCTCGCCGCCAGTTTTTGCCGGTTTTGGCATAGTTCACTTACATGCATGCTTTGTTTAAATTGAGAAAACCAATTTTGGCCAGCTATTTTGGCATAGATCCGTGAATATAATGGTAGTTCTCGGCCACCGTTTTGGCATAGTTCACTTTGCATGCATGCATGCTTTATTTTACTACATCGGTTTCTCAATGACCAAATATATGAACGATGCTTGTGATTTGACGACCGTGACTTGTTTTTGTCGAACGATCTCATCTGGATCCCTCATATATATGTTCATGCGAAGCTCCTTGAAGTTGTTTGGGCCGTTGAGGATCTCATCAAGAGGAAGGCCGAGAGCGAAGACGAGAGGCTCATGATGCATAGGCTTGCTTGCCAGCCGTTGAGGTCGGGTGTTGAGTACCGAAGCGGGGTGGCATGCCTACGATGCCGACAACACACTAAATAATGTGATTGATGTTATGCTGTCTTGACTTACTTTTTGGTGATCATGTACTAGCTAGGGTAGTACTAAAACAATGTGATGATGCAAACTCGATGACTGGTTGTTCGGTTTGAGAAAATATATGATGACTAGAAGCTTGTACGCACAACTTGTTAACCACACATACATATGCCCGCATATGTAGGCAAAATTAATAAAAACTGGTTGCACAACGCGATTTTTTTTTAAGAAGGAAATGTATTTATCTCAACGCATTACATCGCCCATTTACAAACGGGATCCACAAGAAAAGAAAAATTACGAGAGAAGTAGAAAGCTCCCTGTTTCATCTTCCTCGCAGCCTCACGGAGATCCGTTCGATTCACCGCCCGGCCGCTTTCCAATCGCCGTCGGGCACCAGAGCCAAACTCCACCGGTGGAGGCCGCAGAGGAGGGCTTACTTCTAGGCGACACCGCCTCCCGGGCGCATCGCCAACTCGCACCCACGACGCATCCACACCAAAACCACGCCGAACTCGAAAAACGGATGCACCATTGCATCAATCCGTCATTTGAACTTCCACAACGATTAATGGATTGTTCACAAGTTCCAACGGACGCAACTCAACCGACGAAACCATTCGCGATCGGGCAACCCGTGCGCGTTGGAGACCCCATCTACTTAAGAAGCGCATTGTTTCTTCCCCGGCAAAAAAACACGTAGAAATGGAGTCATCTCACAAAGAATCGGCAGCACCATGCCCGAGACCGCGCACTTGCCGCCGAGATGTGGTCGCCGCCGGCGACGGATGATACCCGTATATCGACACTACGGGGCCACGCGGCGATGCCACGCCGTGGAGGACTTCATCAACGAAATCCGAGGTAACCGTGTCCAAAGTTCAAACGGTGCGGGTATGCTCGTTGGCCTCGACTTCGGAGTGGAGGATTCTTCCTCCCAACGAAGTTTGGCAAAAAGCGATTCGAGGATCACACTTCATTACGGTGTGTGTTGGCCATCGATGCCTTGTATATCAAGTGCACCCAGCCGGGGCGGTTACCCTAGGTTTTGAACCACTTTCTTCAAGATGAGGGCCATGTGTTCACCGGGCGGCCATAGGCAAGGGCGTGGAACGCCTTGAAGTTGATCTGCGGGGTCCGCCTCTCCAATCCACGCGACTTTTACAACTTATTGTGCCTCGCTCTTGATGTTAACGAGTATAAGAATCGCAGAACCGAGTGTCTCCCTCATTTGGATACTCTAGCGTTGGCGATTCTCTGATTCCTCATCGAGAAGAAGAAGAAGCGTAAGAAGCGAGAAGAAGCGGCGGAAGAAGGATGACGACTCCATCGATCACCACCGGGGGGGACTTTCGTTGTCGGTAATCGATTAACTACGCCCAAAGATAGATGCCTTCCTCGTCCTTTGAGATTGCTAATCAGGTTCGGATCAAGCATGGTTATGACTTCCTTACGAATGCTAATGTACCATAAATCGTAAAGTAACTGTGTCTTTGAAAAAAAAGAACATTCGGCTTTGGGTAATGTATTATATAGAACTTTTTGTCTTTATCCAATGTCCGTAGGTGAGATACTCTAGTTACCGACACATACCACTACCAATCGCCCGCACTCATACAAATGTTAGGATCGGCGGGCATACGGTCCAATCGTCGTAATAATCCGTATATGTATAGACACCGCACCCACCACACGCCGTTTACCGGTCAATGTCCGCAATAATTTCAAGTAGTATAGACGGTCGTTTGACTAAACGCGTGTCGTAATTCGCGGCGCGGTCGAAGCGGTACGGATACGCAGGACGCCTTACGGTAAAAAAACGCGTGCGAATCTAAACGCGCGACTTTAATACACGCGTGACGTTACGGACCCTTCGCACATTCCAAGCGTCTATGAAGAGACGCGTGTCTGTAACACTCGCAACTATACAGACGGGTGTCACCAAAAGAGTGTCTGTATACAAACACGCGTCTGAATTAGTGTTCGTATCCACGCACGACCGGCTCCAAGAATGCGCCAGGCCTCAAACGCGTGTCTAAGATATGGTGAATCTTGCGGACACTTGGTTTGAAAAGGCGCGTCGCATTACCGCGGCTCGTATCCGAGAACGAAAAACGCGCCTCAACGGAAAAATGCAGACGCCGGTTAGATGCGCGGCGTCTATAATTACCCTTATTTCAGACGCGTTTTTGGCGGGTGGGACCGCCGACACCTATTATCGACGCCGCCCAAACCGCGGCGTCAGTAATATGGCGCGACTGACGCACGTTATAAGCGACGTCTCGGGCGCCACAGCGGTTATTAGCCTTTTTACATAGTGTATTCTATAGTGGTCGTTGACGGTAACCAACTACATATCAAAACACCGTCAACATACACCAAAACCACCTAGAGATAGGGCTTATAAACTAACAAATTCCATAGTTTTGGTGTATATTTGGTTCTTGCGGTACAAGACAAGACATGTGCACTTTGGGCCAAAATACAAGGAAAAAGAACAAATAATCAATAAATAGAAAAAGCCCAAAAAGTGACAAATGGCAAGTCCAATCCAACTTACCTCGGCCGGGCCACAAACTCGGGCTCTCCACGCCCAAACCGGGCCCAAGACAACGAAACACGACGACACGTCCAAGCCGGGCCGGTTTGGGGGCCGACCGGGTGCGCCTCGCACCACGGGTGCGCCCGCACCCTCCTCCCCGACAGTGGGGGCGGGCGGTGCGAGGCGGTACAATAACTCCGAGGAACGTCGGTGGCGCCGTGGACTGTGTTGGTGAACCTCTAAACCGACTATTCTTGGTCGGTTTGGACATTATGGTGGTGGAGGCAATTTTCCAAGGACCCCCTCTACTCAAGCTATAAAAGGAGACCTCCTACCTCTCTTCCAACAACACCTTCAAGGAGAATTCAGCACACTTGAGCAAGAGAAGTAGATTAGTCTTCTTCCTACCTTGTAAATTCTAGAGAGTGAGAGAGGGAAAAGCTAGAAGGAAACTTTGCTCCTTCTACTCGGAGTTGTCGGAGTAGCTTCGGTGATCCACGGTTCCTAGGAGGTCTGAGTGCCAGGACTTGTCGGCACCACGACGCTTGTACCTCTATGGGCTTCTTACAATTTGGTGAGCAAGCTTGTGTTCATCTCTCGGCTTATTGTCTTTCCGATTACATTATCTTAACTTGTTATAGTCTTACGGGATCGGTAGATTGTCTCGTATGAGCGTTAGTTCTTGGTGAAGGAACTCTTTTGACCGGGGAACCTTGGCCAACATCAAGAATCGTGACCAATAGTGCAAACGTGGTGTTTGGGCTAGCGTTCACCTACCTTTTTGCGAAGCATCCCACGGTCGTGAGGGTAGGCGGCGGGGTTGTGAGCGGCCTTGTCCGTCCCTTGTAATCCCTCCACGTTCGGGTGACGTAGAGTTAATTGCCGGACCGCCCGGTTTGGGCGAGGGCCGATGCCCGGGTAAGGAGATAACAACGCGAGAAATCACCGACCGGAAATCTAAGCCCATAGAGATACCTCATTACCGTAGAACCTAACCTTGCCTTGGGTAGACACAGGCCCGAAGAAGCCCTCAACGCAACCGCCCCTTGCGATTATACGATACCCCGTTTATCACGGGTGAAGTGCTACAACGGTATTTCCCGGCGCTATGGACTTTGTCGCTTTTCGCTAAGAAACACCAACAAAGGGCCTCTTTAACTTCCTCCATAGGATCCGGGTTCGACAAGACTCGGGTTTTAGCATGAATGGCTTGGACTATAGGTAATGAAAGTTTAAGATCTTTGTCTAGCCGAAAGTCTAAGTCTCCCGGGTTGTCCTTTAAAAGTAAGCCTTTCTATTGGTTGTCCTATCGAAGGTCAAACTCCATGATATCAAAGATATAGAAGCTAAGATGCACCATGATGTTATTAACCTTGATTGGTAAGACATAAAGAATTCTCGAGCTTTGGACAATTTGTCCCGAAGGGCTTAGTAACAATTTTGTAGTGGGACTTAATGGCATGTTTTTGAGAAGTTCATGAGCAAAAAGATAATGCCATGATGTTTATTCCCACTATAGGATTGTAAAGACCATCAAAAGGATCTTTATCAATTTGGCAACGAATAGGTATAGAAGGTGAATCCAAGCGGATTACATCGGAGGAAAGCTCGATTCTTTCCGTCCATTCGCTACTTATGATTGAGACAAGCTCTTACGTAGTTCCTTTTAAATGTGTCAAATCGAAGGATCTAAAGGATAAGATTGTGATGTTTTAGTCTTACGAGATTTTAATCGATATCTCGAGGTGTTTCCATAATCGTAAAAGAGATCATCCTCGATATCAAGTAAGAAGTCGAGATCAAGTGACCTCCGGTTCTTCTAAAGGTTCTGGATTATTTGGGATTTGTAAAGAAATTGGAATAGAATTGGGTTCGGCTAATCTTTCTTCTTCTATTATTTCTTTTATTTTTAAATTTTTCCCCGCTAGTTGGATCATCCTCCTTGTTTTCCACTATTTTATTTAAGACAAAGCAATGCATTCGGGGATTGAAAGGTGAATGAAAGATCCATTCGAGAGAGGTGTTCAAATGTTTTCTAGATTTTCTATTTCACCGATATAGAAGTGTTGAATTAGAACATGGTCCAGTATGGCGAGATTAGGTCCGATTTGGAAAGAAGATCATATCGTTCCCAATAGGCACTCAAAGATTCATTATCATTTTGTTTAGAGGATAGGATCGAGAGCCTAAAGTTAACTAGTTTGGACATGGGAAAGAAATCTGCACAAAATTCATTTAAACAAGTTTCCCAATTGCCACCCATTCTTTCTTTATTTCTATTGTACCACTCGGGCGAGCTTTTCCTTTCAAAGAGAATGGAAAGAGCGTCCAACGGATAGTTTCGAGGAGACATGCCTTCAATATGGAGGCATTTACATGTCTCCTCAAAAGTTTGGAGATGAAGGAAAGGATTTTTGTCTAATTCTCCCGAGAATGTATGGTTTTGGACCATCTCTATCAACCTAGGGCTTAAAACTCATAAGATCCGGCTTTGATAGGTTCGGATGATAACACAGTCTACAAGCTTGCCCGTTGGGTGCCAAGTATTTGTAAAGAGGGGTAGTATCCATTTGGATAGTGATTTGGAAAAGATAAAAGAAAAAATCTAAACTAATGATATGATACAAGATTTAGTTTAGCTCACGTAATCAAGAAACCATTCTCCCGACAAGAACGGCGCCGAAATGCTTGTTGGTAAAAGTTATCCTACGTAATTATTTATAATTTGTATAGTGATGCAAGCGAACGTAAACGATGAGCACTTCACCCGGGAGAAGGTTTTAAATATCGAATCCACGGGGAGAATGGTGTGATGGTAATGAGACAAAAACTAATCCCCGAGATAATAGGAAGGAACTGGAGTTCGGATAAAAGGTGAGAAGATTTCTATGGTTGTCTAGTTTATATCCTTATAAGGCTTAAAGATATTTCTTAATGGGGACGAACTCAAAGGAAAGTAAGGGCTTAAACTTACTATTTCCCAAAGCAACTATGTCCCACGTGTCCTATCCTACGGGAAGTGGAGTCCAAAGGAATCAATGGTACTAGTCACTACCACAATCTACCACGCTCTAAGCAGTAGGGTGTATTTATGAGTTATCTAGTCCAAACACCACGTTTGTACTAGGGGTAACAACTTCAATTCAAGAGCGACAAGAATCAAAGTACTCTAATGAGTCATAAACCGAAAGAAATATAAACAAGTGAACTTACTCAAATATAAGGTTGATCCACCAAAAGAAGTCTCAAGATCAAGTGCAATGAAGCCTTTGATCCCCAGAGGTACAAGCGTAGAGGAGTCACCGACAGAGTCCGTCATTGTAACACCCAGGTGTTATTTACCGATTAAGCTATGGATTTGGACAAAAATAAGTTTAGTCATGTTTGGTTACGTTGTCGGTCGAAAAAGACACGAAAAGAGCGCCGAATCAGGAAGTTACCCCCTTGTCGGAAACCCCGATTTGAAACCCTAGTTTGTCCCCTTTTCTTTAATTCAAAATTTATCAAGAATTTGAGGGTGGTCACAAAAGGGAAAAGGTAGAGTTTTCAAAGTTGAGCAAAGTTGGTATTTTGAGTTTTCAAAGTTTAGTTCAAAATTTTAAAATAATTTTGAATTCGACAAAACCCTAATTACCCCCTTTTCTTTATTTCAAAATCTAAGCAAAATTTGACAAAACTTCCAAAAGCTAGTTTATAGATCTTTTCTTAATAAACAAAAGATATGTACAAAAGTTTTCAAGTTTTTGTGTATTTTTAAAAGTAATTTTGAATTCAAATTTATTCCTTTTTGACCCCATTTCAAAAGTCCAATTTGGAGGAAGAATTTGAAAATGTTCCTTTTATGAAAAGTGTAGATCTTTGAAAATGGAGAAACTTTTATTTTGGCCAATTTTCAAGTTCTATTCAAAAATCAAAAGTAATTTTGGAAATTCAGTTTAGGGTTTGAATTAGGGGAGGGGAAACAAGAGCTTCGGCCTATGGCCGACCCATGGTCGACATCCATCTTCGCGCCACCGCCATTGGTCGTTCCTTCGCACATAGACCACCCGGGTCGACTTCTCATGGAGACATCGCGGCCACCTCCCCCATCCTTTTTCTCCATAAATAGCCAAGCACCGACGGCCGCTCTCTCTCTTCCTTTCTTTCTTCTTTTCCACCGCCCGGTCAACTCCGCCCGCAGACTTGTCTCGTCGGCTGCCGAGCCCTAATTGCTCAAACCAACCGGCTCGAAGCTTTCAAATCCTCCCACGTTTCTTTTGAGCAGCCGCGCAGCCCCGCGTCGTTTGGAGCCGGCGCCAACTTCTTCTTTCGCGGTCGAAAACGCCGCCGCGATCCGGCCACCGAATCAGCCGGTCGCCACCTGATGCTCTCACCTTGCCGTTTGTTGTTCTAGCTTCGCCTTTGATGTCGCGGGTCACGGTCGGCTCACTTTTTCCAGAGCCGACGCCCGTCGCCGAACGTAACGCCGACGGCGCCGACGCGGTCGGCCGCCCGCGCATCCGTCCTCTCCGCCCGACCACCCGGCTCCGCCGCTCGCTCCGACCTTGCTAGCTTGCGCATCGCCGCCGTGGTGAGTCCTCGAGCACGCCACGCTGCAGTTCCACCTTTGCCACGCTAACGCCGCCGGAGCGCGTGTTCCGGCGCGTGCCGCCCGGTGCTACGCTCGAGTCCGTCGTGGACTCGTGTTTGTAAATTAGGAAAGTACGGGGGTTAAGTGAGAAGTCGTGACTTGTTTTGAATAGTGCTAAATAGTGTCTTTCTTTGTTTATAATTTTGAAAAAGTTCAGGATCTTTTTACAAAATTTCAGTGCCTTGGTAGGCCGAACTCGGGTCGGGCCTTTGGTCGGCTCACTTTGTTTCCACGGGTCGGTCCATTCTTGTTCATTATGGACCGTGTACAGCTTTTGGGCCGTGTATAGATCTTGGGCCAAAAATCAACCCGAGACTCTTTTTCATTTATGAAATGTTTTATTCAATTTCATTTATTTGAATAGTGTAATCGATTTTCCAAATTTCATAGAAATTCATTTATAGCTTCAAAAATTCTAAAAATTTTTTGTGTAGCCTTCCCATGAGTATATCTACCCATGAAAAATATGAAACTTGAATTTTGAATATTTTTGGCATGATTTAAAAATACAAATTATAATTGAAAAATGCATCTTCCTTGATTTTTAATAATTATTCTATTTATCCAAAAATCATGAAAATTATTTTGACACTGTTTTATGACATGATCTACCTGTACAAAAAATTTTGAGCTTGTTTAAAGAAAGTTAAAATATTTATTATTTTATGCTCTAGTATATCATGTGTAAATGATTTGTTTAATGTCTTATAACCTAGGTTTTTGGATGAATTTTGGATTGTTTTGTGAACCCTAAACCATGCCACTATCAAATGGTCCTTGAGAATTCCTTAGGCAATGGTGATGATATCTTGTAGAATAGTTCAATAAGTTGGTTTTGTTGGGTTGCAACTTTATCGTGAAGGAAAGTTATACTCAAGTGTTTATTATTTCATGCATCATCAAGCATCATGTTTACCATTCCATCACGCTAAAACATACATCATCATCTACGCGTAGAGTATACGAGAGTGAGTCGGATCGTGATGATGAAGCTTTGGAGAAGGTGTTGACAAAGTTCGCGATGATCAAGTTTTCGGAGAAGATCCGCCCCGTCGACAAGGATAATATCAAGTTTGACTTCGACAATCTTTCCTCGAATCGACTTTTCCCCTCAGAACACAGGCAAGCCCCTTACATTAAACCATTCCTTGATGTTTTAAAAGCTTTATACCACTTAATGTTTATGATGTATTGCATTAAGTAATTAGGAGTTGAGTGATAACCTAATTCTTGCACTTTCATCCTTGATTATTGCAATACCATTCTTGTTAACTTTCGTTTAATTTCGAAAAATGCTTAGTGATGCTTAGCCATGCTTAATTAGTTAGACTTTTGAGTCAAAATGTGCTAAGTATTCAATCATAGCCCGAATGGGGCTTGTTGAGAAAGGATGCTATGTTATGGAACCATTGGGATATGGTATTGAAGTTAAGACCGGATTGGTAATTTGCAATCGAGAATGGAGTCTCAAAGGTAGTATTTCCGGCTTGTCGATTAAGGACCGCTTCGTTGTAAGCAATGTGGATCGAGACTTTGGAACGCAAATCGCGCTAAGGTCTTTTGACCAATGGCACGCCTCGCGGGCGCCGCCCCGTGGCCGATCGAAACTAGTATCGACCACATACTCCGGTAAGCCCGATCTTGGGGGTGTCAAATCGAAAAACGCATAAACCGCCAAGACCGGGAGTGGAGAGATGGCGGAAATAGCGTGTACACTCGTGGGTTAAAGTCCCGATGGGTTAGATTCCCAAGGTGTGAGGTGTACTGTATTTCTCGGGTGGCGAGGGACGCGGTTCCGCTTTTGAGTATCCAAGAAAGGGTTGATATATGCAAGTTTAAGTGCTACATATATCGCGGTGGAAAGAACTCCCCATTTGGGTTAATCGATTTCGAAATTGCCGTGCTTTCGGACATGGAGACTTCGGTTTCCCCTTACATTGTAGTTTAAAGATGGAACAATGAAAAGTTGGAATAAGTGACGGAATATCCAAGAAGTGTATGCTCTAATGTAAGATCACCTAGAGTAGGTGAGAAACTTAATTGGGATTAAAATATTGAAAGTAAGGACTCACTACTAGTAAGCTTTTCGCAAAAAAGAGTCCTTGATTCTTGCTAAAAGTCTTACCTTGAATCCTATTAGACCAAAGATTCCGAGTCTTCTCCTATTTTCTTAGTCGGGTAAGTCTTGTTGAGTACTCCCGCACTTTCGGGGTTTGTCAACCCTTGTTGCAACGAAAAGGTCGTTTAACCAAGGTTATGTCTGTGGGCTCGACATGATCCGGTGTCTTCTAGTTCTACCTAGCTTCCGCAAATAAGTTAAGTTTACTCAAATGTAACTTATTCACAATTTGTAAAATTAATGTTATTATTCTTCCGCAAGACTCTAATCTATATTTTTGTAACAAATGTTGTAATGTTGTAGCTACTCCTTTGTTAATCCCGGTATGAGTTATCAACGGGGCTTCTTAAGTTATCAGTGTATACGCACGGTATTGCCGAGGTCTTTGGGACAATGACAAAAAAGTGTGGGCCCTGTAATTAGGAGGTTACATTATGTGTACTTCCCCTTACTTCTCCTCAACTCTACTTTCTATCTCTCAAGAACGCATCTAGAACTCTAATTAAGTTCTTTGATCTATCTCTCAACTTTCTACTAATCTCTCTCAACTTGATTTTAGCTCTTCTAATTAGAGAGGTATGGCTCTAGCTATGATCGAGCCGAAAGTATGATGAATAATGATTTTCATGCCTAAGGCCGAGGTAGGATCATCCTTATATAGTAGTCGCGGGCCGATGAATGCCGACCCTTGGATCAAACCGACCTTCAACAACGGCGTAGATACAACCTCAAAGTTGGTTTGAAACCGACCTAGGAAGATGACATCGGCAGTGGGTCCCACCGGGCGGGGCCGGCCTATTTCTTTTGCCGGGCGGCCGCCAAAGCCACAATGGCCCAGTTGTCGGGTCCTTCCCGGTGTCTTCTCGGTGTCTTCTAGAATGTTTTAGTTCACTTTTTCGGGTCAAAATTCTCCAATAGTAAATCTTCTTATTATTCGGGGTTTTCTCCGAAGTTTTCCAAAGATTTACCCGTTAAGTCCCCCGAAAAGATATAAATCACCAAAACTCGTAGAACTCGTATGGTCAAGATAATACCTATTCTATGCTTTTATTCATTTTATACCCTTATTATATGTTTAGTTGACACATAAAAATAGAGCTTAAGAGGTGTCAACATTGGCGAAGGTGATGTCATTGTTGGTCGGCATGGTGATGATGAGGACGCCGAGGGTGACGCCGTTGGCGCCAATGGGAGGGTCATCATCTGCGCCGGGCGTTTTGAGGACGCCGTTGACGAGCATGGCGCTGTTGACACCTGTTATAGCATAATATTATAAGACAAATAACATGAAATAAGGGCTCAAGTTAAAGACCAAACATAAGTCTAGGGGTCTAACTAATATAATTCCACGAAGTTTTGGTATTACGTGACTTTCTAGGGACTTGATAGATAATTGCAGAAAGATGGAGAAAGTTAGGAATATACAAGGCATATGAAGGCAAGACTTAACCGTGAAGCAACTCAACCCGAAAAGTGAACTAAAACATTCTAGAAGATACCGTGAGGACACCGTAAAAGATGGGACGCCGAGGTGGCATGCCACCGGGCGGGCGCCGCTGCCAACTAGGCCGGCCGCCGTGGGCCACCCCCGTCACCCTCCCCTTTCTAGGTCGGTTTACTACCGACATTGAGGTTGTTTCTACACCGTTGTTGAAGGTCGGTTTGATCCAAGGGTTGACGTTCATCGCCAAGTACTATATAAGAAGACCGGTGACCTCGGGGTCGATAACAATTTCATTATCATACTCATTCATCAACTCATACCCATCTAGTCCAAGCCAAGTCTAGACCTAAGCCCTAGTTCATACTAGAAGTAGTTAGCTACATAGCTAGTTCTAGTTGAAGATCAAGTTCATCTTGAGTTCCCGATAGTCAAGAAGTAGCAAGTATCATAGTCAAGAATTAGCAAGTATCATATATCTAGAAGACTTTTTGTTATGGCTTTGATCTATATAATTATTATATTCTTATTGATATGTGTTTATGCTTGCTATGATTATATGTTTAGTTTAGTAAGATTGCTTTATATTTTATGCATGGAATTGTATAGCATCCATATAGATGATCACTATGTGGGTGATAAGCAATGTGTAAACGTGGTGTTTATACAACGTTTATTCGCAATTGCACCCTACATTCTCGGGCCGTGTGGTAGATCGCGGAGTGTGTTTCTCGTTGAGTCCTTTGGAATCCACCCTCCGAATGTAGGACAAGTCGAGCCTATAATTACGGTGATGAACAAGTTTCATCCTTGTTTGTCATTGGTAATGCTTGCCATGTGTAGAAGTAATTCAACCTTGCCATGATAGCTAGATGTATTGCACTAATTGTAGTATTCATTGACATATATGATTAGGAGTATCTTAGGAATATTCATTCTATTCTTTCTATAACATGTTAATAGCTCGTATGATTCTAGTGGCTTATGATGATCTTAGACTTGGGTATTTATCATTTATATAATTATCTTTATCCCGTGACTTATCCCGTTGAGTAATGTTAGATATATATGGCTACTGCATTACAATATCGTAAGGTGGATCTCATAACTAAATCACAATATAAATCATTAGACATCCTTTTCTCTCTACCTTTCCATAGACTCCCTTCCCCGTGGTAAAATATAAATACGATACCGGATTACTCCGGTGAAGTGCTACAATTGGTATTTCTATATGTGCGCTTGCGAGATATCATGTTCATTCTTTTATTAAGGCCAATCAAGAATACCATGCCCCGCATTTCTTAGAGCATTATTGCTAGGGTGACAGACTAGTGTATAGGTAATGCCTAGAAATGAGTGGTATACCTTGAGTACATATCCTCGGTGAGATTAACTCCACTATGGATAATGATGCTAAGTTTACATCCCACTACTAACACCGCCTAACTCCGCTTTGTTGGATCATGAGGTTAATCTCATATCCAAGCTAACATGATTAGATAGATATCCCATTTATATTTCTCTCGCCTTCCTAATGAGGATCGTGTTAGAAATATCAATGGGGCCTATGGTAGCGCGTCGTCGGCGCCGATGGTGGCGCCCTTGGGAGGGGCCGTTGCCGTTGGAGTCCTTGGTGGCTGTGTCGCCCAGATGTCGATTCGCCGACGCCGATGTTGACGCCGTGACGCCGTCTTGTCGTCCATGTTGGCACTCCGGATGTTCCCAATGTCAAAGAGGGTGTTGGTAGTGACCGGAAACTTATCCGTGCCATTGTAGTAGCGCCAGACGCTGGCCTAGT
This sequence comes from Hyparrhenia diplandra, assembly GCA_015847255.1. Taxonomy (NCBI): domain Eukaryota; kingdom Viridiplantae; phylum Streptophyta; class Magnoliopsida; order Poales; family Poaceae; genus Hyparrhenia; species Hyparrhenia diplandra. Next base: position 146,626 of record JADLZK010008906.1, read on the forward strand.
TGGGTAGGCTTTTTCGTCGAAAGCGGTACCGTGGACGCCTGTGGTAGCCTCCCGACCGATCCGACTCGATCCGGGTCGCAGCAGCCTAGGGCATCCTTGGGGTAGGCGTGCTCGTTGTTTGCGGTGTCGATCATCTTGGAGGGGGTGACGTGAGGGCGGCGCCTATGAGAGCGACGCCGCCGTCGGTGGCGCCCATGGCATGAGCGGCGGCGATGGCGGGGATGACGCCTGAGGCGCGCACGTCGGGTTGGTGTACTTATCTGATGATGAGGCTAAATTTGCCTCCATGGCTTTGGCCTCCATGGGTCGCGATGTACTCATCGATGATGCGGTTGACCTCCTCGCCGATGGATCGGGCCCCCGTTCTGAGCCATTGGATCGTCGGTCTCCGGATACCACCGCCGATTCGCCAGATTGGGCCGGAATTGACACTGATTGTTGATCGTCGGGCGGTGAGGACGGGCGATGGAGGCGACGGTCGGCGCGTGATGACGTGGTCGATGAAGAACGGCGAGGAAGAAGACGTTGAAGATGGCGTAGCTCCGGGCGATGACGCGAGAGAGGTGAGGGAGGAGGTGGCGCGTGCGGCGGCGGGCGCGTTGACGGCGCGGGCGAGGGGGCGGGTGGTGGCGGCGCGCACGTGCGGTTAGGGTTAGGAGAGAGAGCCGGAGAGACCGTAGAGCCGTTTGGGAGTTACCCCTTTAATTTTTTTCTTGATTAAAATCCAAACGATTACAGCTCCCTTGTATTTATAGTCCAGGGAAGACTTGCACGTTAAGCAATCTCTAGGAGGTTTCCTTATAGATTGGAATACCTCTCTCACAAGCAACCTATTTATTCCCTATTTTATTCCTATCTTTATTCCCTAAATATCTATTACTTAATGACAAAGTCGATGACGATGATGATGGCGCGGCGGCGGCCGGCCACAGGCCTGGCCTTGCCCATGCGCACGCATGAGCCCTGTTGGGCTGTTGACGTTGCCCCCTTGGGGCCCATTGATTTTGGTTCATTGATTTTGGTTCATGACAGCTAGCTCTTGCAATTTTGCTTACAGATGCAATAGGGATTTTTATAAGAATCAGCGATTAAAGGATGAATGCAAACTCAATACCATGTTAATTTTGCAGCATAATTTTAGAGTTCTAAGGAGATATCTTACAGCATGGTTTACAAAAGCTGACCGGTTTTTACCAAAGTTGATGTGTCCAGAGAAAGCAACTACAGGTAGCATTTCACTTCATCACCATAAACTGATAAACTTTCGCACTGAAGATCGAAGAACAGTAGCTTACCAACCCATGGAAAGGCAAAATACAGCTTTCATCTGTTTTGCAGTAGGGTGCTAGCCGAACTTGTTATGGATGCCAGTGTCTTGGAGCTCACCTTCCAAGTGTAACACATCTTCTCCATGGCGATGAGCAGCATGGGCCATTCACAATACAGAATTTCCTCGATATCGTCGTCGTGGCCATACTCATGCAAGTGGCTTCTTACATTTCTGTTGAGACGCAGTAGATCGATCATGGTCCTTTTGTACTCTTTTTAACATTTACAACCCACTGGTTTATCTTTGCATTTGCCGTGGCAGTATCCAACCAGTCATTATTGTAGGGGAGATTGTACAGTATTCTGTTCTTCTTTGCTCGGTTTTTCTGACCAAGATAATTGACAATTCTATCGTGTAGCACCAGGAAGACCTCAGTGCTGTGAACACAGGTAACCAAATGAGCCTGTGGTGACAACAACAAAGAGTCAAAGATTATAGAAATGAATACAGCAGGGCAGCATTGTTTACAATCAAGAATTGATCTTTCCATGTAAGGTTGTTCCTCCTCAAGAGCGAGAGGAAATCCTTGTAGTCCGGAGGCAATTTGTTGATATCCCCACCTGAGATCGTAATCAACAGCTCCAGGACCCTGGAAAGGTGCTTGTAGTCATCTCTCACATGCTCAATGCTGAAGAAACCTTTGTCAGTGAAATTGACCCCCTTAGCTTGACATTCCCAGTGCTCCCAATCCAGACGTTGGACAACTGCAGAGGAGCAGTGAGGTACTTGCAGACTGAGTGCTGGCTATTCAGTATCAATGCAAGTTTCCTGCTAATCCTAGTGGCTTCGTCAGATAATCGCCAGAATGTCTTCCCTTGTTCCTAACACTGACACCTGGATCAGCATCGCGTTGTCCTTCGCATAGCTCACCGCGTCTCGCATCCTCTCAGCAGAATACTCGTCGATGTCCTCAATGCTATGAACAAAGAGAGAAAAAATGAGTCTGTGGCTAGAGATAATAAAACAGAATCCACGGAGCAGCGAGATGTTTCTCGTAATTATCTCACGAAGAAACAAAGAGCAGCATCTCACTTGTATTGATACTGAGGAGCCACCACTTTGTCGCCAATTTTTGGACCAGCAGGCTGCCGAAAATACCCAATCAAGCACAAGAAACCGAAACATTCAGGTGAAAAAATTGCAAGAACTGTTCTGGTCCCAGTAGAAACAGATTGGTCCAGGAGGATCCTCTGTCCCTTTTGAAGAAAGAACAATCTCTTGTATTTTCTTTTCTTTTTTGTTTAAAAAAATCTCTTGGCACGCGAAGCCAACAAATGTGGGTAACATGACAATATTTTGATGTGTGTATATATAATATTTGTATTCATATAACCATTTTCTTTTGCTATGACCATATTTTCTTTTGCTATGACAACAAAGAGAAAAGACTTGCTTTGCTTGTGCATCTAGCGTGCCGTTCTTGAGCCTGCAGACTTGTGCTCAGCTGCTCTTGCGCCTGCAGAGTGCAGACCTTCTGCTCGCCTGCTGGTTGCTCAGGGGGGCCGTGGCCCCTGCTGGCCTCCCTGGTTCCCCTGGATGGCTGGATGCGATGGAAACTCAACGGTTAGATTGCAAATTGTGGTATTAGAACTACCAGAGTCGTATAATCGTAAAAATCGTAGAACCAACCAGTAACTAAGATAGTAAAGTCATAGGCCACATGATAAAAATGTGATTTTAGCAATCAACTTTTCAATAGAAATTATTGCAATATGGCAGGGATGCAAAAGGGGAAGAAAATGAAGGAAGAACACAATATATGTTACTGGCAGTACTTCCGATGTGGATTCGAACCTGGATCAGCGCGGTGGCGGCGGCGCCGACGGCGAGGCCGAGGCCGACACCTACGCCAAAGCCGAGGGTGTTCCCCATGGAGGATTGTTTCTTTGAGGAAGTGTTCCCCATGGAGGATCACTATCTTGCTGCTGCCAATGCCTGCTGCTTCTTGTTTAGCTGCGGCCAGAGGTGTGGGGGAGTAAAGTGAAAGGGGACTCACTGCCTGACTGTTCACGATGTGATGGCAAGACAGTATTTTTTTTTATTTATAAAACAATATTCCCTTCAGAGATAACTATGAGAAGCGTGTCGGTTAAACTTTCTTAACTACTATGTTTCTAGAAAATACGTGCAACATTTATATCTTTAAATAAATAGATTTATTAAAAAATTAGATTTAAAGATTTTTATGATGATACTAATTACTTAGTATAAATATGGATATATTTTAATATAGAATTGCCGTCAGTTTGAAAATATTAACTTCTTAGAAAGTGATAATTGTATGCTTATACGGAGGGAGTATTACTACTACACATAATTTTTTGATAAGAACCAATATTTTCTACAGAGAAAGGGGTCAATAGGGGTCAATAGGGACAAAAGAAAAGCTATGAACACCTTAACTTTTGAATTCCTTTTTTTTTTAATATAATAAAAAGAGACTTTTAACTAACAGGTATAACAAGCATAGGGTTTCAACTTGAGGACAAACTTAAATTTTAAAATCCAACAAGATCCATCATAACTTGAGCTAAGATTTTACTCTCATTTGTTAACTCTTATGATTTTGCCTCTTCTTCGCTAAAAAAAACAAAGGCATACTTCACCTATTCCATTCAGAGGACTTAACACTAGCTCAGCTAAATAAAAACTGGTTTTCCATGTGAATTTGGTTTTTTAGTACTTGATGTTAACCTCAATCCTAATATTAAATATTAGGATACCATTTTGAAAGAACATTTATAGCAAAAATGGCAAATATTTCAAATCTACACCAAGCTTAACATGTTGTCTAAGCTTAATCAACCATGGGTAGAAGCCGAAGGGTTAGAATAAGGTAGCGGTAGTGTGATTTTTGTCGCCTCCGGTTTTAAGATCAAAATCAGAGCACACCTATGTGTGTTGGGATCAAGTTTCACACATATGGTGACATTATCAATGTATAACAATAGAAGTATTATAAATATAGATAAATTTATTTATTATATAGTTGATTCAAAGTCTTTATAGTGGAAACATAATTCAATAATAGAAGCGTCCATTCTCCACAGGCAATCGACTAGGGAAGACGAACACCTCGACCTCCAATCCAAAAAAAAAAAAAAAAATCATCTATAATATTCTCATCAATCTCCTGCTCTTGGTACCCATTGAGAATTTTGTAAAAAAAAATGTAATAAGACAAGCACGATCACAATTGTACGCAAATGAGGCAAAACAAAAGACATGTTTAGGCTTAAACAAGACAAGAACTGAATTGGTTAAAATATTGAAATCTTTTTAGTTGGAATGTTTTAGTAGTACCTAATTACTACACGTAAGTTTTTCCAATAATAATATTCTAAGGGCCTATTTGGATACACAAGAGCTAATTGCTAGCTAGTAAAAAATTAGTCCTAGTGCATCCAAAGAAGAGGGCTAATGGATGGACTAATTTTTTAGCCAAGTCTTCAACTAGTTATTAGCTAACTAGCTAGCTAATATTAGCTAATTTGAGAAGCCCGACTAACCCCTAGATCATCCAAAAAGGCTCTAAATCTAACAAGTATTTAAAAAATCGTATAAGCTTAATCAATCATCAACAGAAGCCTGTGGGTTAAGATAACATCAGCAGGAGCGAACTGTTATGCCCGACTAAAAATGATCGTAAAATCATAAAGTCGAAGAAATGTGATAAAATCATAAATGGCTTTCAAAAGCAGTGTAAGAACACCCATCTCTCCAAAAACCTTGACGTCAGAAAACTTGGAGGGGCTTTCGTTTTCCTCAATATTATAGGGTTTTAGCCCCTGCTGAACTCCGGGAGGGATTAAAGGTATTGTTAGGCACACCAAATGTACGAATTATTAGAAAAACTGTCAACTAGAAAAGCTTTTTGAAAGAGGTTCCCTACCTTTAACCGTTGCTTTCCTGGGTGATGAAAGAGCAGAGCACGGTAGTGGGATCGAGGTAGCGTCAGGGACGGATGCAAGTGGGTAACCAACGTTTTTTTTTTTTTTTTTGAGCCCTTCTACGATACTTGGAATTGCCTCCTGTTGCTTCCGATTGCCTTCAGAAAATATCTATTTTATTAATTAAGGGTAATAAGGTCATTACGTGGTCCTCTCGATCCCCGCCAGCCCGCCCTCGTCTCAGCCACGGCCCGACCTTCCTCTCACAGCCCGGACCCCACGACGCTCTCTCGCCGTCCCTCTCGCCCTCTCAAAAGTCAGGCGCCGCCGCCCTCGCGCGCGTAAGCGCCGGCGGCCTTGCCCCGCATCCGCCCGTATACTCACGCTGGGCATATCAAACCCATGCATGTTGAAATCATCATCATTATCACTGTCCACAAGTCTGCAGATGGCCGTGGACATCCCGACGGGCACGGGCACACCTGAGGTCGACAACTCTGCAGATGGCCACGCCGACGACAGCGCCATGGATGTCAGTAGGAGGGTCACCGGAACGCTTCTTGTGTGCACGATGGCTGCTGTCGTTGTGGGTAACTACGTGTGGTGAATCGCCACTGAATTCAAGTGGATCGAAGCTCTGCTGACACTACCGCTGGTGATCATGATGCTCTTCGTACTCTTCTTTCTCTGCTTAGTAGTCTCCGACAGGCTGCCATGCTTAGCAGAGGGCCAGAGGCCTTGCCGCTCATCAATTGTGCCAAGATGAAGGCGAGAGATGATGTAAGCAGGACCAATCCTGGATCTCACCATTCGACTCCTCGTGACGATGAAAGCAGTCAGATGAAGAAAGGAGGGTTACCATTTTACCCTTTATAAAAAAAAAGAATTACAAGAATGCAATTACCGCCCATTCTTAATCCCTCCATTTTGTGGAGGCAACAGGAGGCGATTTTTGCTTCTATGGTCCACTGTCATAGACACACCATGAGGCAATTTTTGCCTCCGCACTTTTGCCTCCCATTGCCTACCGCCTTTATAGCCGTCAGATCGACCGCTCTCGGTCGATATGAGCCATTGATTTTTTTCTCAATTATTGTAGAAAATTTCTTTTTTTCACCCAACTAATTGCGGCCCATTGTCATTCTAGTTCATTTTTCCACTTCTCTCAAACTACGAAAATGCTATTCTAGCTAGTTCATTTGATCAATTTGTTGGATTGACCCAATGACCCAAAAATAGTTTGAACTCGCATCCCTAGATCGAGGAAGAGAAGGGAAATACTTCAGATATAATCACTTGCATAAAACTCTTGTGTGACAATACTTCAGATATGCTTGTGTTTCTCAAGAGCATTCCGAGCGTTGCTTATTGATGCAATAGAGATTGTTTATAAGAATTGAAGATTAAACGATGAATGTATACTCAACAACAAGTCAATTTTACAGCATAATTTTAGAGGTTTAAGGCGATGTTTTACAGGCTTAGAGCACACTTTATAAAGCTGACCAGTTTTGCCTTCGAAGTGGACTGGACAAGAGAAATCAAATAGCCTATTACATAAACCAGGTACCGGTAGCATATCACCCCATCACCATAAACTTTCTCACTGAAGATCGTAGAACAGTAGCTTACCATTACCAACCCCAGGAAATGCAGAATACATCGATCTTTCATCTGTTTTGCAGTAGGACACGGCTAGCCGAACTTGTTTTCAATATCAGTGTCTTGGAGCTCACCTTCCAAGTGTAACATCTTCTCCATGGTGATGAGCAGCATGGGCCATTCACAATACAGAATTTCCTCGACATCGTCGTCGTGCCCGTACTCATGCAAGTGGCTTCTTACATTTCTGTTGAGACGCAGTAGATCGTGTGTAGTCCTTTTGTACTCCTTATTTTGAACACTTACAACCCACTGGTTGATCTTTGTATTTGCTGTGGCAATATCCAACCAGTCATTCTCGTAGGGGAGATTGGAGAGTATTCTGTCCCTCTTTGCTCGTTTTTTTCTACCAAGATACTTGACAATTCTATCGTATAGCATCAGGAAGACCTCAGTGCTGTGAATATAAGTAACCAAATGACCCAGTCGAAGTCGAAACAGCAATAAGAACAGAAACAGAAACAATAAAACTGAGTAGAAAAAAAAGTTACCATTACCGGTTTTTCAAGGGCAGCAGAGCAGCATTGTTTACAATCAAGAACTCATCTTCTGTTGTAAGGCTGTCCTTCGTCAAGAGCGACAGGAAATCACTGTAGTCAGGAGGCAATTTGTTGATATCCCCACTCGAGATAGTAATCAACTGCTTGAGCACACTGGAGAGGTTCATGTAGTCATCTCTCACACGCTCAATGCTGAAGCCTTTGCCAGTGAAACTGACCCCCTTAGCTTGACATTCCCAGTGCTCCCAATCCAGACATTGGACACCTGCAGAGGAGCAGTGAGGTACTTGCAGACTGAGTGGTGGTTCCTCAGTATCAATGCAAGTTTTCTGCTGATCCTTGTGGCTTCGTCAGATAATCTCCAGAATGTCTTCGTTGCTGTTCCTAACACCGGCACCTGGATCAGCATCGCGTTGTCCTTGGCATAGCTTTCCGCGTCGCGCAGCTCCTCGGCAGACGACTCGTCAATGTCCTCGGTGCTATGAACACAGAGAGAGAGAAAATGAATCTGTGTGGCCAGAGGGACAATAAGACTGAATGGACGGAGCAGCGAGATGTTTCTGGCAATTTTAATGTCTCTATTATCTGACGAAGAAACAGACAGCAGCATCTCACTTGCTTTGATACTGAGAAGCTACCGCTTTGTTAGCATGTACTCCACTGCTCGTCTGGCGTCCAATGTTCAGGGAACCAGCAGCCTGCCAAAATACCCAATCACACAGACATAACTGAAAACATTCAAGTAAAAAACAAAAAGTGCACGAATTGCTCCGGTTACAATAACTACAGATTGGTCCAGGAGGATCCTCATGTCATCAATTTATTATTGATGAGAAATGACAATCTCTTGTCTTTTTAGAAAAAAAAATAAATAAATCTCTTGCCATGGGGAGGGTTGTAAACGGGTAAGGAGATACTCTTGCATATTTACTCTTTGCCTTTCAAGTAAATAAATCCCTATGTCCCTTGATCACCCCTCAATCTCATCCCTCTTATTGCATCACTCCCACCCTTCTTCGACGGAAGAAGTCGGAGATCCAGGCTATCTTTCTCTAACACGGCGTGGGTTACACGGTAGGGACACAAAAGGGGTATAATAAAGACAGAAAGAAGAAGAAGAAGAACATTGTATGTGTTGCTGGCAGTATTTTGTCAACAGCGATGTGGATCCGAACCTGCATCACAGCGGCGACATCGTCATCGGTGCAGAGGCCACCACGGAGGCCGAAGATTTGGCCGAAGCCGCAGGTGTTGGTGTTGCCCATGGATGATCAGTGGATCACTATCTTACTATCTAGCTACCTTCTCCCGCTGCTGCTTTACTTGCTCAGCTACCGATCGAGCTCGAAGCAGCTGCCAGAGGTGAGGGAAGAGAGTAAAGTGAAGGTGCAAGTAGTGGTACTACTAGAGAATAAAAAACAAAAGGAGACTAGACTCGAGACCTTCTCTTGTCACCTTTAATCAGGGGAGACTGTTCATGATGGGGATGGCAGCATGGTAGCCCAACTGACTTGAGAGTTGAGATTCTCCCTCATCCTAATGCAATTTTAGAACTGTACCGGTACCATGAAAGTATGTCCAGTTTAACAGAAAATATATAAAAAATACTAATATTTATCGTGCTAAATAGATAATATTAGATTTGTCATGAAACATACTTTTATAGTATATTTACTTGGGGCGTATCCTATGAAAACCATCCCATCTGTACAAACTATGTAAACTTCGATCCCTGTCCACGATCGTGCATCCGATGGCTCCCTATACAGGTGGGATCCTTTTCCACTTAAGCCCCCACCATTAGCAAAAGTATTCACTTTTTTCCCCACAAACCCCTGCTTTCCCTCGCGACGCTGGCCTCCCCGTGATGGCGCCGCCCGTGGCCGCCGCCGCTGCCGGGCGAGTCCGACGAGCCCGCCAACAAGAAGCCCCGGCGAGGAGGCCAAGAATCCGCCGCCGTGCTGCGCGCCAGTTGCGGCGCCTGCTGTCCACCGGTTGCGGTCTGGCGCACGCCAAGACACGCCAAGCATCCTTTCTTCTCCGGTCCTGGTGCCGTGGGTGTGCTACAAGGAGCAGGCCGCGGCAGCGGCTGCGTCATCCTCCAACGAGACGATCGTGAGGTTCCTCTCTGAAGGATCAATCAAAGGCTTAATTAAGACAAGCAACCGTTCAGTCTACGTATGATGAGTTGATTATTCCATGATCCCATCGTAAGTGTGGAAAGCACGATGTATCTGCCTCAGGATTACTGGGGCTCCACGATCGACCGCCGCCGGCGGTAATCACCACACGTCGCGGAGGCTGCTCCCTTGTGCTTGAAATGGACAAATTTGCAGGCCATCCGCCTCGCCTCAATTCCAGCCATGGCGATTTCCCAGCGGCGCGAACCGTCGAGAAGCCGCGGGCGGCGGGCGTCGCTCGTCGCGAGGGAAAGCAGGGGATCACGGGAAAAAAGTGATTACTTTGCTAATGGTGGGGGCTCAAGTGCGAAATGATCCCACCTGTACGTGAAGCCATCGGATGCACGATTTTGTGAACAGGATGAAAGTTTCCATAGTTTGCATGAGTGTGTAGGTTTTCATAGGATACGCTCCCCAATGTTATAAGCATATTTTCAACTATATATCTTTTTAATTAAAGTTCATTCACTTTAACCGGTAATGTATTTAGAATTGTATACCATTTAACCATTAGTTTATATACTTTTAACTTGTGATGCAAATGCTATCGATATGGGGGTTTTATACGGGCTAGAGTTCTATAAAAGACATAAGTATGCAAGTTTGTGTATGTCTAATCAAAATTATTTTTTATAGGTGTTGCTTTTTATGTGTGTTTTGTCACTTGATAATGATTATCAATGCATTATGTGTGAAACGGATTTATATGGTAGTACACGAGATAGAGTTTAGAAAGATCCAACACCTTGTGAGGATACAACACCCTATGCTATGTTTTGTGGATTCTATTGCTTTTGCGCTGTATGCAAAGGCTAAAAAAAATGGTAACAATAATGGGTCTTCCTACCCTGCATTATACAAATACAATCTAGGGAAGTATGATTTTAGAAAGATCCTATCATGATCAGTTTACATATTGGTTTTCTAATCATTTACTCCCTCTATCCCAATATATGTGTTGTTGTAGCGATAGTAGAGTGTTCCAATATATATATATGTCGTTGTGTACCTAGTCGTAGGTTTGTAGTACCGCTACCCACACAGACGCATTGAACCACGCGCCAGCGACCATGACAGCCTTATCCCTTCCCTGCCCCCTCGCAGCGCAGTGAAATGCATTCTTTGGTGTTCCATTTGATTTGTTTAAGGCCAAAATCCTTCACCGCATGTGTAGGTGTGAAAAGTGGATGTGAAGTCCGAGTGTTTTCAGGCTGCATTAACTGTGTGTCCATTCAATTGTGTACTGTTGTACTATGGGTGTTAGGGTCTTTACCCATCTACCTACATTATTACATTATTGTGCCAAGTGCTCCGACCACACATGTATTGTTGTACGAGGGGTGTTAGGGTCTTTACCCATATAACTTTATTGCTAGGCCAAGTGCTCCGATGACACATATATTGGGACAGAGGCTAAGCAAGAACTCACCAAGCAAGCAATATATATCTTACCTTGTTGACCTTGGGTCGTCGTTCTTTCTTTCTCCTTGGTTTTCTTTCCATCCCCACCCAAAAAAAAAAAACACAGTTGCAAATCACATTGCATGCAAAATGAAACGTAAAGGTCACCTGTAATATATTACATGGTAATCAAAATATATCAAGTTCAAATTTGCAAAATAGCAAAGATTTACCGTATCTAAAACCACACGTGTATCAATCAAATCCATGGAAAAATATTGTTTAATCTAAAACTTTCATTGTTGATCCTATTTACAAAATAAAAATAAATAAAACATAGTATTCCACTTATTACCAGGTAATATGTGACAATAACCATCTAATCGAAATAAATGAAGGCTCGTAGTCATTTCCAGAGTCGCTCAGTAAAGACATAACTCATCCGGTGTTGTTGATTTTATCAAGCCAGTCGCCAGAGATATTCACAGCGCATTTGTATACGCAGGGTTCAGTTTTGGACTTTGGACTTTGGCAAATGGACACGTCGGAGATCCGGCAATGGTTCAGTTGTCCCCACCGAAATATCACTGAGGCTAGTCCACAGACGGTATTTTTCAGTGAATTTGATCAATTACACATGGCCGACGATCCGGAGTCACAACTCGCATACAGAACAGACAGCAGGAAGTTCTCTGCTGACTGCTAAGCTTCAGCACAAAAATGACGCATAACCAGGAGCAAGGTGCAGGCACTACAAGCAACATCTATTCTTGTTAGTTGTCATCCCAAGGAGATGAAGATGGTAACTACCACAAGTGTTACTCTACAAAATCGTTCATCACATAGCACTTTCACCAGTAAGTTCTGAAACTGAAAGGCCAATTGAAACCCATCCATTCAGGGGAACGCACCAAACCTTACTAACAGAAACAGAAAGCTACTGGAGTTTACTGAAAACTTTCTGAACAAAAGAAGACCAAGGCGATTCTCAAGTCGTTGCATCCGAAGCATTCCGACCTCTGATTCCTGAACAGAGAACTTGTGATGCTGTTGTCAGAAGTTCTCCTCCTGTATCCCTCTATTGTCCTTGTGCATGAACATCTGGGTACACTAACCTCTCAGCACCTATATTCACAAGGGAATAAGTAACAATTAGTCACACTTTTGATAGAGAGAGATAGAGAGTGCAGACAATCATGAAAACACTATTGGCTAAACAAGTGAAACTACTAAATTTTCGGTCCAGGAGATCAGACTATTGGCAGAACTGAATGTCTGAACTGTGGATCGTGTTAAGAAAAATGAAATCCGACGATTTCTAGAACCAGATCAAATTTAGGATCTACCCAAGGACTGCTAAATCCCACAAGGCACTGTCAGTACTAGTCCTAAGTTTGCAGCCATTCAAATGCTTCTGCTCAATCTAAAGCATGTGTCAGACTAGTCCAAGCCAAGCCAAACAAAGTAGACAATTTTCTCAAGCACAAGTCAAGCATAAAAAGAACTAAGCAAAGGGTATTAAACATAGCAACTTGTAAAAGAAGGCAGAATTACACTGCACATATTAGCTATGGACACATTGTCGAAGTTACATTCTGTTGTCGTCAGTATGGTACATACTATGATCTACTGAATATTTTTGCACATCGAATTCAGAACAACAGAAGTAACTGTGAGCTACGAGCTATATATGTTGCATTTATTCTTATCAGTATTAATCCCTTGAATTGAGCGTCTGCCATCACGAGATCACTAAGAAAATTGCAAGGTCCTCACCTGGTGAACCGGCAGTGAAGACGACGATATCCATGGGCTCCTCGTTGCAAGGCAGGTCCGTGACCAGAGGCGTCAGCCGCCCATACAAGCCGGCCTTCACGCACATTATGGTGTTGTTGACGTCCCCTAGGTTCGCACGGGTTACCACCTGGAACCTCAGGTCTAACACGGAGCGGCCGTAGAAAGGGAATGCGGGCAAACCAGCCGCCCCAAAGTTCCTCGGGTCGTCGTCCGAATGCAGGTACCGGATCATCCGCCGCCGATCACGAGCATCCTCGGGCCTAGTGCGCTGACGACGGAACAGGCCACAGAGGCCACTGCGGCCTCCTGGATTCGGCTGCAATGGAACGTTTGGTTAGAGCAAGATTAATAATCTCGCCGGCGAGCGGGCGTATAGAGCTCCAGCTCAACTCGACGGCTGGTCTGATCAGATTTAATGCTACCCGCTGCTCTCCTTGCACCGTGAGCGAATGGGAGTCCAGCAATCGTGCTCATTTAATGCATGCGCTCGCTGGAAGTCGCTCGCTCTTCATTTCTCTTTTCGCCAGCGCATCATTTTTTTCTGACAGGTGAATGCCCGCTCACGTAAGCTTATTATACTTGCTCTTAGGGAAACCAAACGGCCTGACAAAACTGGTGACTGAATGAAGAAGCAAAGTCTGAATGCACATTGTAATGGACACGAATGTTCAGAACATAGATAACCAAGAACCCCATGCATGCTTCTAGTTCTAAATCACCCAGATGCTTGATCCGATGCAACAAATGTCAGACACCAAGCAGAAACTGGTAAAGCAATCTTAATCTAGAACAGACAGTGATCTTTGGATGGCTAGTAGGAAATAGGAAGGCGAACTGATCAACGTAAGAAAGAAGTACTCTCTAAAGCCAAACAAATGCAGAGGCATGAATTCAAGAACCAGAACTACAGCTCTCGAACTTCAGAAGAACTACAACCATTTTTTAAAAAATTCCGACTAGAACTATTTTTTTGACAGAACTAGTAATCCTGGCGTCCTGGATTCTGCTGCAATGGAACACTTGGTTAGGGAATGCAAACGGCCTGACAAAACCGATGACTGAATGAACAAGCAAGTCTGAATACGCATTCTAATGAGCACGGAATGTTCAGAAATAAGAAAGTAGATAACTAGTCAGAATTATGATCCGGCAAGAACTCCTCAGTAATCAGCGTCTCACTCAGCCAAGAACCCCATGTTTGAAGTTCTAACACACATACACCCTGATGGTTTATTTGATCTGATGCAGATTAACGAATGGCAGACACCAAACAGAAACTGTGAAGCAATCTTAATCTAAAGCAGACAATGATTTTTGGATAAGTGGCAAGAAATAGGAAGACCGGCATAATTAATGTAAGCAAGAAAGTGTGTACAAAGCGAACCAAATGCAGAGGAACAGAAATTCAATAACCCAGGACTACTCCTCTCGGGCTTCAGAACTAGAAGTATTTTACTAGCAAAAGTAGTAATCCTGGCAACCAATAATTCTACCACCGTGAACTCAATTATCAGGAAGAATTCAGCAGTTACGGCTTTAATAAATAAACGCAAACATCAGATTCAGCAGTTCAGAATCGTCTAAAATCGAAACATCCAGGATTAGTTTTCCTCGCAACCAAAAGCAACCCGTTCCACGAACCATGCTCCGCCCCAATCAGTCCGCTCCGCGAGCGCGAAGGAGAAAGCAAACAACTCACCTCAGTCGGACGTGGAAGGGCAGGCGGCGGCCCCTGTCTGGGTGGGACGACCTCGACGCTCCAATGCCTCATCGTGCTCGTCGTGCCGAAGTACTGATCCACGGTGACGCGGGTGATCCACGGGCGGAACCTGCCGTTGGCGCGGAGGTTGCCGTTGTAGACGTGGCGCAGGCGGACGTAGCCGCCGGTGTTGGCACCCGCGACCTCGACGGGCTTCCACATGACGGCGTCCAGGTCCCACGCGTCGTAGCCGCGCTGGATGGCGGGGACGCCTTGGTGGCCCGCCGCCGCCGGCTTCTCCTTGCCGGGCGACAGCGCGAGGTACCGGCCGTAGGCGGCGCCGTGGAGGAGCACGTAGTCGATGCCGTCGCGCAGGACCCGGTGCACCCGCCACACCGCGTTCAGGGACGGATCGAGGCAGAGCGGGCGCAGGGAAACCCCCACCCCGTCCTCGTCGGCGTGGAGGTACGCCCGGCGTACGCGGCTCCGCAGCCGCAAGTAGGTCCCGTCCGGGAACTGGTCCATCGCGGCCGCGGTGGCGGTGGTGGTGGTAGTGGTGGACTCGGCGGCGAGGAGCGTGGGCTTGCTTGGTTCTGCGGCGGCGCTGCTTGGAGGGATGGGGACGGGGAGGAGAGAGCAGAGCAGGTGTTCGTTTGCGCGACGGTTACGTTTGGGCGCCAGGGCGCGGCATTTCAAGGCGATGGCAAGTCGGTTGCGACGCTTGTGCCGTCTTCGACTGACAAGTGGGGTCGCTGCCGTCGCCACGTGAGGGGCCGCACCGCCGGCTCTGTTTCACTGACATGTGAGGCCACTGATGGTGGGTCCGACGGGGCAGGCACGGTCGCGTTACACCTGTGTGCCATGTGAGCCGATGACGGTGACTTGTTTGGCCTCCCCGTGCAAACTCACCGGATATTTTTTTTCGCGAAAATACACACAAGTGTGCTTATTTTTGTATTAGAAGAAAAGAAGTTTATGTTACAAGAGTTTTCGCGATTGTACCTAATACGTGGCTTGCACGGAATATTTTGCTCTCATTTTCGAAAGATACACAATCAATAAAAAAATCTCCACGATTTCTTTAAATCACTTGGTAAATAAAAAACGAAAAGAAAACCATTTGGTAATAATAAAAAAGGGAGAATTGGCTACATGACATGCAAAGTGGCATCTCTTTGCTAAGGGACATGTCCAATGGAGCGATTTCTTTGGAAGACACTTTGGTTCTTTACAAATTTGATGCAGGACACTCCGTCCAATAAAATATTTATTTCTGGTTTTGGTGGAGAGAGAACAGTCTTGGCATGACCTTTTTACCCCTAGCAGTTTCTTCTATCTTCATCTCCTGCCACAGCGGCACGAGGCCCATCCCCTACGAGATTGTCCCCGTCTCAGCAACCAAGTCCATGTCCGCGTTAGCCTAGGTGGTGGTCGTTTGCTCCAAGCTATGGAAGTCGCGGTGGCCACACCACCCCTTAGTCACGTCCTTAGCCGCCGCGTCTTTTTGGGCGCCGCCCCTAGCTACGTCACCCCCAGTGGTCGGCGAGCTCGCCCATGTGCTCGTTTCTCACCCATGACTCCTCCGGGCGAGCCTGTGTGAATCCCAATGAGGTCATGGCGGCGGCTCGGAGGGTGGCGGCGTGTGTTGTACGCCTACGCGCCAGGCACCACCCCACACGCCGAGGTCCGCTCGTGCGCCGCCGGGGGTAGGGAAGAGAGGGAGGAGGAACCGCGCCACCCCCCGGGTAGCCCCGGTGAAGCCCGCAAATGAATGCAACGACTTGGGAAGGAGGGAGGGGCACCCACCACCGTTGGTGGCCCTGCTCGGCCACGGTTCTACTCGGAGGGAGGAGGGAGGGCACAAGGCTTGGAGGACGGACGCGGCCACCACCGGCAGAGGGAGAGTGGGGAGGGAGACCCAGTGCTGCTCGCCCATGGAGGACACCAGGGAGCTAGTGTGTAACACCCGTGTTTTTGCATCATTTTAAAATTCACTAAAAATTTGAACTTTTCGAATTACAACTAAAACTTGACTTACTTTCCGCCAAACCGAAACCCTGTTTTCGAAAACCTGCATTTCAAACTCTCACCATATAGAAATATAGGAACCCTTGGTTGTTGCTTGTGAACTTTATGGTGACCGAAGATGCAAGGTAAGCCCTAGATTCGATTTATGGCAGAATATTGCATGAGGAATGATTTACAAGTTTATCTCTGGGAATAATAAATACCGACACACATGTGTACCAGAAATATATAGATGAATATTTTATGAGCACAGTAAATAAATGTTCCCAATTATAATAGTCATGGGAATCTAAAAGTGCTTATATAAATATTTATAATATATACATTACACATGAAATAACAAAACTTCGGGGAAGGAGTGCACACATATATGTATTTCTATTTATATATGAGTACTATGGAATAAATATTCTCAAGAATAAGTCAAGAGAATATAATTCCATGGTCTTGGGTAAATAAATACAAGATACATATGTATACAGATGCACCCATCAAATAATGAGAAAGAAGAAGAGAAAGAAAGGAGAAATGGAAATAGGAAGAAAGAAATAAAACAGGAAAGAGCCATGGGCTCCTTCTTTCCCCTCCTCCCTTTCCCGGCCCAGCTACGGCCCTCCTCTTCTCTTCCCACGCCACAGCCCGGCGCGGCCGGGCCCAAAGATCTGCGAGGCCCAACCCCGCTATCCTTCTCACGAACCGACGGCCCCACCACATCGCCGTCTACCTCCGGCCGAGGTACACGCTACGGGCTGACCCGGCGGGGCCCTTGCTCCCCACGCCGCATCCGTCACTAGAGGCGGCAACGAAGGCACAAAGAGGGAGCGCCGACCGCCGGGAAGACGCCTCATCGCCAGCTCACCCGTTCCTGCCGCCGCGTCAACCACCGCGGGGGAGAGTCGGCGAGCCCGGACGGACTGGCCAGCTACACCGGGGGACGGGCAAGGCGACGGCCCGGCCGGGACACGAGGTGCACGACACGCCGCGACGGGGATACGAGTCAAATGCCACGCCGCACCGCAGACCGGGCAAGTCGGCGGCATGCCGCCATGGTGGCCGGCGGTCGGCATCACCGGACGGCGTGACCACACGGCCTTTATGGCCTCGCCAGCTCACCGGGGACGAGCACGACGCACCCAGCCAGCGGAACCCCAGCCCGAGGTCCACGGGAACAGCAAGAAACGGTCGGAAAAGATCTTGAAGCGGAGGAAAATATCGCGTTGGCGATGCCCGGCGGCGAGGCTATAAATAGCCGCCCTCCCGCGCTCAATCGACTCCGCCCCTTCCCTCCCGAGCTCCGCGGCAAGCTAGGACACGCCATTTCCTCCTCCCCTCCCCTCCTCTCTGCGTGGGGTGCATTTCTCCCAACTCGGGAATCCACCGCCGCCGGAGAAGAAGCCCGTGAGCCGCAGTCGTCTGAGGTCGTCGTCGTTCAATTGGTTGTGTGGTACGCGTCCTATGCTCCTCCTCTTCGTTTCCCCAACCATCTCGCCTATATCGGCAACACACGGTGCCCCGGAGCGCCGCCACCATTTCGCCCGGAACGCCGCCGTGGTGGAAGGAAGCCATCCGCCGCCTACGACCGGCCCACCAAGCCTAGGGTGACGAGGTAACGCGAACGGACCCACGCGGCGAGCTTTGGTCGACTAACGCCAAAGTCCGGCGATGTTCGTGGAGGCGCCGCAGGAGCAACGAGGGGCTCAACGGACGACGCCGTCCACGTGCAACAACGGTGTGAAGGCCCGCCAATCGAAAGTCGCCACTTCGCCCGTCCGTTTCCCGCCGTCCACAACAGTTGGGTCGACCCCGTCACCCACGTGTCGCCGACGTGGCACACAGGTGGCGTCCACCAGGGACCCACGTGTCGCACACGTGTAATGAGACATTGCTGGGTACACTTTGTTTTTTAATTGCTAGGTGCACCGACTTTTTGTACACGAGGATGTTACAAATATACTTTCCCATGTCAGAAAAATTCCCAGAAAATTTATAAATTCATTACTTGATTTATAGAATTTTATCATGTAATTAGTTCCAATTTTATTACATGATAAAATTATATTATAATATTACCCTAATAATTTAATTAGGGATTAATATTATAAAATCCGTATCTCATGCATTCGAACTCCGTTTCGCGTGAAACGACTTCCATAATTCATCTAAAATCTAGCTCTATGCATCTAACCCATTGCCACCATAATGTTCTATGCTTGTTTTGGTTGCTCTAGTTCAAGCTAGGTTTATCGCGGTCGCCCGGTAGCCTTCGACGACCCGATTAGGAGTTTTCCGTCCGAAGATAGCTAGAGACGTTCGACGCCGCGCCGATTCGTAAGAACCTCCGAGGCAAGTCCTTACCCCCCTTAATCATGACCCTAATTAATATGATGATGAGATGATGACGATGATGATGATGATAATCGGATTAGTAAATAGTGGTATGAGCCTGATAACGTAGCTATGGAGCTAAGCCGGATGACGTAATCATCCACGTTATCTACGCTCATACGTTGTAATCAAGAAGAACAAGAGATCGCCTAATGAACCTTAACCAACAAAAGAGGTGAGTAGTGGTAGTCTGGTAGAGCCTAAATACCACGTCGGGAATCGCCGCGAGGGGTTCCTGCGGAGAGATACTCGCCTCCCCTAAGGACCGGTTCATAGACCTTCTACCTAGTTTGATTATACGTACAGCCACACGCCGAGATGGGGCGGCTTGATTCCACACCACCGGGTTGAGGTATATTGGAGCCAAGGTGGGAGTAGGCAAACGATCTATCGGGAGCTGACTCGGATGCTATGTGATCTTCCGAGGTCGGGTTGGCGTGGTTGCTTTGTGATCCTCCACGTAAAACAATTGGCGCGGTGCTAGGTGCACAGATTATGATTATGATTATGTGGTGTGTATTGAAGCCACATGGGCGTGGTGTGTATTGAAGCCACGTCGGGCGTAGTGTGTATTGAAGCTACGTCGGACGTAGTGTGTATTGAAGCTACGTCTAGGATGATGTGTCATCCTCTCCAACCCCTGAGAAGTCGTGGTAAAGATTATACCAACACACCTAGGAGGCATCCAAGCGGGTACGGACTCTCGTCGGACCACCTTTGACCAACCGTACGTGGGAAAAGATGGCCCTTCGTGTGGGGAAATTTGTACAACCTCTGCAGAGTTAATTGAATATATTCGAATAGCCACATCCTTGGAATGGGCAAGTGCTAGGCGTGAACATCTATGATTAGATACACCTGGATGATGACTGACCTATGGTGCTATGACAGTGACGATATGAGATAACCCGGGAACTAGCGAGAGCAGTTTTAGAGACTCTGCTAGGGCCCAAACCCCCTTAATAATTACAACCCCCTGGTTGGGACTTACTGAGTACGTTTGTACTCACCCCTCTATTTTTACAGACATTGGCACATGTGAAGGTAAGATCGACGACAAGGTAGAGGACCAGCGTATCGTAGGAGTTCGTAAGATGTTCGCTTAGGAGAAGGACGTTGAAGCCCGGATTTCATCCATGCACAAGTCTGCCTGCGGAGTACGGGGCAGTGTCATAGTTAATCCACCGCTTCTCGGTTGGCCAACTCTGATATTGTAACCCGGCTTGGTGACCCTTCGTCGCCACTGTAAGCCTCTATCTATCCTATATTTCTACAGCTCAGTTTATTATTAATTCTGTTTACCATTATCTGTTACTAATAGACGTGTTTGTGGCATGATCCTGGCGCAAACACGTGTGATTAACGACCCATTAAAAGTGGGGCGTGACATAGTGGGTGCCAAAGAAGGAAATAGAGAGAGAGGAAGATGAATGGGCTGATAGTTGGGGCCAATGGCAATCTGGAAAATTCACCACCTTTCTCTTTCCTTCTCACCCGGATAATATCTTTAAATCGACCTAGTGTCTTCCACCATATTGACACCAAAATGCATTGGCTCTTAGCAAAACACGTTTGAACGGTGTCCCTCAAGAAATAGACTCCACTTTGCATGTCCTCTAGACCAAAAAGAATAAAGGAAATAAATCAACAAAATGGGTACGATAAAAGATGTTGCATGTCGTTGGAAACAAAACTATGAAAATATATAATGGTATAATAAATGTAATAATAATGATATACTTAGGGATGGCAACGGGTCGGGTTCGGATCGGGTGGAGTCTCCGTGCACCCAAAACCAAAACCCGAAGTCGAAATCCGAACCCGAAACCGATTTGGGTGGAAATTCATAACCAAAACCAAACTCGTGGATACCCGAAACCCGAATAGAACCCGAAACCCTAATGGATAACCGAAACCCGCAGACATATTCACATGTATAAATATTTTTAATAAATATTTTCATGAGTCAAATTTGAATAACTTTAATAATCTAAGTAAACAAGTTATTATTAACATATTATAAATATGAGTTTTAATTCTAAATGATTTATTTTCGGATATCCATTGGATATCCACTCGTGAAAAAACTAAACCCAAAACCAAACCCGAACCCGAACCCGAACCTAAAAACCGTGGGCGAAAAACCAGCACCGAACCCGAAACCCGAAAACCCGAATATGGGAATATGGGAATAAATGTACACACGGATGAAGAATATGGGAAGAAAATAGAACAATTACTTAATAATAAAAAATGGTGCACGACTTCAAAAGATGAACTCAACAACAAATTGGTGGACACAGAAAAAGTACAGCAAACACATAGATTTTTATGATGCTTCTCAAACACTATTTTATTTTCTCAGTAGTTTTAGTAGGGGCTTTGCCCCTCCTATTCTTTCCACAAAAACTTCTCTGAATGTTATCAAATGCATCACAGTTGGTGCTCATGGTCCAATGGGAGCTAATGACTTGCCCACCTATGTCGACTAGAGACTTGAGGGCGCAGTGACCCAAGTTCAATCCCAAGGACATTGCGGTAATGCTAACAACCCTTTATTATTGATGTTTGGTTTATGAACATATATTATTTAAATTACACATTTTTTTGTTTACTACCTAGGTTCATGCTGGGCATGTGTTGTACCAGTGGCAGTGGAGGGGATAAATTTAATAAGAACTAGAGAACTGGTGAAAATATTATAACAATAAATGGTTGATTGTAATCACATTGAAAACCATGGATGCCTCAATGGGTGTGTGAGGGATGTTTTTAAATATATCATCAGGTGTGGGGTTTTAGCATCCCGTTTTCATTTTCGCTAGATGCTAAAAGATTATGATGTTTATACCTAGAATTGATATACCCAACCACTAGCCTCGGACCCTATTTTATCCTTGGTCGTCTAATGTTTTTTGTTTGTTTTGTGTCACACGCGCCAGCTGTCACAATAGATCGACAATTATGAAATCAAGATAAATAGAACAAAATTTGACCTACTTCAAGCAGTAGCAAGACAATAGACATGTGTCATGGTAAAGTGTTATGAACGCTACTAGGTTGGAAGGATTGAGGAAGAGAGAGGCGGTTGACGGCGGATGTGCTACAGTACCGCGGTGCTACAGTCCCACAAGTATTGTTCACATGGTGAGAAGGTAGGAGAGCGGCGACTAGGGTTGTAAGGGCGCAAGAAGGTCGCCCGCGGGGCTTTGCCCATGACCAGTAAGAGAGAAGGGAGTTCCTTCTTATATCTTTCTTGATTCGATTGATACATCTCATCTCCTTATATACAGAGGTTTACTTGACGACTAAGCAAGCCACTTAACCCTAACGGGCTACAGCCCCATAGGCCCAATAGGCACGCGACCCCTCTAACACTACTCCCCACCCAGACATGTAGCTCGTCCTCGAGCTACGACCTAATAGTGGTGCTAATTATGACTTCCCTAGATGAAAACCTAACACCTAAGAACAAGCCTTCTACATCTCAGCTTAGTTTATTGACCAGAAATAAATTATGACTCTTTATCTTTGACTCTTGAAGAAATGGCGGACGCCCTTCGTGTGCTGGACCTGCATGTGTGTAGCGTGGATCCCATGGAGACCATCAGAACGAAAGGGTTGCACAGGAACGACTGCCTAGAACTAGTCGCAATAGCGACCAGCGGAGACGACCTCGTGGAGACGGGTATCGAAAAGCGGTGATGCTAGGCAGTGTGTCCCAGCCGGTGACAAAGATGAAACCGCCTCTCCTACCGCCGCTGCCGGAGAGTTGGAGTTCGTCGACCACGGAAACAACACCATACTCATGCACGAAGACAGCAGCAGACCGGCGCGGTTGCTGGTGGCCGTCCTAAGGGGTGAGGATGTGCCCCCTTTGCCGATGTCGACCGCCATCAAGGCCGCCTCGTGCATCTGTCGGTGCATCCCCTACAGCGTGTGCCACGCTAGGAGGCCACATGTTGCAGCCTGTAGCCGCACCACCGCAGACACATGGCACACATCCTCCTGTGGAATCTCCATCCTCTTCTCAATCTGGGGAAGGCCACCGCTGCAGCAAGCCAATTTGCTAGAATGAGAAGGCGCCACCGCTTCAACATGGGGCACTACCCTTACGGGCGCACCTTGAGGCAGGGCGCCGTCGCCTGTAGATGCGCTGCCAGGACGACCAGAAACGCCACAGTAAGGGATGGGATGCCCCCTGCCCATGGTAGGCCTGGCGGTTCCGCGGAGGACGTGGTGGTGACGCTGGTGGTGGCTGCCGTGGTTGCTGGCATGATCATAATGGCATCCAGACTAGCCAGAGGCAAAGGTTGTCAAATCGCCGGTGGCGGCAGCCGGTTCTCCACCCAGCGAAACCGTCGTCTAGACTAGCTATCCTGCATCTTGAAGGTTGTACATGGCGACCATGAAATTGTTGATCAACGCCACGGACACAACCCATGCGGGATCTTTGAGTAGCAATTTGAGAGATCAAGGTAGCTGAGGAGGCAACGATGGGGACAAGCTTGGTGGCGGTGGCGGAAGTGGAAGCAGGCTCGGGTCCTAGCATAGCCGATGCCAGATGTTATGGACGTTGTTTGGCTAGGAGGATTGAGGAGCAAGAGAGAGGCGTTTGAGGGCTGCTATGCTACTGTTCACATGGTGAGGGAGGTAGGAGAGAGGCGGCTAGGGTTGCAAGGGCGCAAGAAGGCCGGCCGCGGGGCTTTGCTCATGGCCAGCAAGAGAGAAGGGAGTTCCTTCTAATGTATAGATTGATTCGATCGATATATCTCCTCTCCTTATATAGAGAGGTTTGACTCCTGAGCAAACCACTTAACCCTAATGGGTTACAGCCCCATAGGTCCAATAGGGCCATGCCACTCTAACATAAAGGTTGATCATGAATTTATACAATATTCAGGGTGGGTAAGTTCTAACTCCTTGCTTATTCTATACTCTACTTCATTCTTTCATTTCTAATAGGATAATAATAGGAAAGGCAAAATGTACAAATTCATGGCATCTTTGTTATGATGTGGAAGTTTTGATGCTAACCAATCCTGCATTTTTTTTTGTGATATGAGTAGGGACTCCTGCATGGAACAAGTTGTTATCTTTATGATGTGAAACACTACATTATTATGATTGCATATAACGCTGACTGTTTTGTTGAAAAGAACTCGTGGGGGACAGGCTATGGCGACAAAGGTTATGTCCGAATTACAAGAAGACCTCAGCGCCCTAGTGGTCCGTTTGAAATTTATAGATGGATTATAGATCCCGTCAAACACTAAGATAATAAGTTGTGTCATTTTTGTTTCGATGCAGATATGGGAGTGAGAAAGAAAAATGACACAAACGTTCACGAGCATGTTGTTTGCTAATAATCAACGATTCCTAATTTATTGTCCTACACTATGAACTGTCATTGTAACGTATTATGAGATGTATGAGTTGTTTTTTCCTAAAGAACAGGTGAATATTTTATTGCGGTAGCCAACATCTCGAGCGAAAAATATAATGTGTTTTGGTATTTGTTGACTAGATTTCTTGAGTTCATAGTCATTTGTGTTAAGAATCGGCCTATTCATGGATTATCGAATCCGTTTTCCCGTTCCTAATCCAAGAAAGAGACGTGTAGAGGTTGAAGATATATCCCGTTTCCCTTATCCCAATAGCACGAAGAACACACATGAGACACAAATATATAAGGGGGAGTAATCTTTTCATTGCTCATTCATAGGTACACACATGGTCTCTTTATATAGATGTAGCCATCAGGGCACATATGGTAGTCTCCAAGGCCCATATGGTATGAGCCCATCATTTCTCTAATTGAGGAATTTTAACACTCCCCCTTTGGTGAATATCATGACAAATACATGCCTGGTTAAAACTCTAAAAAAACCCAATGAGAAACAATATGGAGAAAGAGTGCAATATCATCACTAAATGTATTTGCACATTGTTGTCTTATTAAAAACCTTACATGAGAAACTTCAGAAAAATTGATCAAGGAACAACATATGTCTTCAATACAAATTGTAACCTTTTGGATCATATCATTTTGAATTCTCTATAATCTCGATCATGGGTTAATATTCTAGAGGAGTTCTCCCCTAAACCCTGCAAAACTATCCCGTGCAAATCCGTGAAAACTGGGAAGCAACCGTGGGGAAGGGGATAGGAAGAAACGCAAATTAGGAACACTGCGCAAATCACGAACGGAGTCTGGCGATGGTGATGTCGGTGGGCCTGCCAGCCGCAGTGAGCTTGGGCCAACAGAGTGCAACCTGGTCCAGGACCCTCAGAGGGCGGATGGACTGGGCTCAGAGGTTATGGGGCCTCAACCGTCTGATACATGCATGTCTGTACCTGACGTTGTCAGACAGGGAACAGTCGGCGCCAATTGTGCAGAAATGCAGAGCGCGTCCATCCCGGAGTTCATCCCGTCGTTCAGGCTCCCTTTGGACTCAAATTGACTTTGGACGCCACTCTGGTCTCCTCAGCCGGTCAGCCCCGAGGCGCCAAAGGATGACAGCGTTGTGCATCGCCGGAGGCTGAGCGACCGTCGCATACACGCCAAGAGGATGACAGCGTTTGCAGAGCCTCTTTCATCGGGCAAACGGGCTGCAATGAGGGGGGTCGTCAAAAAAAGGTGGCCGATCTTGCGCCCACTTGAGCATACATTAACAGGAACCGGGTAGCTAGGTCGGTCGGTCGATGCGGCCAAGGCATGATGTCTCACGATTATTATAGGCTCTCTATATAATATCCATCCATCGGCTGTGCACATCGGATAAGTACCTATGCAAATGCAACACACAAGTGCACCTTGCAAAAGCAGTAGTGCCAGGGGAGAAACAATCAAGTGCTAGCTTGCATGTTACTGTACGTTCTTAACTTTCCAGTCTGTTTGTGTGTTGCTCGCCCCTGATCTCATCTGATGATCAGTATTTTATGCCCCAGTTGACCATTGTCATGATCCTCGACAACAGTCGACACCGTGTCACTCTCCATTGCCATCAGTCCTTTTGCCGAATTTTCTAAAAGAAATATGCCAAAAATCGAGGGAACCAATAAGTCTGTACACGGACTATGGCCGGACGCTGCTAGCATGGCGCTGTCCAGAGTGTCCAGCTACCTTTAACAGTGAGGACCTCACCTGTTGCACATCCACGCAGCAAGCTGCCGGCGGCTCCATCCGTGCCAAAAATATGGCAAGTTAAAACAAACCAAGTGGTGGAGATTCTTCGGCAGCGTCCGGAACGAATCGATCGATCGGTCCAAGAAGAAGGCCAATCACTGTTCTTTCCTGTCCGGTGATCGACGACCCCCAAACAGTTTTCATGTTCTCGGCTGCAGCCGGTTGCATTGGCCTGATCTAACATATTTGCAATGGCCTGATCTAACATATTTATTGTGAATGCTTCCAGTAGTATCCTTGCCATCGGACGGGTGCCAAATCAAAGTAATGGAAATGATCTTAATTAGATACAAATTTTGGGCACCTCGGTAGCACCCCAGCAAACTGAGTTCGACTCTCCGTGGGAGCGAATTTAAACAGTCTGCATTATTAAAAAAATTAAAAAATAGGCAAGGGTTTCCTTTGGTGACTTCGGTCAAAAAAAGATACAAATTTTGGGGAAAAAAATTGGTGCTAGTGTGCGGCTGATTCACCGATGCATGGATGATGGTATCACGGAGCATAGCTTCCCCATGCTAATTCTTTCGATGCATGGATGATGGTATCATGGTGAAGAAGATTGACATTGCCGTGGAGGAGGATGTTGTCGACTCGTTGGTCGAAAGTAAGTTCATTGTCGCCTTCCATCACTGTCAGAAAGGAACTGTGAGAAGCTGCAGATCCTTTTGAATAGGCGCTTCGATCTAGCAGCCATGGATCTTGACTTGTCTGGGTTGACCGATGACGAGGCGTAGGCTTCGGTTTGTTTATCATATTGTCGCAAAATAGTTTTCTTTTAATCACAATCACGTGTGAGTTGGTGTTTAGGGCTTCGGTAACCACGGGTTACCGTTCCCTAGTTTTACACTTAATGAAAAATGCAACTAGGTGCGATCTTAAAAAAAATTAGCAGCACACGTTCACACGGGACGTACTATACGCCGACCACACGGGGGGCTGGGCCAGCCCACCAAAGGCCCGCCCGGCGTCTTCCTCTTCCTCCATCGTCTTCCTCCTCGCGCCCCCCCCCCGCCCGGCGCCCTAGGGCGCCAACGGCGGTCCGCCTTCTCCCTCCCCTCTCTTCTTCTCCCCCCGGCAAACCCTAACCCTAGTCGCCACTTGCCCTTTGCCGCCTCCGAGCTCCGACCCCGCCGCCATGGGCGACCTCGACGCCCCGCCGCCTACCCATACCCAACCGGATGAGTTCGGCCCGCCCCCGCTCGGCGCGCCCCGCTGCCTCGCTCACCGCCCGCCCGAACCGCCGACCTCCGCCGGCCGGGCCGACCGGATTCTACAAATTGGGGAAGAAGAGAGGGGAGAAAGCTCGCCGGAACCCTAACTTCGTCGGGAACGCCGTCGTTGTCACGCTTCGTCGTCGTCGTCTCGGCGTCATTGCGGTCACCGCTGCGCGCCGTCGTCGCCGCCTCCGAGCAGGCCGTGGGCTGGCCCACCAAAGGGTGGTCGGGTCGGCGCCGAACTAGCCCGTTCGCACGGTGTCCACATGAGGACAATCCTCATCACATTTTTTTTTCTTTTTCAAATTTTGGGGTTCTCATCTCATAATTCGTATGCTGGTTTAACTTGTGGCATGTTCCTAGTGTTTAGACTAACCGCAAGCACTATACCAACCTCTAATCCCCTTTAATTTGGCGGCTCTGGTAGCCAGGAGAATTGAAGCATACGCCCATAAAGTGGGAAGTTCAAAATCCACTATTGGCTGATAATATTATTGTCTCCTCTGCGTAAAGAAAACGTGTGGAATAACATAGGATAAGACACGGTCAGTTCGACAACAGGAGGGAAAAACATGAGGCATGGTGATGATGGTACCTAAGAATGGACACCCAAATTTTACATGTGAAAAATGAAGACTCGGCATTTCAAAAACTCAAACCAAAAGCACTGTGCCACCAACTTGCACTTTATTCCTTATTATTTTTAAACGAAATTAAGTAGTCGTAAAATCACTGCTCCACAGCAGTATATATTCCAACCAGTGGTTCAATCGATAAGCAACAATCTGCAGCTAAGCTAAGCTAGCTTGTGATCGTGATAGGCAGCGCCCACGTGGCGACTGCGTGTAGTAGCAATGGCTTCCTCCGATCAGCAAGACAGCAGCCGTCACGGGACGCCGGTGGTGTTCGACGAGGTCCGGTGGGTGGTGCAGATCCGGCAGTCCCTGGAGGAGGACGCCCCCGGCGACGACGACGACGACACGGGCATCCCGGTGTCCGTCTTCAACGTGCCCAAGGCGCTGCAGGTGTACAAGCCGGAGGCCTACACGCCGCAGTTCATCGCGCTGGGGCCCTACCACCACTGGCGGCCGGAGCTGTACGAGATGGAGCGGTACAAGCTCGCCGCCGCGCGCCGCGCGCAGAAGCGGCTCCGGGACGGGGTCAGGCTCGACGCGCTCGTCGACCAGTTCAAGCGCCTCGAGCGCAAGGTCCGCGCCTACTACCACCGCTACCTCGACTTCAGCGGCGAGACGCTGGCCTGGATGATGCTCGTCGATGGCGCGTTCCTGCTCGAGTTCCTCCAGGTCTACGCGATCGCCGCCGCCAACGACGGCGACGTCGCCACCGCCGGCGGCGATGGAAAGGCTCTGCGGAGGGTGTCGTCGAGGATGCAGCACCTCGTCGACTTCGCCGGGAGGAAGTCGGCGCACAACCTCATCCTCCGGGACATGCTCATGCTCGAGAATCAGGTCCCGCTCTTCCTCCTCCGCAGGATCCTCGAGCCGCAGTGCGCGTCGCCCGGCGACCTGCTCCCGCGGATGGTCACCGGGCTCATGAAGGAGCTCTGCCCGTTCAAGATGCTGGACAAGTTCCCCGCCGCGATTGACGTCACCAAGAACGCGCACCTGCTCGAGGTGCTCTACTATCTGCTTGTGCCCAAAGCCAGCCGATGACGGCGCGGCGGAGACCGACGCCCACGGCAGTCACCGCGAAGACGGCTACGACATCGAGGAGCAGCAGCCGTTGGACGGCGGCGGCGGCGGCGACAAAGAGCCTAGACCTGCCGCTGGCTGCGAGTACGTGAAGCAGCTGCTGCTCACCGTGTCGAGCATGGCGTCGGGGCTCAACAGCGGCCGGATGCGCTACGTGACGAGGCCGATCGCGTTCGCCGTCAAGGCGCCATGGAAGATGCTGACCGTCGTGCCGGGGTTCTCGGCGATGAAACAGCCCGTGGAGGCATTCTTCATGTCAGGCGCCGACGGGAGCCCGCACGTCCACGACGCCAACGGCGCGGGGTACCTCACCCGGCCGCCTCTGATCGAGGAGATCATGGTCCCCTCGGTGTCGGAGCTCGCCAACGTGGGCATCCAGTTCTGCCCGACCTCCGGCGACCTATCCACCATCGCGTTCGACGCTAGGACAATGACGTTCCACCTGCCCGTGGTGACCCTGGACTCCAACACGGAGGTGGTGCTCCGGAACCTGGTCGCGTACGAGGCGTCGGCGGCGTCAGGCCCGCTGGTGCTGGCACGGTACACGGAGCTGATGAACGGCATCATCGACACCGACGAGGACGTGGCGCTGCTCCGGCAACGCGGGGTGGTGCTGAACCGGATGAAGAGCGACGGCGAGGTGGCCAAGCTGTGGAACGGGATGTCGCGGTCGGTGCGGCTCACCAAGGTGGCGTTCGTGGACAGGGCCGTCGAGGAGGTGAACCGCTACTACAACTCGCGGTGGCGGGTGAAGACGAAGCGGTTCATGCGAAAATACGTGTTCAGCTCGTGGCAGCTGCTCACTTTCCTCGCCGCCATCATGATGCTGCTGCTCACCACGCTGCAGGCCTTCTGCTCCGTCTACACCTGCTCCCGGTGGTTCGGCACGGTGACGGTCGCGACGGCGGAGTGATTACTGATGGGATTCTTGGGTCTTTCTACATCTGTATACACGGTTCATGGATAATGTGGTCGGGCATAATGCTCTTTTGTGTTGCTTGCTGTTTGTTATGATGTGCAAAGGGATTGATTCATTGCTTGTGATTGGTGACAGGTGAGATTATTAAAACTTGCGCATTCGCGCCATTTGTTTGAGATTGTCATTATTGTTGTGTCCATGCAAATCTTATGATAATCAAAACACATCAAGTACCACAAAGTACTTGAAATGAAAGGAAGAAGAGGGCATGCCTCCTTATTTCCTGCTTAAAACCATCTTACGCTATCGGCCCGTGCGCGGTGGCGCAACCGGCGCTACACTGACAACGCCACGTAGGCCAAAACCAGCTCCCAAACCAGAGGGATTTTTTTTTAAAATTTTGCCCTTTTTTCAAAATAAATTTCAAGTGTATCCCTGGTTTGAAACAAATTACATTGGGTATCCTTTTTGTCGCGCCACCTCCGGTGGCATGATTTTACACATGTCGCGCCACGCATGTGGCGCGACCGTGCATCCACGGTGGCGGGTGGCGTTGACCACGTCGCACCAGTGCATGCGGCGCGACGGGCCGTGCATGCATGCCGTCTTGTGGTAATTGTTTGTTTGTGCCATGGCTCTGTGTAGTGCATGTGTTTAGATCCATAGAATTTGGAAAAAATGACACATCGAGACACTATAAGCACTTTTGTTTGTTTGTGGTAATTGTTGTCCTACAATAACCTAACTAGGCTCAAAAGATTAGATCTCGTCGTGTACATCAAAACTATATAATTTGTTTTTCTATTTAACTATATTTAGTGCTCCATATGTGAGGTAAAAGATTTAATGTGATAGGTTAATAGTAAATTTTGGAGAGAGAATTTTGGAACCTAAACACCCAGTGCATGCTGCATGTGCTGCTGCCGTGCCTTGCTTTTAATAAGTGGCAGAGAGAAGGCCCAGAGGAAAAACAATAGCAAGATTCCAAAATTCTCTCTCTAAAATTTATTATTGACCTATCACATCAAATCTTTAGCCTCATGCATGGAATACTAAATGTAGGTAAATAAAAAAATAAATTATATAGTTTTGATGTACACGACGAGACAAATCTTTTAAGCGAGTTAGATTATGGTAGGACAACAATTACCATAAACAAACAAAAAGTGTTATAGTGTCCGATGTGACATTTTTCCCAAATTCCATTGATCTAAACAAATCAGCTGGCATGTGGTACTGCCGTTGCCTTGCTTTTTAATATAAGTGGCAGGGAGAAGGCCCATAGGAAAAAACAATAGCCCTATGAGATTCCAAAATTCTCTCTCCAAAATTCACTATTCACCCATCACATTAAATCTATTACCTCATGTATGGAGCACTAAATGTAATTAAATAAAAAAATTAATTATATAATTTTGATGTACACGGACGAGGCTAATCTTTTGAGCCTAGTTAGGTTATGGTAGGACAACAAATACCACGAACAAACAAAAAAGTGTTATAGTGTAATCGATGCGATATTTTTTTCTCAAACCTGGATAGGACTTTGTAGTATTATTTGCATGGATCCCAGTTCGGTCCGTCGCGCCGCTTGCAATCGGGCGCGACGTTCGGGGCTCCAGCGTCATACCACGCCAAAGAACCGGTCAACCCGCCGCCAACGCAGCGTGCACCGGTCGCGCCACATACGCGGTGGCGCGACATGTGGGAAAAATCACGCCACCGGAGATGGCGCGACAAAAAGGATACCCGGTGTAATTTGTTTCAAAACCGGGGATACACTTTAAATTTATTTTTGAAAAAGGCAAAATTTTAAAAAAAATCCCGGAGGAATAAACTCAAAAGAAAAATGGGACTACATTAGAGAAAAAATCAATGAGAGTGCATGCCAAATTGTGCGCTTACAGGAGACCAAAAGAGAAAGCTTTGACTGCTTCTACTTAAGAAAGTTCTGCCCTAGAAATTTGGATCATTTTGCTTATTTCCCCTCGGTGGGTGCTTCAGGAGGAATCATCACGATATGGAATAGCAGTCTTTTTTGATGGTACTATTATTCAAGCCAACTCATATGCAGAATAACAGTCAAATTACATTCAAGATTGGACAACAAATTCTTCTTTGTCGTTAACATTTATGGTCCCTCTCAAGCGGTCGAAAAACAGCTTTCATCACTTGGTTAATGAATCTTGACACATCCTCCTTCGATGACTGGGTTCTAGGAGGAGACTTCAACCTATACAAAGAACCTGCAAACAGAAACAAACCAGGAGGAGATTTCAATGAAATGCTAATGTTCAGTGAGGCAATTTCAGACCTGGATTTAACAGAGGTTGTCTTCAGTGGGAGAAGTTACACCGGAGTAACATGCAAACAGACCCCCTACTAATCAAGCTAGACTGGGTGTTCACTTCATGTGATTGGAATCTATCATTCCCCGGCACTTATGTTCAACCCCCTGTCCAAACCCATATCGATCACATTCCATATGTGCTTCATATTTCTATTTTGTATCCCAAAATCAAAATGCTTGATTTGAGAACTTTTGGCTTCAACACCCAAGTTTTTATGAGATAGTTTCATCTTATTGGCAAAACTCACTGTCTTTGGTAATCTTTGCTAGAAATTTATCACGTAAATTCAAAGCATTAGAGTTGGTCTCAAAAAGTGGAGCAAAAACTTATCAAACCTAAGCGGACTAATCTATAAGCTGCAATTGGGTCCTTACGCTCTTGGATGGCTTAGAAGACAGAGAGCCCTCTCCCTCTTAGAAGCTTCTTTCAGGGAGACTAGTTAAAACTCACCTAAACACTCTTTTGGAATCCAAAAGAACCTATTGGAAACAGAGAAATACTGTCAGGTGGGTCAAGCTTGGAGATGAGAACACTCAATTCTTCCATACAATGGCATCCATAGCTCACAAGAGAAACTTCATTGTTTCAATATCAGATAGCAATGGCACTCTCCTAACAGATCATGAGCAAAAGGCCAACCTTCTCTGGCAAGCATACAAAGAAAGAATGGGGGTAACTGAGTTTATTGAAATCAGCTATAATCTTGAAGAAATCCTAACCAGACACGATTTAGATCATCTGGGAGACAACTTCAAAGACAGAGGAAATCAACATGGCAATCAAGAGTCTACCAAATGATCATGCACCGGGCGGATGGTTTCAATGACCTCTTTATCAAAAAATCTTTGGGACATTATCAAAGAAGACTTCACTAGGCTTTTTTCACGATTTCAAATAGTTCAAACTCAGATGTTGCTAGTATAAATTACTCATCAATAGCTCTTATCCCAAAGGTGGACAGTCCTGAAACAGTAAATGACTATAGACCCATCTCCTTGATGAATTATTCTGTTAAATGCATCACCAAGATCCTGTCCATAAGACTCCAGAGGGTTATTCTGGACCTAGTCCACAAGAATCAATATGGTTTTATTCAAGGCAGAACAATCCAAGACTGCTTGGCATGGGCATATCAATTCCTTCATATTTGTCACCATAGCAAACAAGAAATAGTAATCCTGAAGCTGGATTTTGAAAAGGCTTTTGATAAAATAGAACACCAGGTAATCTTGGATATCATGACTCATAAAGGCTTTCCAAGGAAGTGGATCAATTGGATTCAAAACATTCTGTCAAGTGGATCTTCCTCTGTCCTTCTGAATGGTATACCTGGAAAGCCATTTAAATGCAAAAGGGGGGGTAAGACAGGGAGATCCCCTCTCTCCTCTCCTCTTTGTTCTAGCAGCTGACCTTTTTCAGAATCTAGTAAACCTAGCTTGGCAAGAAGGAAACATTGGGCACCCAGTCAATGAAAATTTTCCAGGAGATTACCCAATAGTACAATATGCAGATGACACACTCTTGATCATGTCAGGTGATGAATCAAGCTTGTTACATTTGAAAGGCCTTCTCGGACCTTCTCGGCCAAAGACAGATCGCATGTCAACTTTGCCAAATCAAATCTGGTACCAATCAATATGAATTCAGAGAGAGCTCAGATTCTAGCCAGCATTCTAGAGTGTCAAGTAGGCCAATTGCCTTTCACATACCTTGGATTACCTCTAGGCACCACCAAACCAACTATACAAGAATTCTCCCTATGCTAATGAAGATGGAAAAAAAAGATTCACCGGCATCGGCAAGATGCTCTCCTATAATGGTAGACTAATTCTTGTGAATTCAGTTTTCTCAGCCTACCAACTTTTTATATGTGCACCACCACAAGTGATTCACTTTGTGGATATTTATAGAAAACATAGCCTGTGGGACAAAGGAGATATCAACAGAAAAGGTGGATGCCTTGTAGCTTGGGAGGAAGCATGCAAACCTAAAGAGGAGGGTGGACTAGGAATCATAGACATCAAAAAGCACAATGAAGCCCTGCTAATGAAATTCTTGGATAAATTCTATAGACATGCTGACATACCTTGGGTCACCCTCACCTGGACCTTCTTCTACTCTAATGAGAATATTCCCCCACAAGCCAGAGCCCCTGTAGGATCCTCATGTGTAAAGATATTATGAGATTGTTTGACAAATACAGAAATTTTGCAGTCTGTAAACCAAACAAAGGGAACTCTGTAATGCTTCGGCAAGACATCCGGATAGATCAAGAAGCTGAGTGCGAAATATCTGAAATATCCTCCTTTGCAAGAAAGCCCAAATGCTCTATCAGATTCCTCATGCACAATGCAATGGAGAGGGTGTTCAGCCCGATGCCTCTGCCCCAAATTGCAGCAGACCAGCTCCAGGAAATCCTGGAAATCTTCCAAGATGCAGATTGGGATCATAATGCAGAAGACATATGGAGCTACTCTTGGGGCAACTCTCACTACAGCACCAAAAAAGTTTATTCTCCGCTCTCGGGAAGTGACTCCTACTTCTCCCCTATTCAAATGGCTCTGGAATTCAAGCAACACAGGAAACCAAAATTTTTTCTTCTGGCTGTTGTTGAGGGACAGACTAAACACAAGAAATCTTCTGAGAAGGAAAAACCGACACCTAAGTGACTATACCTGTGTTCTATGCAATCAAGGTATCGAAGAAACTTGCTTTCATCTTTTCTTCCAGTGCTCTTTTAGCACTGCTTGCTCATCTGGAACCTGAACCTACCCCCCTTGGACATGTTGATACAAGGAAGAATCTCTTTTAACAGAAAGATCTTCAGAGAGATCTTGATCTCAGCTTGCTGGTCGTTGTGGAAGCTAAGAAATTCGATTATTTTTGACAATGGAAGAGTAAGCCTACATTTGGAAAAGAATTCTAAAGTACGAGCTTGGATTGGTGTGTATCAAAGCCAAGCCCCAGAAGAGTAGCCAAATCGATTGCACGGAAAGAGAGACATCTTTGTAATTTTCATCTTTGTGTTTTTGAGCCTATGGGCTTTGTAATCTTTTCTCTGTACATTCTTTCATTTAATTGAAAAAGCAAAAAAAAAAAAAAAAAAGGTAGGGGCTCCCCTGCCGATCCGTTCAAAAAAGAAATGCATGTTGAGAATTTCTTGACCGGAGTGACACACCTAGACTAGTTCAAAAGGCCTTGCATTTAACTCTATATAAAAATAATGATTTACATAAATTATCTCCATTGAGTACTAATCTAATTTAAAATAATTAGCAATGTTATTATAAGGGGATATTTTTCATGATGGCTAAACTACATAAATATATCTTTATCACCCATGAATGGATAATAGGTGTTTACTACTTTTATACTCCATCCGTTTCAAATTATAGTTCACTTTAGCTTTGCCAGATACATTGTTTTTACTATTCACCTAGTTATATA
This sequence comes from Hyparrhenia diplandra, assembly GCA_015847255.1. NCBI lineage: Eukaryota > Viridiplantae > Streptophyta > Magnoliopsida > Poales > Poaceae > Hyparrhenia > Hyparrhenia diplandra. The sequence goes on from JADLZK010008906.1 coordinate 182,330, forward strand.
CTAGGTCTAGATACATAATAAAATAAATACATCTAGAAAAGCCAAAACGACTTATAATTTGGGATAGAGGAATTATATACAAAAGTGGTGGGAGGGAGTGGTTGTTATTTATTTTTCCATAATAGTATAATTTGGTAATTTAAATGTTAATTTGAGGTTCACATATCTTAGTATATTTTTAATAATGGCATGGCTACTTATTAATTTATATACAAATTTAGGTGCTTACACTCACTTTAATGTTGATAACTTCATCCAAATGTCCAGCCAGAAACAATGATAGTCAACCTAACAATAGGAACTAGATTAGTCACGTCTAGTTAATGATTCAAGATGCTTAGCTAGCTAGATAGCTAGCAAATTCATCATGACAAGGACAATTGATAAGAGAAAAGTTGTCATGAGCTATTCGCTTGTGTCCCCACTGCAAGGACTGCTGGGCACATAATATGATTTTTGCATGCTCCACACATTGCATGGATTGATGGATATATTTTAGACTACAGGGTTTAGATGATGTGTTCCTCACCACCAAATAATTCTCCACTCTGTAAAGAAGCAATTTTTTTTTTTAACTACTACCCATTCTTTCCTTCGAGTAGGAATCCTATCTGCTATCAAACTAAAATCCTTTTTGGTGTAAATTAGTCTGTGCTTTGATACAATAAAATGCATAAATGGGAACAAAGTGCATGAACAACTCAACTAATGATGCTTGCTACACAAGAAGATGTCTCACGAAAGAAAGGGAACTCTTGCTGAAGAACAAGGTAGCAGATGATGATTCCACCAGCATATATTATATATTTTCTTTTCAAACACAGTATAATGTAGATGTTTACATAAAAGCATGAAGCATGCATCATGCATGCTAACTTTTTCTTTTCCAAACGGCTTACCCCCATTTCGATTATAATACAGAAATCGCTTATGGAAAAAAAAAAAAAAAGGTCCAGAAAGAGAAAGAAGCCAAAGTCCGTTATATATCTAGTGTGACGTATACGCGTTGACCAAAGTGCCTATTGTTAAATAAATAGGAAATTTCATAATTAATTCAATAAATCTCTAAAATGCTAGTAAACCCGAACAACATCAACATAAATAGCAACATGCCATAAGCATCATGGATGCATATTGAAATAACAGATCAGATCGTGGTGTACGTATATAATTCTCATTTGCAGATGAAGATGACGTGTATGGTGGTGGAAGAACCGTCACTGGTGGAGGAGGAGCAACGATGCTGCTGTAAAGACAAGTGGAAGTAGCCGGTGAAAGAGAGATGTACGCGGCACCACCTGATTTGGATGGAAGATGAGTTGCCATGAAAGTTGTGAGAATTCTAGTGGCGGTTAATGGATTAACCGTGGACGGTTTTTGTAACCGCGGCGAATAGCTTCGTGGCGGTTAAAAACCGCCACGAAAAACCCAAAATGCCCGCCACGGATAATCAACACAGTACTAGTGGTGCAAAGGCATTTCCTAAGAGCATCTCCACAAGATTGAGGAAAACCAATCCCAATTCGTTGTAACCAGCGATGAAGGAGATTGAAGAAAAAAACATGCTCCATGAGGTCCTCTTTTTTTTCACAATCCCTCAAATAGAGGGGACCAAGCACCCTTATGAACCTCATCTTTTGGTGTACGAATTTTTTTGGGTGTATTTGCGCTGTTTGCACATGAGTTCCATTTGCGCAAGATATGTGCCCGCTGGGAAACAAAAGATGGATGATTGAGATGTGCGATAAATTTCATTGCAAAAACTGCTTGGTTCATCTTCCATTCTTTTTTTTTTTTTTTGAGACAGGGTTCATCTTCTGGTTTCATGTGTATCTAATTGGCATGTCAAGCATCAACTATGAAAGAGCTAATGACTAGCTACAATCACTAGCTTTCAAAAGTAGCTCTCGTCTTTAACACATAAATAAGACTAATAGAATGTACTTTGGCGAGGAACACTGCAGCAAATCCGGCAATGCTCAACCATACGTGACACCGTCAACTGAATTTACGCATATGTTGGAGTAAGCACACGACGCCACACATATTCTTCTGCTCCATAAAGCCGGCCAAGTGAACTACCAATATCTTTTTATCTTTTTTCCCCAATATAGAAGTGGGATATTTTTGACTGCTAAATGAACTTATGAAGTGTTTGGTCTAAAGAATCACCTTATCTAGACCATCATGGACTCATTGCATCAGGATTCAGGATGAATCCATTTCTCATTATTAAGCTAACTTGTGGGGAATTATGTGGCAATAGACTAACAGATTTCATTCCTCTAACCAAACAAAAGATGTAAGGAATGAGAAACCCTATTCCTAAAACTAAACACCTCCTTGGTGAACCAAATCTACTTGGAGAGTATAGTTGCCCCTGGTGAACATAGTAACACCACAGTTGGAACCTAGACACTCAGATGCAGTTCTTTAGTAATCCTGAAATTTGCTATTTTTTGGTTGTTTCTCCTTCAAGAAGTTTGTACATCAGTGGTGTTTCTTCCCTCTTCAAAGGGGGCCAAATGAAAATAGGGGGGGGGGGGGGGGGGGGGGGGGGTGGAGACAATAAATGAATTAATCTTGGGTATTACTATCTGCTAGACTAGGCATCCTCAAGGGACGCGCTAAACCGGAAAAAGATGAACAGAAGTTTGTTCAGTGGTGTGTAGGCTTATGAGCCCTTGGACCATAGTAATCCACATGAATCTCTGGCAGATTGTGGCCAACTCTATCTTTCTCTTCAGAAATGCTTTCCTCCATTTTCCCACCAGATGGCTCATTGTCAGTGTGCCTCACTCCCATCTCCCCAGGTTTCTGAAATAACCAAAGAATGCACAACACTTAGGAACTGCTGCAGAAAGAATCACTGCACGGTGTGTATGAAATGCGCTTGTGAATAGCGGTTACTTACATGAACCATCTGGTTGTTGAATGCCTCATGGCTCTCTGCATCCAGCCGAATACCCTGCACCCTTGCCGTCACCAGGAACAGAACAATGACAACCACCACCAACGGCAAGGAGTTCTTCATCTTATCTCTGTGCGAGGATCTTAGAAAAGTTCCGTAGTGAAGCTCAGTTGGAATAGTGAAGACTGAAGAGCTATGGTCTTTGTTGCTTGAAGCTGAACCATTTGACTCAAGAGACGAATATATACATCTTTGCTCTGGAACACTACCCTGGCCCCATCCAGTGATTGGTGTGCTCATGTCTGCAGCAGAGGGGTTACCTGAAGTACCAATGCAGGATGTGGCCATAGTTTATGTTCCCTGTGCCGGCCTTTGCAGAGGTATGTCTGCCCAAAATATGGTCCTTGTTTAGGCCACTGGCCCTGGATTAGGTGCTAATGCTGTGTTTGAAAGTACCAAAAAGAATTATAATTTTGGCAAGTACTCTGCGTGGTCTCAGGTATGACATACATCTGCCCAAGAAGCCTAGAAGCTTGTGTGTTTGTCTGTAGAGAAATGTACACGAGTGCGTATATTTGTTCGTGCATTCCTCCAATAAACTACAAGCGAGCCTGTCAGTTCGGTTATTTTACTGGCATATCGAAAAGGCATTATTTCGACCTTGTTGCAAACAGACAACACTAGTCAGACGACAATGATCGGTGTTCGCGCAACCTAACCATGTTGCTTAAATTGTTCTCAACTGTGTTCAGCTTCATAATTTTTGTATCATGGGAGTGAGACTAGACAAGTGAACAACCATGGGAGAAGGACAAGAAATTTGAACCAGTCTTGAAACATTTCAGTCAATGATGAATCGTTTGTTACATGACTCAAGGACAATTTCAAGTCTAGGCAGTGACATTTTTATTTACCAAAAGGGGGCAAACATTACACAGTGAGCTGGGAACTCACAGCTTCTTTGCCAGATTTACTTTCATCTGCTTAAAATCTCTCACAAGTTGGAGCTCAAATTTGTTGGTTCAATCACCAACAAGAATAATATCAAGTTTGTTGGTTCAATTACCAACAAGAATCGTATCCTGTGTCGCAGCAATGGGTAACACCTAACAACAATGAGGAGCCGAGATGACTACATACAATTACAACTCGGCAATGCAACACAGAACCTAATCGTGACAATAATGGAGTTACTGCCTTCCCAGGAGTATCCTGAGACTATTGAGCCCTTCAGCTGATATGCCCCGTGCCACCCTACCAGGACGGTCCACTTTGATCTGAGGAGGGGCCTCCAGGTGGAACGTGACCAACACTGCAGTTAAGTTGTCAGTGGCCCCTCGCCTTATTGCCTCCTCAACGATTTCCTTGCAGCATAATTTCACATCGTTGTGCTCTTGGAGGCGCTTCCGTGCAAAGTCCACGGAGTTTTGATTTGAGAAGACATCCCAGATTCCGTCACTGCCAATTATCAAGAACTCATCGTCCTTTGTTAGCGTGATCATCTTGAGCTCTGGGTCAGCACTCAGGGGACCTCCTGGCTCGCCAACTTCTTTCATGCCCTCAAGATGCCAGTCACCAAGCGCTCTAGTGACTCCTAGCAAACCATTCAGATAGCCATCATCCACATAGCCACCAAGCGATTCTATGCGCAATTTTTCACTGAGGCTACAAGGCCTGTGGTCCATGGACATTTCAATTGCAGTGCCACACCGGGAAAGAACTGCCCTACAATCACCAGCATTAGCGACTAGAAGAGACCTGCACGAAGCGTGTGAATGTTTAGCATTGGCCATAAAGGTTCAACAGATAACAAGTGCAAATAAATTTAAATGTACAAATATAGTATAAAGTTAGAGAGCGACACTTCATAAATGGTGTGTGCCTTGGCAATTCTGAAACAAGACTATAAATCTGAGAAATTCTAAAAAAGTGGTAGATATTGTTTAAAACATGCTCTAAGCTTCTGAATCCCAAATTCTCATTAAATGGACTTAATAATGATTGAAAGTTATCAAGAACAAACCGAGATTTATGGTTTTTTTGTGTGATTTATGTTGAGGACAATAAGTTCAATTTATATAGGAACATGTGAGTACCTAAAAGTCAAATCGTCTTTTCCAGTTCACAATATCTCACCTAATATTAACTACTCTGCCTAAATATTTGCACACTTTTTAAAAAAAGAAGAGTAAACAAGTATCATCCCCACATTAGATACTTTTTACAGTTTGATTTAGAATTGTGTTACTTGGCATAAATAGAAGACAATACTCAAATGTTTGCGATAAAGATTAGAATGTGTTGAAGACTAGACCTAGTACAACACAGTTGCTGAACAGACATGGTACTAGCTCATTACAACTTTAAAAGGCAAAACTTAGGGCCTGCTTGGATCACTAAGGCTAGTTACCAGTTGGGGCTAAAAATTAACCTAAATTAGCTAGAGCCAGCTAGCTAATTGGCAAAAAAACTAAGAGACACCTATTAGCCCTCCTGCTAGCTAGGAGTAATAATTAACCCTTGTATCCTAACATGCCCTTGAAATTGAGACGAAATATTGTACAGACATGATTGAACACTGTAGCTTCAGTTCTAAAAGATACTTGATACATTTCACCAGATGTCTACTAAAATATTTCTTATGTAATCCATATAGTAGACAACAATAAGGCTCTGAGGAAACCGATTATATACATATACAGCTCATGATATTAATAAAAAAACTCTTAAATATACTATGAAAAGCTGGGGATTATAATACTTATGACAGGAAAGTACCTTCCAAAAATCATTGCTGTAAGTGCAGTTGTGCCGGAGGATGTTGCTCTATGGAGAGAGCATGTATCGGCAAACTGGCAATCAGTCTGCATAAAGGACCTCCTCACGACCTTTTCAAGCTGAAGAGGGAAATCTGAATCTTCTACAATCACCCTTGGTAAATTATCACGAACGAAATGGGCAGCATCTTTTCCACCGTGACCATCAAAGACCTGATTATTGAAATGGAGAAAATAGATACCTAAGAGAAATATCAAGTTTTTGTGAGCTGTGCATGCAGAATAATAACATGGTTATCTAGGTTACCGATGATGAGCAAGCGACTCAATGAAATTATTGAGAGCACAGATCTGTATATTATTAGCTGTAAATATGTAGAATAACTTTACAAAGACATGGATTTTTTTTCCATTGAACTTAAATAACTAACCAAGGAAGACAACTGCATACATCAAAAAGAAGCAAACTCATTTTCTGGACGGAGAAAAAAAACTATAAGCTTATTTTCAGCTTCTGACATTGCAATGAACTACACATAGATATAATTTGACTCAATGAGTGACATCAACATTCTACTGCTAGGCTGGTGGCCTGGTGCAATTTGTTATTAAGTCCTCTTCTTTATATGGGGTATTCTATTTTTTGAAGGAAATTATATGGGGTATTCTAGTGATGTAGTCAGAATTTACCATCAGCATAGACTGCTTATTGATTTGTGTGTTTCACAATATGATTGGTCTATCAAACTAGGGAAGTTAAAATAGAAGTGGGCAAAGACTGGCAAGTGTTTACCCCATAGAAGGAAACGACTTCATTATCTAACGATGGGAAGCCAAAGTTCTTAGCAAGGTCTGGAATGCACACATGGGTATCTTCCATGTATTGGCGACCTCCAATATCAGACCAATCCCCCGATCGGATTACTGGAACAAAATTGCTTAACTTCTGCCTGAAATCAGCAGAAGTTGTGTTTTCGCAAACTCTCTCCATCTGCATGTAAACAGAAAGGATCAGTGCACAAGAATGCAATGCAGGAAACACCAAATGTGAATCTATAGATAAGCTGATATAAATTACATGTCAAGTTAGCGCAAGTAGCACTGCCATAACTACTTGAACATACTAATATAAGGAAACTCCATTACTTCAATTAATTAATCACAAACCCAAATCTAAATGCCTATCAATTCTACTTCGGTGCTTCCACTCAAACAAATTCAGAAGTTCCTGTCAGAAAGGAGCACATTAAGCTACATCAGACATTAACATCTATTTTAATGAATTAGTTTCCCCCTTAGTTGGAATAGTAAACAGTTTTAGAAATAATTGTCCTTGATATGCAGAGCATCAATGGCTAATACCTGAAATTACAATCTTCACCGCTTTTTGGTTATTCCTTGGCACAAGTTAATGCTGGCAATCGACATCAGTCTATAAAAGGACAACACACCCATGACAGTAACACCTAAAATCAAATTACAGTACTAGCTCACAAGCCATGGAAGAAAAGTCTAGCAGTTTCTATCATGGTGTGGGTACCAAGCCTTTCAAAGTCAGTAATCACATGGACCACTTCAGGAAAATGATGCCTTAACTGGTATCAGCACGGAAAAAACACGTTTTGTTTTATTACATTTCAGTCTTGATAGAGAAATCAAGTGCATGTGCCCTCGACAAGTAGTACGTCCTACTCTGAAGAAATTTCAGCTACAGTCAGAAATACACGAAAAAAATATGTTGTCGTTGACATATCCACAGAAGAATTTTCTGACATTTCCTGTTTGCTACGGACAATAGTCAGAAATTAGTTGTACCTCTCTGTCACAGCACCTCTCTGAATGAGCAAGGCAATGATCGGACAGTTTGGTAAATTTAGTAACTTGAGAAATGATGAGAAGCGTGGGCCAGCCGCAAACAACAACTGCCACCGTTCACCAGGAAACAGCTACCGAACATTCCAGCCACAATGCAAGATTAACTGTACAATGCAAGAAACCTAACTCTGCCTCGTTGAATAGTTGAAATCACCTTGTGATCTACACCTTCATTAGCGCCAACTAAACACGAAATTGCCTAGATTCTTGCAGAATTCAAGAAAAAAAAAAAGAGAGACAGAGGCGTGTACTCGAAGCAAAGACAATCATTGTTTCCTTTTGAATCCATCCTTTATACCAGGATCAATCCCTCAAACGAACCGACAGAAAAGGGATACCAGATTCACAGAAATATGCATCGAAAGTTTGATCCACGCAACAAAATAACCACCCGAAATCGAATCTTTTAATTTTGCACCGAGCAGTCGACACGAACCTGAGCCAAGGGAAACTTATTAGCGTGCTCCTCGACCTCTGCGTCTCCAAAACCAAGCCGTTCCGCGTCCTCCGGCTCCTCCACGCACATGGCACCGCCGTCCGGAAAGCTCTGCCTACGGCGGGCGTGGGCGTTCCTCTCTAGGCAGGATACGAGGCACAGCGCGCAGCTGGTAGCAGGAAGAAGAAACACGAGGTGGGGGAGAGGACAGAGATAACAGAGAAGCAAAGCAAGTGAGTAGGGAGAGGAATAATTGGAGTGGGAGGCGAGGAGGGGAAGAGGAATCCGAGGAGGAGAGCAACACAGAAGATTCTTTGGGAATATCTGTGGGGAAAAAGAAAGAAATGCTCGGGTGAAAAGGAGATGGTGTGTGGGGGAAGGCAAGTGGATGGAGATTGCGGTGGTTGTTTGTTGGAGCTCGGATTTTTTTTTTATGGAGGCAGGTCGGGTGGGGACTGTGGCCAGTGGCGGCGACTGGTAACTAGGCGAGGAGAGGAGAGAAACGGAGGTGCGATGCGCTCCGGCACAAGGAGGAAGAAAGGCATGTGGTGAACAGGCGTCAGACCTGACATGTTTGTACAGTTCATTCCACAGTTTTCCGCGGAGTCGTTCAGCTTGGATCACCTAGGATGACGTGTTTTGGTAGGTGGCCCTGGGACTCGTCTACGCCCCCCCCCCCCAAAACCCACACACACACCCCACCCCACCCCGGGACATAAATCCTATGTTGGGGTGCGTTTCGGGGAGCGTCGGCCCGGCTCCGAGGGCCCCGTCAGCCTGGCTCCATTGCTACGCTCCCGAGTTCGGCCGCACGCAGCGCAACGCGGGCGATTTTGAGGTGATTTGACCCAAACACAGCAACAGTATAGCCTGGCTCCCTTAGACCGGCCAACCAAACATCGGAGGGTAGGCCTCTTTTGCTTGGCTTTGGCTAGCCACGGTCTGGACGCCGGGTCGGGCTCCGATCCCCTTGTCCACCCTACCAAACACGCCCCTATACCCTCTCCATCCAAAATTAAGTGGACGTTTTCGCTTCCTCGAGAAACATATGCCAATAATTATATTAAAATATAATTTATGCTAAGTAATTAGTATCATCGTAAAGACTTTTAAGTTTATTTTTTTTAATAAATTTATTTAAAAATATAAATATTAGACGTATTTTATACAAATCGAAGTCAAACTTATAAAGACGAAAGCCTAAAACGTCACTTATTTTTACGACGTAAGGAGTATGATTCATGCATGTCACAGTTTTCGCCCCGAGTCTCTTCATGTAATGAGTTTAGGGATAACATATACAATACGGTATAAAAAAGGTAATACTCCCTCGGTCCTACAAATATTTGCATATCTCACCTCTAGAGAAGTCAAACATTTCTAAACTTTGACTTAGTGTACATAAAAAATAATGTCACAAAAAATAATTATATTTATGATGTATAACGGTATCATTAGATTGACATTGGACATACTTTCATAATAACAAATATTTCAAGATATAAGTAACGATATTATTCTTTATATATTTGGTCAAAGATAAAAGAGTTTGACTTCTCGATAAGCGAGATGTGTAAATATTGGTGAGACGGAGGGAGTAGTTTGTAATGGACTCCAATGACAATTTGATCATTTCATGCAAGTCACAATTAGGTAAAAAAAAAAAGTTCAAGGAAGATGAATTTGGATTGTTGTAACTTAGTAGACTATTCCTCAAAAAAAAAAAAAAAAAAAAACTTAGTAGACTAGAAAATGATGAACCCTACTCCTTCCATTCTAAAATTTTAAAACATTTTTGGTCTTAGTTATTTAACTTGTATTGCACACTTAGATATATTCTTATGTCCATATACATTGTAAAAAAAAAATATATTTAGAAAAAAGTCAAAACGCCTTATTATAACTCATAATAGAGAGATTATGTTACTTGTTTAGTTTGGATCGCCTTGAGTTTTTTAAAAAATATTAGTTTTTTTAGAAAAAATTTATTAGTTTATTCAAACAATATATAAACACAAAATGGTTATATAACATTATGTAAACTCCATTAGTTGTAGCCGATTGTCTTGATAAAAAAGATTAACCTTATTCTTTAATTAGTGACCCCTGCTAGATTTAGGTCCAAGCTCCGCTGCATGCCATCATCACCATTACCTATGACATCGTGGCCTTCAATGTAAAGGATAATGGGGGCATGGGTTGAGGATGACGATTTGGTGATTGTGATATACTTCCTCCATCTCAAATTGTAAGTCGTTTGACTTTTTTGACACCAAATTTGACCACTTGTCTTATCCAAAAATTTATACAAACATAGTCAAATTTAAGTTTTTAAAGAATATTTATTAATAAAGCAAGCCACGACAAACAAAAAGTTGATATTTTGCACCAATTTTTGAATAAACGAGTGGTCGAACTTGATGTAAAAAAGTCAAACGACTTACAATTTGGAATGGATGAAGTAAATTGGAACGTGAAGAGAGGGGAGAAGTGGAGAACATAGAGTCACATGGAGACGACGGGATAGAGAAGAGAGGGAGAGCATGTAGATGGAGAGCTAGAGACCGACATGTGAGTTTGTTAGAGCTTGTTTAGACCTAGATGAAACACGGTGACAAATTCAAGGACCTAAAAATGAAACTTTGATAGTTTTGTACCTAGATAATACTAGAAAATATGTTGAGTACCTAAAAACGCATTTTGAGACCTAAATGACATCACAAGACAAATTTAAAAAAACCCCCACGTACGTGCATTTAACCCTTGACGAGGATGCCTGGTCCGTATATATCGTCTGGATTCACGCAGCCTTTCATCACACGGCCACAACCACACGGGTCCCCAACAAAGGTAAGAATCGGAACCCTTCATCGTATCAACAACCAAGTTCGTGCAAGACGTGATGGCGCTGAAGCGATCACGATCTAGGTAGGTCACGTGATGAGCCACCTGCACCGCCGGCGAAGCGCCAGCTCCCGCGTTCGACGGGGAGATCGGCTTCAGTGCCAAAGGTTGGCCTTAACGGTACCCTTGCCAAGCGGTCGGGTAGGACGCGGGGCCCAGCTGCCTCAGTGGTCCCACGTCCTGGGACGCCACCGCCGTCTCACCAGACCTTGTTCCGGTCGAGTATGTCGCCGGAGCCGGCCGACGAACCCGCATCGCCTACGGGCGCGTCCGCGACGACGGTGGTCTCAACAGGAAGAAGGCGCTTTATCTAGTCATGCAGGAGCACGGCCAAGGCCATGGCCACGGCGTTGTCTCCACGTATGCCGAGCACCGCGTCGACTTGGCGCACTCGCAGCACGGCATCTCGGTCTTCGGCGAAGAATTCGAGGAACCACCCGTGTTGCGCTTCAAGGCGGCATGGTTTTTCTCAAGGCCAGATCGACGGTCGTAGGCGTCACTGACAGGAACGCCAGCGTCGTCGAAGCCGAAAGCGTCATCATCGACGCGAGCACGTGGGAGGTGTCCACCGGCCCTCTGCGGCCTCGTCGAGTTCTCCGGCAGGATCTACGCCGCGGACATGCTCACCGAGGATCCGCGGTGCGTGGTCCTCCGCTCGGCGACGGCGGCGACGAGAGACGCGTCCGCGGGGTGGTCGTGGTCATCCCTACCACGGCCTCCGTTCCGCGACCGCATCCTGGCGCTCGCCGCGTACCCGCCGCGCCGCGGCCTCCTAGCCTCGACGGAGAAAGGCGAGACGTTCCTCCTCCACGGCTGCCGCCGGGGCGGCGCGGCGTGGATCGCGCTGCCTGGGTCGGCGCGGCTGCCGTGGGAAGAGCGCGCCGTGTACGCCAAGGACCACGGTCTGTGGTTCGACATGTCGCCCAAGGACGGGCGTCTCCGTGCCGACGAACTCGACGTCGTCCTGGGCTCGGGCGCTCCTCCCAGATTGGAGCACAAGACACACCGGGTGTCGGACCTTGTACCGGTGGTGATCACGCCGAGCATGCGCGGCGGGGCGACGCGGAGCGCGAAGCTAGCCTACCTCGGGAGAAGCATGTTCTGCGTCGTGCAACAAGCCGGCGGCGGAGGCGCTGACGGCTGTCCTGTCACCGTGACGGTGTTCAGGGTGATCGACTCTGGGATGCTGGTGACACCGGTGGAGAGGAGGCGTCGTCGGCGCCGGGAACGCGGGATGAACGCGAGATGGGTGGCCGCCGAGCTGGAGCGCGCGTGCGCGGACAAGGCGTCCGGATCTGTCGTCGGAGGAAGCTCTGCAGGGTGAACTTGTGGAGTCGCACGTACATTGCGTAGGGAGGCGCCGATCACTGTCCATCTCTTCCTGGGGTGCTTTGGATGTGAAGCTCCTCAGTGTTTTAGTGGTTGTTTGGGTTCAAGGGTTCGAGAGTTCCATTTTGTAGTAGTGTGGTATTCATCTTTCGAAGAAAACTTCTTCAGTAAATCATGTGAAAGTATCTTGGGCACTTTTAAGTTCTAGTAACCATCTTTCAAAGTTTTGAAAGAAGTGATAGTCTGTTATTTCAGGTTTTCAAAAATCTTGTTCAACAAAGTTTGCCCTTTGTGGTAGGTTTTGCACTACCAGTGATCTATAACGAGTAATCTAGAGTAATGCAAGATGCACCACACAGTACCAACTTTCTCAATTACATCTAAAATCCATTTTCGGTGTCTTCCCTAAAAAAACATCCATTTTGGTGTCCATTATATGTTACTTTAGATTTGTTCTAGGTTAAGTTTTAAATTGTGATCAAGCTTATAATTAACATATATAATGCCAAATAAATACTAAAAACATATTATTGGTGATTAATGGAATTAATTTTATTTTTCAATATGTTATGTACTTGTTCAAAAAATTTAATCAAAATACTAATATTTGACTTGTGAAAAATCAAAGTGACATATTTTGCTGGACCAATCTGCATCATCCACCACAAAATTACAAATATTTGACTTTGTTTGTGGAATTCACTCATTACATTGCCATGAATAAAGCATGGCATGAAAGCAAACAAAGTACAAGTTTTTATATTCTTCCTTGGGTTTCTGCATCATGAACTCCCTAGATCTGCCCTAGGCTGTGAACGGTATGAGCTGAGAAACAAAGTTTATATCAGTTCGCATCTATATTGTACCAAACATTTTTTTTGTAATAATAAGAATATAAATACTATCAAATACTTACATCCACATTTACTTCCCGCTGGCAGTGGTCTGTTGCACTCCCCTGCAAGACGAAGAAGCTTAGGTACACTTATCTCCTTCTCGTCATGCGCGGTGAGAATACGGCAAATACAAATCATGTCATATAGTTTGACAGTGTAAATGCACTCAGCAGTTGGAGGGTTGTAGGGCTGATTAACTTTGATGGTTTTTTACAGTCGTACTTAACCAAATCTCTCTGTTCATAACAGTCTTGCTCACCCCAAGCTTGATGATGAGCCGTAAACATGGTAAAGACTAAAGAAAAAAACCACGAGTTGAAGCATTACTTCTCAAGACATCTTGTACCACTACAACTTATGTTGCGAGTCATGTTTGCAATGTGCAGCGTATTTATAGGACACATGATGTAGAGCCGGAGTGCATATTAATATCAAGTATCCTCAAGCAAATCCATATACTGTTGTATTAAAACAAAGTTGTAAAGCAAATATAAATGATTAGAAATCTTGAATAAACTTGAGTTATGAAGAAAATTAATAACCAGAAATCGTCGAACCAACGTGCAGGCAACATGGATAGGACAGAATTAATTGTGATATCTTAGAAGCACACCCACAACTAACAAATTCATGGGTCATTTACTTTTGATATCTATGGAGTACCACTTTACTTCTCAATTCATAATTCTCGAGGACCTCTTATCCGGTGAGAGTCCCTCCAAGGGCAGCCAGGCCACGTCTCTCCCATTCTTTTGATTGGTCCGATTTATTTTGCGCCTAGGTCCTTCCGTTCTCTTCTAATCGTGTTCCGGTCCAGACAGCCCCTTTGACAACAGTAAATCTGTTTTACTTTTTTACTTTTTACCTCCTCTATTCTCAAAACCTTACCATCGAAGAAAAGAAATTCTGAATTCTCACCTCTTTTACGCTTACCCGCCTGTCTCGCGCTTTTGCAAATAACACCCCGCCTCCCCACCAGATATATACCGCTCAGGAAAAAAAAAAAATCCCACGCCCGCCTCCTCTCCCTCTCTCCCCAATCCACATCGGTCTCTCCCGACACCGAAAGGGGCGACGCCGCTGGAGCGCGCGCCGACGGCAGCGGCTCCGGCCCTCCTACTCCTCTTCCTGCTCCTCGTCCTCCTCGGCATCCTCCTCGTCGTCCTCCTCCTCTTCATCTCCTCTCCCCGACGCGGGCACGGCGACAACGGCCGCGAGCAGGCGGCGGCGCCCGCCCTCACCCTCCTCCCCGCTCGCGGCACGGGCCCTCCTCCTACGTCGCGATGTTGTATGCCGGCCGGACCAGCGCTGCCGTCGGGTAAGGTGCTAGAGGAAACCCTAACCCTAGGTGTCCGTACGGCGCCATGGCAGCGGTGACGGCTGGCTTCATGGCCAGATGCGGCAGCAGCTCCATCACTCACCGCTCTCTAGGTAGGACCACCCCTTCTCTTTCCTGCACTGTCTGCAAGCCGAAGATTGTTGGGATGAGATATCATTCAAATTTCTTGTTGGGCACTTATTTTTTTATCTTTAATTAATCACTGTTAGCACGCAACAACTACTTCTTGAAATTCTGGACAGATGTATGGCTACTCAGATATGGCTGCTCAGTTGTATTGCAATTGGATTTTTACTTACTATTCCTATGCTTTGTTTTTTGTATTTTCTGAAATAATTTGTAATTTCAAGAGTAGACCTACATTTAAATTGCTTTGTACAGTTGGCATCCCAATATATAAGCCTATATGTATCTTACAGCAGTTTTGGCACAACCTTCCATATACAGCATTCACACGCAAAGTGGTTTAAGATACAATTTTGTGTCCAAAAGTGTTGCTATTATCTAGATAATTGGTTGTAGATTACTAGATTGCTGACTAAACTTCTTTTCTTCTAGATAATTGGTTTCAAAATTTATTTGTTGTCCTGTAAAGTAATTTTGGCAAATGAAAGTTTTTGGATGCTCTATATTCTTTAGAATACCAGTTCCCTGTATCAGATGTTTTTTCCTATAGCTGCTAAGGGTATCTTCACTGTTTGCTTGCGAACTCTGTTGCTACTGATGATAGCAATGTTTTCACCAATTCAGCTTGCCCTTGCTCTGCCACTACTGCTTTCCTAGACATTAAGATTTTCGGTTGTTTGCTTCAGGTTGAAGCTCACTATCTGCTGTGAAGATGGCAATACTATAGGTGTCTGATCCTTGGCAAGTTCCTACCATTCTTCTTGACTTCGATTTTGAAACCTATATTTCTTTAGTTTTCATATCATGCATGCAAGTTAGCCTTTTCCCCTTCTCCAAATGACATTTATAGGCCCTCTATTGATGATTGAGGGTAAGAAAGATCATATCAAGGACCAATAGAAAACACATGTAGTTTCTTCTACATGTTAGGCTACTGTATTTGATAAAATACGTCTGCACCGGTGAAATTTTATCAGAATAATTGCCTGTTCATCACACTTGGGGTGTTGAGTTCTTTGCTGCATGAATTCTAAGGCACATATAAATCTAGGAGCCAAAGCATTAGTGTTTGTTGTTTTTAAAAACTTCTTCTCTTTGTTCTTAAATCATTGCGGTGTGTTTGCACCCATTGTTTCCTTAAAAATGTATATTGCTTTAGCCAGTCCCTAGGATGATTACAACTCAACAAAATTCTAGAATATATTTCAAATTATTTGCAGTGTCTATTTCAGATCTGGTCTAATGTTTCTTAACTCTCACTAGGTGCTTCCTCATGCCCTTGGGCCACCTGCAGAAAAATCAGCATGAACTTAGCTGCATTCTTTGAGTGAGTGCAGACAAAAAATGTTCTCTTTTGCATATACTTGTCAGAGCCACATTGTCCACTCCCGATAGTCACTTAGCTGCATTCTTTGATGTTTGATATAATGTCAGGGCAGCTCTGCCCTGTTGTCAATTGTGGCTATCTTATTTCAGTGCCAAAAAGAATCAGTTCAGTTGCCTGTCGAATCGGTACCTGACCAAAACATTTGTCTGTGTATTTCAGGTTCACCAGTCTGTTTTCCAACAGGTTCCCATGGCCACATTCATCCCCTATATTCATTCATGCTCGGGTAATCGAGGTACTTGATGGTCTACAGTGTACTTTGTGCTTCACTAAAACTATTACATAACTAGTATAATGCCCGTGCTAACATTACGGTGACATTTACGTAGAACAAATCAAACTACAAGAAATGATATTTGGTAAAACAAATCAAACTACGAAAAATGAATTACGTGCACAACACTTAATTTCAAAAAGAGCTATATCCAATATTTACTTCAGGAACGCCCAAATATTTTCCAAAGAAAGCTTTATTCGGATCGAAAACATAACAAGAGCTTTATTATCACGGATTCAACAATATCACTACAAAACAAAACTCTTAACACAACAAAAAAAATACTCAGTATTTGACATGATCTAAGAAATAAATCATGACCATACAATCGGCACCCACAAAACTCTGTGATTAGTATCTTGGTGCTAATGCCTCCATATCCTTTTGCGCATGGTTCTATGCCTTCTCCTAAAAAAAGGAGTTCCAAAAACTTGTCCAAGCTATAAACCCCTGAGATCCAGTGAAGCCGGGCAGCCGCAACTTGATCTACAACCATGAAGTGACTGCGGAAAACACAAGCAGAAAACCTGTAGCAAGTGTGTTACAAAAATTAGTATGAAACAATATTCTAGATAGTAAAAATTGAGAGTAATAAGACCTACTATGCGGATAGAAATTGAAAAGGAAGACCAACCAAGGAAGATGGCAAGTATTATTGGATCCCTTAAATAGGAGAAACGGAGATGCCACTTGATATTTTCAAGCAACTGTTATCTGTAATCTTCACCGTGAAATTATCGATCGTGGAGAAAATTGGAGATGGTACTTGATATTTTCATGCAACTATTATATGTTTCAAATCTAGGAGAAACGGAGAACAGTCTTTTTATTTCCATGGGCCAAGCATAACTAAATTCACTTGCAGATTGTATTGCCTTAGCAATAGCAAAGTGCAAAACCATAATAGACAAGTAACGTAGAGTTCTTGACTATTTTTAATTTGTCATTATTTCATTAAATACCTTAATCTAAGGCGGCATCAATCCATCAACACAAGAGCTAATTGTAGAAATGAGGAAAAAGTATTTTTTTTTTTATACCTAGTACTTGAAGCCTCAAGCTTGCAGTGCATATCTTTTTAAAAAATATAAATGATGTATCAAGGCATATATGACTACCAAAAGTATTTGTGCAGAACATAATTGTAATACCTGAACAGCTGCAGCAATAAGCCGTTGTAGTTTCTCTCAATTTACAGTACAGGCAACACCAGTAGACTGCAGCAGCAGCTTATTGCTGTAGAAGGCCCATATGCTCGTTTAAGCTGAAAAAATTCACCATAATGAGATCAAACATGGATAGATCGTGATGCAAATTAAACCAAACTGAAGGAAAATTAACATGAGAGCACAATTCTTGACTCAAGAAGCCTGAAGAGAAGCCAGGAGCCAATGGCATACTTTACGATCAATCAATACTTGTTGTTTATCCTACTTATCAAGTTGTTTTAAGTGAAATAAGCCATTACCCATGAACAATGTCTATACAATACTATATCTGAATGTTTTGGAAAGAATCACTGCACACATCCGACCATGTTATCGCAGCTCCTTCCAACCATCCAACCTGTCCTGTAATTTTCTCAGTCATTAAAACCTGCAGTTCAAGTGCACTTTGTTAAGACTATCAGAGAGAGCACGGAAATAGAGCAATTTGATCCGTGTTAGGAAGAGCTTGAAATGCAAAATAAAACAATTTCATCATGTTTGTCAGGAGTTCGCATCTGGCGTACATGGGACTTCTCTAACCCGGACGTACCTCGAGCTTCTCTGTTCTAAATCGTAATTTAATCCGTTTACAATTCACTACCTGTGGCGCCGGCGAAGGAGATCCTGAACACCAACACCAACATAAGCGCTCTGCCTGTGTGCTCACAAAATACTGAAGGCAATTGTTTGTGTGTGTGTTGGGGGTGGGGTGGGGGCTATTTAGAATTCAGATGGTGATACTACAGGACAGAGAGGGGAGAGGGACAGGCAAAGGAGGATATAAATTTACAATAAAAATAAATAAAATCCATCAATATAATATTGAAATTATCTGGATCAAGCAATTTTTCTATTTTAGTTTAAGCTTGCAAACACATTTAGTCCTCGATCAGTTACACTGAACAATATATGCATGTGACAAACCATGCTTGTCCACACAGCCCCACATCAAACCTCACAGGTTTAAAAAACTCTTGACTGATCAGGTACGGAAACTCTATGTGGAGTGGAGCATGGACCATCTGAAACCCAAAAGTAATTTTAGGAGGGAACTTAAATATGATTCAACAAATCTGCTAAATCCTTAGTTATGTCAAAAAGCGAAACAGAATTCATTCTCCCAAATCCCAAATCAGTAACTCTAATGGATAAATGGTAGATTGATAGTGGCACTGCGTCTCAACGGCATCGTCTCGCTGGAACTGCGTGGTTGGAGAAGGATCTACTCATCAAATTGGTTCGATTAGAACTTATAAGATGACGAAAGGGGTGATTACCTGCAAAAGAGCTGCGTACTCTCCGCAGGCGAACCATACCGATTGATGCGGCGGAATGTGCATGGTGGCGGTGACCAAAGTAGGGGGGGCGTCGGGCCGCCGCTGCCGCCTCCACATCCAGGGATCGTGCCTGCCGCTGCCTCGTCCGCGTCCTGGAATCGCGCCGCCGCCGCCTCCTCCGCGTCCTGGGCCTGAGGCGTCGCTGTTGCCTTCGCATCTGGGGTTCGGGTCTTGGGAGAGGAGAGGAGGAGTAGCGGGCGCTGCCGCTGCCGCCACCGCTGCCGCCACCGCTGCCGCCGCCACCTCTAGGGTTTGTTCACATGGGAGAGGAGTAGCGGAGCCCCGGAGATCTTCGTTTTTATTCGCCGGCATATTTCCCGTCCCTGACCCTCAAAACGAAAAAAAAAAAAAAAAAAAGAAAGAAAAGAAGGGTCGTGAGTGGGGCAGGAATCGAACTTCGGGTGGTAGAACTTTCGTTCGGCATGCGTGTGCGGGATTGTAGGGACGGTAAGGTTGTAAGACCTACGGACAAACTTTTCGATCCTGGCCCTCTGTTCGTGGATCCATTGGTTGATGTTTGTCAGTCTAAAAATAGAAATAAGTGGTGCCTTATAGTAGAGATTTTGCCTCTGCTTGTACTTACATTTGTCACCCATGTTTATTTACGCTTTATAGTGTGGAGGTATGTAATTTCTGTCGGCCATGCAGCTCAAAGTGCATGTTTATAAAAGGCATGAGTTGCAAACAAAACGTGTAAAAAATATTTTTAACCTCCATGTGCAAGGATTGAATTTTTACGACAGCACATAATAGCCTTGCTTCTCTGAATATCCTTGTGTTTTTGAAGCCGGGCCTCTCATGGCCTTATCAGGAAGTGTGGGCTTATGTGCCAGGGCTTCCACACCAGTGCCAGCCTCAATATAGATATTAATTTGTCCTAGATTAGTTCAGGTTTCATAGTATCTGACTAAGATAGCATCATGTTTTTACAGGTCCAATGAGAATATAAGGTCAGTGCCCTTCCTCTATTTACTACCTTTGACAATCTATCTTCCTTCTGCTCATGTGGATGCTTGTTTGTTGTTCATTTGGTTATTTTTCCACAACCCTTTTGTTTTGTAGGCATCATGCACTGCCATCAAATCTGGTGGTTGCGGATGGGAATAAAACCATAAGAGGCTGGTACTTTCGTTTACCATACAATTGGGTCTCTTGCTTTACTGTAGTCGATTAGTAGTTCTCTGTTTATTTCACCTTTTTGTGCCAAACAAACAAGATATTTTAGCTCAATTCAATGGAGTAGACATACTTATTGTTTCTGTAAATTCCTGGTGTACTAATGGTGTTGTTTTAAACTATAAAAAATATATACATGGCCATTTAGTTCGCAAGACATTTCTTTACTGATTTTGAATGAGAAGGTTTGGAATAATTTGGCGTAGTTTTAACTGTAGTAATTTATGGCATACTTTACTGAATTTGAATGAGGAGGTTTGGAAAAATATACATGGCCATTTACTTTTAACTGTAATAATTTGTGGCATACTTTAACTGAGACCATCTTCTTTTTTTCTTTACCCATGTCTAAAAGATTGAGCATTTGGTCAGTTTGTCATTTGAGGTGACAAGCTAATGATAAAATTAATTGTGAGTTAAGGATTCTATAGAAGGTACTATTAATATTACTCATTCAGCTAACCACTTCCATTTGGAACGAGAAGAGGGGGAGGGACAAAGGGAGAGGGAGGGAGGGAAAGACATGGTTTAAGTGGTATTGTTTTTTAACTTTAGTTACTTTTGGCTCTGTTATTCCTTCAGGCATCAAGGACAGCCATTTCAGTTTTCATATATGCAGTAGTTTTCAACTAAATACATGTAGTTATTTCCAGTAAACTGATCAATGGTATGGAAAATCATCAACTTGCAGATGCTCTTTATGTTTTTTAAAAAAATACTGAATCATGCTAATGTCATGTTTTCAAAACCATGCTAACTGAAACATGTTCTTCTCAATATGTGCAGTAGTTATTAACTTAACATATATAATGTGCATGAGTTAACAAGTCAGCAATATAACAAATTAACAAGTTTCCGTTATCTAGAATACATGTTCCCAATTCCAGTAGTGTTTCTATGATTAGGTGTTGTGTATAGTTTCTCTGGTCCATTTTACCAAACTAATTTGCATTGCATTGAACGCATTACACCTACTTAGCCTTGTGAGTCTGACAAATAACACTCTCTAACCATACTACTATCTCTTCATGAACTATGTACTGCCGAAAGCTAAACCAACTAGATATATGTATTTCTTTATGTGTCCTACCTCAATGCTGTTAGAAATGATAGTGGAATAGATGTTTTAGTTAATAGAGATGGCCCCTAGCGGCTGTATGTTGTATGAACTAAATTCAGTTCAACTTCCGGTGGCGGCGGCGGCTTCGTGGCTGTACCTCGCTTAGGCCGTGCTTGGTGCACGTCATGGCTGCGGCTCCCCCTCCAGTTTGTTAATGGAGTCCCCAAAAATATTAGAAACTAATGTCAAACTGATATCGGGTCCAATCAAGAAAATGAAGAGATACGTGAGTATAAACTCCATGCTTCAGCGCTAAAATCATTGGCCAGTTAACCGTTTGTATGGTCCACATTTGGCTCAAACTTTGTCAAACATATGCACCTTTTCGCAATTTAAGTTATTGAAGATGGCATTGCTGTCTTAGTATACTGCCTAATTTTTTTTTGTCTTGCCATTTTATCTGATGTGCCCATATAGAAATTGCATTCTTTATTTTCAAGCTGGAAACTGCAAGGAGGCTGTTGACTTTCTTCTGTTCATACATATGCATATGCAATATATTTTTTAAAAGATATAAGACCATTAATACGTTTCATATCTTCTACTCTCACTTATTTTCAACTTGGGTGTTGAGTTCCCTTTTTCAGAGTGAAACAAACTATATGTCTTGCTAAATTAGCTTCTAAAAAGTTAATCCCCTCTGTCTATTGTGTTTAGGTGCATCCAAGCAGAGAGGTGAAAAAAAGATTTACCATTGCCTGAATCGACAGATGAATCTTGAAATCGCCTTCATTGTTTTCTTATTCATTTTAAGTTTGGTTAGCTTACACATTATACAACAATATGTTCTGTGTGCTCTATTCGATCACAACCACACCTACTTTGTCTATCATGCTCTGTGTGCTGTGTTATTAGTATCTTTAAGCTAACCTGCACTCCGTATGCAGTGGCACCTGGAGGTATATAGCAACTCTCAGTATTAGGTTAATTCAGACAAAAGACTACCCTTTTAGCAAATTGGTAAAACAACTCAGGCTGTCCTCCTTAGTCCTTGCAAGAAAGATGGTTCATCCCAAGCTTAATTTTTAGCGCACACTTTTCCTTTTGCAGTGGCACTGACGGAAGATCACAATCAAAACTATTGCACATTATGTCTCTTTGCTGAAACAAATGTCACCAGAGAACCTTTTAGCCGCATCTGCCAATTTATGTGCTGAGATCTTATAGCAACTCTTTGTGATGACTTCCTCAGTGTTGATAATGACGGTGATGGTGGAAGGGCTGTATCAGTATTTTAAATTCTTTAGAGCCCAGATGGTTTCGTGCTATTATGAATTACTGAAAAGTATCTTGGATATCCAGTACCTAGATAGTAGATAGATATGACCATCGATGAGTGCTTATAGCCTGATTGTGACTTGGGTAACCTACGATGTGCACATGCAGCTTGGGTTTTTGACTCTATGTTACACGCTTAGTGTGTTAAATGATTGGAGAACTAAATAGCTTTATATACTGCTATTTTTCCGTTTTCTGATGGTTTAATTTTTGACAGGATGATATACTGGTGTGCAAGGGAATTTTTGTATCTCTTCAATTGGTTACAGCCACCCTAGCTGGATGACATGGAAGGAACGGAGTCACAAGCTCAACATGTAATAGATAGATTAAACTAATATTTGTCTCACGGTCATGACAAATAGAGCACTATAAAGATTTATTTTTTACTCCATGTAATTGTGCAGAATCTACATATCTATCTGTGTAGTTGTGCAGAATCTATATATCTAGCCTACTCTGAAACCTGTCCTAGACCATGTGTAATTAAACAACCATATTAACTTAGGCCTACAAGTGCCATGGTCTATGTAATGTAAGGTATTTCTAAATACATCGATGAGCATCAGACTTATCACTAAGCTAACTTACTAATCTTGATCGACACAATTCGTTCAGACTGCATTCATTTACTCTTCAATTCATTGTATATTTTACCAAGGTAGTGGTAAACTCATGTTGATCAGGTACCCAAATAATGATAATCTCATTTCACCAAGTCTCACCTGCATAAGGGCCGGCGCGCAAAGGCGCGCCTCCCCACTAGTCTAGCACTAATAGTGCAAAATTGCAATACAGCTCCAAAATAAAGCCATTCGTGGTTGTAGTATTGCCAGTGGACTTGGTTGCCGTAAAAATCCATGGGCTTGATGCATTTTTCACTTTATCAAACGAGTATGTTTCCTTAGTTATAGAAGTGACATGACAATATAAATGTCGATGTTTTTACCAGCAGAAATTGTGGTTTGGTAGAAATCCACGTATCGGTGAAGGTCCACAAACAAAAGAACAAACAAGGATTTTTGTGTCAAAAAAATAAAAACAAGGATTTTATTTTGGTTCAGCCCCACGTTCGGATAATAGCGCCACATATCACTGAATGTCGATCCTTATTTATACTGTATTAAGCAATGCGATGCTGATTTTCACCATACAGTATCTAGATTATTATATCATGTAGATATCTATCCGTGGATTTGTAGTCGTGTTAGATTGGAGTTTTTGTGATACATCAAAACTCTGCATTGTTTTATCCTCCAAGGTTTCCATATCCGGTAGCCGGGTGACAGCCCTGTTCGCTTGACTTATCAACTCAACTTATCACAACAAAACACCAAAACCCACCGGCTGAACATTATATAACTACTATTGGCAAAACAAAAATCTCTGGTGTTTCCTCTCCAAATTTAATCGCTATTATTATATCATGTAGATATCTATCCGTTGATTTATACACTACTACAGGATTGATTTTTGCGTGGTGTTGATTTTATTTTCCGTGGCGGGCATTTGAGAAAACCGCCACGGAAAATAGATTGATTTACCGTGGCGGTTTTTTTTAATTAACCGTGGCGGTTATAATGTCCGCCACGGTAAATCGATTAACGCGTGGCGGTTTTTATAAGCGGCCCGCCACGAAAAAAATCGGGCCCAACCCGCTAGCCCAACAAGGCCCATTTCGAAGCACTTCATATATATACCGGAGTCTAGGGTTTCTAACTCACCTCCAAACTCTCTCGTCCGCACTCCCCTCCCTCCCCTCCTCTCAGAACTCTCCCGATCCCGGCCCTCCTCGAGCGCCCCTCCCCCCCTCCTCCACCAGGCGCAACTCCTCCCCCGGGCGACCATCCCCTCCACCGGCGCAACTCCCCCCTCTCTCTTCCACTCCCAAGGCGGCGGCGGCTCATGGCCCTCAGCGGCGGCGGCTGGCTCCGGCGTGCGGGATCCATCCTCCACCGGCGTCCGGCGGCGGGATCCGGCGGGGCTGTTCCGCCGCGGGGATTCGTCGTCAGCGGGGCGCCGGCGGCTGGATCCGGCGGCGGGCGTCGAGGTGGCGGGATCCAGCGAGCGCGGCGGCTCCGTATGGGCCAGATCCGTCGTCAACGGCGCGTCGGCGGCGGGATCCGTCGTCGCTGGCGCCGGCGAAGCGGATCCGGCGGCGGCGGCTTCAGCGCCGCCGGGATCCCAGCGCGGCGGCGGCCGGGCGGGTGCGAATCCGGCCGGGGCGCTGCGGGCCCGGCGGTCTTTGGAACCCTAGCAGGGTGCGGCGGTAAATGCGGATCTGGGGCCCATTTGGGCCTGGATCCGGGTTTTTTTTTTTTTTTGTTTTTATTATGATTTACCATGGCTGGCATTTAGGACCGCCACGGGAAAGATTTCATTTTCCGTGACCCTTCATTCGTGGCGGACTCAAAAACCGCCACGGAAATTTTTTTGCCCGCCACCAAAGTTCCATTATCCAGTAGTGATAGTCATGTCAGATTGGAGTTATAGTGATACATCAAAAGTCTCATTGTTTTATCCTCCAATTAGCCGGGTAACAACCCCTGTTCGCTTGAACTTATCAACCCGACTTATCATAATAAAACAACAAAACCACCGGCGAACATTTTATAAACTTAAATATAACTACTATTGGCAAAACAAAAATCTCCGGTGTTTCCTCCCCAAATTTAATCACTCTTTATCCTAGAAACTCAGGTCGCTACTGTTGAACACCATCGGGGCTTCTCGCACGCTCGATGGCCCCTCCCGCACTAACATGCCATCCCCTTTGATAATTGGGGAATAATGGTTGGGTTGATAGGTTGCTCAACTATTGCAATTGGGAAGAATCAATTTCATGTTTTCATACACTACCTCTCTTCCAAATTATAGATGTTTATATACACTTTTGCTATGCATTTAAATATACACTGACATAGATATATAGTAAAAATAATATATCTAAGAAACCTAAAACATCCCACAATTTAGAATTGAGGGAGTAGTCTAACCGCAGTGCCGAAGCATTTCTAGGAGTATTTTGCTTGGCGTGTTTTCTTGATGTAATAGGCAGTAATGCAATTGTCCCTTGTTAAAATTTCTCTAGGTCTGTTTCTAGGATTTGACCATCTTCAAATTAACAAGCAAATTAAATATTTTGTACCGAATGATCACAAGTTCTAAAATGAATTTTATGTTCTACACTATAAATAGACCTTTGCATTGACAGGGGTTTGCATTAGAGTTTTTAACATCAAACTTTATATTTTCACAATTTTAGACGAATCTATTTTCTTATTGCAGTTGTCTGAAGATGAACATGGCAAGGGGGGAGGATGATTATGAAGAATTGTTGAAAAAAAATACTATTCCTCTATAGCTTATTAGTTTTTTGATATACACGTGCATGTCTACTTGTGAACAAACAACCAATCTAAATACATGACGCAAGAAATGGCCTAACTAAGCTCCTGCCAAATACCTACAATCTGACATCTGAAGCATCCCCAATTCAACATATATTACTCTAAAAAAATCAACACATGTTACTATTTTATTAATTTCATGTGCTAAGCTTGGCTACTATCTCATCCTTTGCCAGCCGTATCAAAAACAGGATGGCAAGTGATATGGAAACAATCAACATGAAAAATACACTATTCCATCCTCTAGTTGAAATATATCCCGTAAGCAAGGGGCCAAGAGCTGCACCAACAGAACCAGTGCCATCAATTATCGCAGAAACTGTCGCCAGCGCCCGTGAATTTCCCTTGATCGCGTCTTGGGTGCCAAGGTCAGTTGCTACAGCTGTGGTGATGAGAGAGTATGGACCATTCACAAAGTAACCAGAGAGGAACATGAGAGCAATGTTGTGGTGCATGGATATGCTTCCGTATGTCCGGTACACAATGAGAGCTGGGATTGATAGAAAGAGGAACAGAGCTGATGTTATTGCACGGGCACCTACGGCATCCGAGAGAAAACCAGCT
Source organism: Hyparrhenia diplandra (assembly GCA_015847255.1). Lineage (NCBI taxonomy): Eukaryota > Viridiplantae > Streptophyta > Magnoliopsida > Poales > Poaceae > Hyparrhenia > Hyparrhenia diplandra. The sequence goes on from JADLZK010008906.1 coordinate 208,680, forward strand.
GAAATCCCTCCTAAGACGCCTCCAATGTCGAATACAATTGATAAAATTCCTGAAGCCTTGTGTGACAAGAACTGACCTGCTACGGCTGCAAAATCAAGAATAGGTTGGCATCAAGCAAAAGTAATAACTCCATAACGTTTCATGGTAAACTGAAAATGGCTGATACTCCACAAATGAATTCTACAAAAGCAATACATACAAGCAAAGCAATATTTATGGAGCTGCTTCTGTATTGGGGTGTTTGGTTTGTGGAACCACCTCATTCTAGTCTCTAGATGAGGTAATGCATCATGACTTCATTCCTATGATTTTAGTGGAATCACCCTATTATTATATTGTCCATTCCTCAAACTAGGTTGGCATCTTATTATAAGCTCAAGAACAAGCTATGGCCGGTGTTTGAGTTGGTGCTATGACTGGGTTTTTTTGGCACTATGGGTGCCTGTAAATAAAACTCTATTTCCTTCTTAATTCAGTGGCAAAGCTCCTGCCTTTACTTTCAAAAAATATTATTAACAGATTTGCTATGCTTAAAAAAAGGAGGCCCAAACATAACTTAAGGTGACAATGTTCCAACTCATTCCAACTCATAATATATATAAAAAAGGTTTCACAGAAAAACAAATTCAGACTAAAGGTGATTTTATCTACCAATTCAACTGACTGAAACTATAAGGATCATCTATCTGGTCTGAAACATGAAACTCAATTGCTGGAAGGAACAGAATTCATTGGCTGATACTTTGACAGCCAATCCTTGGAAATTCAGTACCATCAGATTTGAGTGCGAACTATGATCAGGTAACAAGCATATTCACTACCATTTTTATGGCGATAAATACAAAAATAATTATATGAACAAATGAAGCATACCATTGTTCCTGATATAGAATGGCAACCAGTAGAGGAAGGTGTAGGCAACGAGCTTGGAGAAAAATAGGCAGAATGCATATGGCGCCACACCAGGAGTCTCCATGCCTCCACGAACCCGATTGCTCTCGGCAACTGTGATCCCATTTCCAGCTCGAACTCATCATCCTCATTCCCTCGAACCTGCTTGTTATCCTCCCCAAGTAGCCCTACCTCCTCCCCACCATCCCCATTCATCTCAACCTCCATTACCTCCACCTCCAAGCCAGCCTCGGTCGGGTGCGCGACCAAGAACACCAGCACGACAACTCCTAGCGCGGCGATGACGAACGCAGGAACCAAGAAGGACCAGCCCCATCCGAACTCGAGCACGGCCGCGGCGAGGACCGAGCCGGCGATGTTCCCGACGGAGGTGTGCGAGTTCCACACCCCCATGATGGTTCCGCGCTTGGATGCGTGGCCGAACCAGTTCCCACGACGGCGACGACGCAGGGCCACCCGGCGGACTGGACGACGCCGCTGGCGACCTGCGCGGCCGCGAAGAAGGCGAGCGCGTGGACGTCGAGGAAGTAGGCGGCGCCGAGCGCGGCGCACGCGGCGCCGGACGCGAGCATGGCCGCGCCGAGGAGGCGGCGGAGGTCGGCGCGGTCGGCGAGGTGGCCCGCGGCGAACATGGCGAGCGCGTACGAGGAGAGGAAGGCGACGTCGAGCTCTCCGAGGCGGTGCGGGCCCCGCGGGCCCGAGAAGGGCGCCCAGTCCGCGGAGAGCACGGCCTTGACGATGCTGGGCGGCTTGCGGGAGGCGTGGAACGACGCGTAGGACGCGAAGGTGAGCGCTAGCACCGCGTACTCGTGCCGCCCGAGGCCCGCGCGCGGCCGCTGCCGCCGCGGCTTCCATCGGAGGCGCGGATGCTAGTGTGAGAGAGAATTGAGGGCATGGGAGGAAAGGGGAGGTGAGATCTGGCATCGAGGTCAGGGAAGGGAAGGAGACGAGTAGAGACGACGACGACGACCTTGGTGTTGGTGGGTTTGGGACAGATAGTAGTGACAAGCAAGGAGCTTTCTTTGACAACATCAAGCAAGGACCTTTGACTCCGTTGCACTTGCTTGAAACCTGAATTTTTCTTGCCTTTTTTTTTTCTTCGGAGACTACTGATTAGCTCTTGAACGCTGCGCAAGATGAAGGAGTTCTAATTTTTTGAAGCTTGAAGAACAGGGCTACAGGAGGCAAAGGATGTTCAGATTTAGACATTTTTTTTTTCGCGATCGAATCGTTTACACATTTTCATCAAAAGTACGAGAGGAGGGGTTAAAAGAAAGGCCGGAACATAGAAGGTCACAAGTAATTCTAGGATTACCAGAGCGGAATCCCAAAGATTAAAAAAAAAAAAAAAAAAAACACACTAGAGGGGAACACGCCGGCCGACTATGCCTGCAAAAGAAGAATACATCCACGTGATGGTCGCCAACCTAAGGTCGGTCAAGGCGCGGTGACAAAGCATTGTTTCTGAAGCTGGAGGTAGATTCACTTAACTTTGCAACAAAGCAAATATACAAATAATTACATGTAAAAGCAAATAAGGATATCACAAATCGTGTAGGTACCTTCAGAGTGCAAGCCGCTTACATTGCATATTGAGTTTGTTTAACACAACTTTTCACAGTTTCATTTCAACTAGATAACTGAGTAAATTATGCATTCAGGAAAAACCGATACACAGGAGTTGTATTTGTAAGAGCAGTGCCTGACATCTTTTTGTTCTAAAGCACGTTCAGAATCAGATAAGAACATACACATCTCAGTCATCTACATTGCAACTTTCACCAACGGTGCATGTTTGACATACAGAGTAATGCTGATGTGCCTGTATTTGACCAAAGAAAAAAAAAACAGTGCATTGCGCCAGACATTCTCAGGAAAATTCAAGCAGAAAAGGTAAGGAGCCGGCAGCCTTGGGTAGTTGGGTGAAACCAGTATGCATCCCACGGTATCATCCACTCATCTTCTATGTTTGGCAATAATCATGTATGATGTATCAAAGTCAGCTGGAATGTAAATATCTGGCAAACTAAATTGTGAGGCAGATTTGTAAAAAGGTTAATTAGCGGCATAAGAGTCCCAGTTTGGTATGTTGTCTGTTGCTCCATTGACCATTTTCACAAGTGTCACCTGTACATGACACAAAAATCACATAAATCCATCGCATGGGTTAATAGCGATTACAAGAGTTGAAGAGTATATGAAACTGGGGCAGAAGCAAAGAATCATAGCCCATGTTCTGTATCACTGAAATATTTCAACAATAGTAGAAAACTGTTGGGATTTATCGACAGACAACTTTTTTATCATAAGGAAATGCCTTGTATAATTCTGTGATAAAACATACAGAATGTTTAGTTAGCTCACAGTAGCCTTAAGTGCTTCAATGATCCTCCTTGTTTTGCAACTTCAATGGTTAATTGGCTGTAATAATACTTTTTTCCTTTCATTTTTTATGTACCATAATATACTAACAATTTCATACTAGCACTCAAAAGATTGGATTGACAAAGAACATTGTTTCAAATCCGAATGAAAGCGGTACACAAATATTGAAACAAAAATGTCAAATATTTGCAAACAGGGCAGAACCATACCACACTTTGAGGCACACCATTTGGCGGTAATGGCAAATTTCTAGGCGGTGGTTTATCATCGTAAGATCTCTTGTCAAATCTCCATTCTCCAATTTTGCCATAAGTCGACTTACCCTAGTGCAAAAAGAAGAACATGCTATAAGAATAGAATCATGAGTCAGATTCCCTGAAGTTCTGCATCATAATATGAATCACATACCGTCATGTCATAATCACACCCATAAGTATAGTGTATAATGAAAGCATTACCAACTTCCAAGTCCCAAGGTGGCTGAAAACAGAATCAAATTACAATCTAAGAACAGAACTGCACAACTACCTGATATGGATGGCCACATGATATAATTAACTGAACTCCAAACCTGAATCATAAATTCCTTGTGTAAGATGTTGCCCACACCATGGAGAGCAGATGCCACAGCATAGGCATACCTGTTTCCCAGAACACAACAAATAATTAGACACCAACTCACATTACGAATGAAATACCATAGAACTTGGGCTGCATAAACAGATCAAAAGCTTTAGGCAATAAGAAATTGACTGGCAGGACATTACATTTCAAGAACCCAGCCAAAAGATTTATCTGTATCAGGATCATTTTTCATTGCTATTGAAACATTCATCCATGTTGGTGCAATCCTTGCAAGAGATTTCTAGTAAAAAGGAGAAAGTAATAAGATTAGTTCTGTAATTTCAAGTAGATGCTTTGGGTACATTCAAGAAGAAAATAGCTCACTTTCTCAATAATGACAGGAGAATTTCCTATAGGATCAATCTTAGTGATTGGCCCCTTGTCTTCAGGGAAGAACTTACGCAACACATTCTCATATTTTTTAGGCTCAATATAAGAGAAATGGAAAGCTGCTGCCTGACCATCTCTTGACAAGTTTGGGATAGGCTTGACAATTATATGATCTGGCTCTGCCATCAAGATATAGCTGCACATAGTATGAAATTAACTAGCTACTGAGTCTGGACTCTGGAGAGTGATTACTGCTTCTCGAATAAACTTGCTGTAAACTTACTCTTCCTTTATGTCTGCCTTCTGGAGCCACTGAACAAATGCCCATGGCCTATTGAGAACGATGTATCCCTGAGATTTAAGATGAACACTGTTAGGGAGAAAATTCCAGCAGCATCTACCATCTAGTTTCTAGTAGTAAAATTGAGCCACAAATTCCTGCATGCTCTCAAAGTGTCCACACTTTTGAACAAAACTCGAATTGGTACTTATCAAATTACTTTGCAACAACGAAAAATGAACAATGGACAGGATACAGAAAAGCAGCAACGGTTGCAGTTCACAGTAGGACGCCATGATGACATGACTACAGCTAACCATTACTAGCAACTGGCACACTACACCAATGATGACTTCTAACTTTCTTCAGACGCAATGAGATGAAAAGCTAGTATCAGCAGGGTCCAGTCATGTTTACAAGGCTGACATTACAAGCCTTTTAACTATATGATATCCTAACTTGCCAATCTGTTTTGTCCCTATCAAAAATTGGCTCTCACTACTTTCTCATTTCATTTGTCCACATTCTTTTACAAAACAAAGTACTAGCAAAGTTGTTATTTGTCCAGATGTTTTATATTTTCATGATTTTTTCAGTGTTTACAGAACCCGTGTGACTGTGTCCAAAATATTTGCCTAATCAGATACCCACACGTGTTGTAACACCTGTCACATTCCAAGTGGTATTTGGCGCGCATCACAATTTCACAAAAGAAATTGGGACACCCTGCGTCCATGTCGGTCACTGACGCCCACACCCGTGTACATATGTACCAATGGATTTCTTGCCTCAAATTTTCAAGTGAAGCAGGAGCAGTACTGCAGGACTTTGCCAGGACCTTGGATTTGTACATGATACATGCAAATGATAGTGTGATATGAAGCTGAAGCCATACAGCCAGCCAAAGGAAACCACTTTGTCCACAATTCCAACTAACCAGCATACATTTCAAATTTTTTTTTTTTTTGAATTTTACATTTCAAAAACTAACCAGCAACAGCAAACCGAAGAGCCAACGAAGAAAGCAAGGAAATATGGGACACAGCTTTGCCGTTTCGTGAAGAAAAAAAAAGCAACAATAGTACAATACCTGATCCCCATCGGGGAGTGGGTCGGCGACGAATGTGGGGATCTCGTCCACGAACTCGTCGGGTTTCCCGGAGTGCAGGATCCTGGTGAACCCACCCATCTCGCCGCCGCCGGGCGCCCGGCGGCGCGCCTCCTTGAACCAGTGGTACATGACGCGGCACTGCCACGTGTTGTACGCGGACTCCGACGCGGTCACCGCGGTGTGGAACGCCGCCCTCCGCCTGCTGGCGCCGCCGAAGCGGCGGGAGGAGGATGCGGTGGCAGTGGGGAAGGAGGAAGGGAGAGGTTGGAGGGAGGAGCGGATGGAGATGAGCACGTTGTAGGTGAGGAGCGCCGCGGAGAGATACGAGCACCAGCGTCAGCGTGCCGCCGCAGCCGCGGCCGCACGGTGCTGCGGCCATGGCGGGCGCGCGGCGAAGGGGGAGAAGAGAAGAGAAGAGAAGGCGGCGAGAGTGACACACACACTGGTGAGACGTCCCCAGTACCGAGTGTGCGAGAGTTTGGCAGTTTCTCGAAGGGATTTATTTTATTTATAATTTGATTCAGATATGTATTGGAATTATATTAGTATTTAAATAAAAAACCGCATGAGTCCATAGAGAACAAATATATGTTCATTCTTTTTTTTTTCAGCAACAGGTCTTATTGATGCTAAAAAAAGCAAAAAAGGTCATATTAGAGTGTGTTAACTGTTAATAACCATATATTAATAGATAATAAGTAATTTTGTTTATCATTCATGTAAGTTAATTATTATAGACTTCAATCTAGATCCAATCATATTCATTTTTAAAATTTTGCTAGCAAAATATAACTGTGTGTTGTAAATTGTAATTAAACTTATGCTCTCTCTTTCTCCAAATAATTCAATTTCTAGTGCAATTCAAACTACCTTAAGTTTAACTGACTATAGAAATGAGTAGTAACATCAAAATTTAAAACGTTTTTGACTTAAGACAACTCTACAAATCTATTTACTATTTATTTAGTGACAGAGGGAGTCCTTGCTTGTTGTGGGTACTTAAGATGATTTGTGGCTCAAAAATTTATTCAACTGTCGACATATATTCTGATCCGTGTTGGAATCAAACTGTGTATCGTCCATTGGTACGTCTCTTTTTTTTAAAAAGACGAAAAAATTTTGCCGCAAATTTTATTAGGCGATAAAAAAAAAAAAATAGTTTTACAAACTTTTCACAACCTTTACACTACCATCCATTGCATGTGGAGTTTTTAGCAGTTTTACTCCTCTTTTGCAAAAGTGATGAGTATGAGATGACGGTGGTAGATGGTGAGATGGCCTGTTTCGTTCAGATCGGAGACTTTGCGTCCGTGCCATTTCTGTTTGGGATGATGATCCTAGATGGTGGAATTTGTGACTTTTTTAAGGTTTCTTGTCTCTCATCAATGGAGTTGGAGTAGTTTGGTTTAATTTTATAATAAGAGTATGTAACTTGTTTGTTGAAAAAAAACTAAGCAACCAGAGAAAAACACACTGCTCCCCAACAAATTTACATGACGGAGAAAAAGAACCGAAACAAAGATACAACATAAAAAACCTATCCACTCGTTGCATGTCCTCCTGAATCCATGGCCAACCGGTACTGTATAATGTCGTCTTTGCATAACGACGCCATTTGGGTTGGGTTCAAAGCTTTCTGCTGGAATTGCCTCTGTTTCATCTCCTTCCAAAATATTCCATCAGAAGTAAATGAAGATACATCCACGCCTTTCCGCTTTGGTCTTGGAAACTTTCACCTGCACCGTTGACAATCTATACCTACTATTAAAAACACGAAAATTTCTGCCACTTTTTTTTTTCACCACCGTTTTTCTTTTCACCTCCTAAAAATAGACTTCAAATTTTCCTTGTCAAAATCTAATCCAAATCCAAACACAACTCAAATCCAATCCAAACACAACTCAAATCCATCGTATAGTTCCCCAACAAGGAATAGAAGGCGTGTCCGCCAAAATTTCTGCCACCGTTTTCTTCCACCCTTTCCACTTTTTTTCCGTATCTAAAATTGTTTCATTAGTTGTCAGCCGCTGTAGGAGCATCTCCACATCCCTGGACAACGCCGCCGGCAAACCAGGCCACCCAGCGCGGCCAGCTGCCCTTCGATCCGCTCGTCCTGGACATCGCAGACCTCCCGGACGTCCTGGCGCACACGTGCGTCAACATCTGGGCTGCCTAGCTGCCACGTTCTTCGAGTTGCAGGCGCCGCCGTGTTGGCCGAAAGTGTCAGAATCGGATCGACATTGGATTCTAATAAAATCCAGGTACATTACGATCTTCACATCCGATTCAAGTTCGTTCTACATTTTCGTACTTAGTATATATTACTGGTGCCTTTAGGATAACCTCGACTAGCAGATCAAGTACCTAAATCTCGCCGAGCAGTAGACAAGTACTTGATCTTGCCATTCACACGTCAACTTCGAATTCTTATCTGGACGAGCTGAGCAAGAACCAAATCTTCTGATCTCATCATACACATGTTCGATAAGGTTAGCTCTTCCTCACTGATTGTCCTATGTACCGAAAAAGGACACATTTTTTATGGTTTGTTTATTCCTGGCCAATACGTGATTCATTGTAATATATATGTGAAATTTTTCTGGTTTTGGTTATTGCTGCAAACATATTTGAATTGAATATTTTGTTTATTGTTATTTCTACAGAGAAGAATGGATCATATTGTTGAATCAAGTGCCGTTGAGCCGTTGAGGATTTTGATAATCGATCCTCAAAGAAAAGTAAATGTTATGAACAAGGTTTTTTTTATTCTAAATAGTGATCCAATACGACCTTCACCTGCATCTAGCGTCCAGAAATTATCTCCAATTATTGAATTGAGAGTGAAATAGATGATGATCAGCAATTAGAAGAAGACAAACAGATCAAAGTTGATACAAATGACTATGTCCCACAAGGTAAAATTGTCATCTATATGTACTTCTGTATCATCTATCCTTTTCATTATCATTCTGGTACTTTCCTGTGACCCAAAGTAGGAACTTTTCTGAGTTTTAGATTGTTGGTCATTTGATAATATCTAACTGAATAGCAATTGATGATTATATCCGATACATGAGAAAAAACTATAAAAAAGTATTTTTAATCTGATAGAGACGACTTAATAGCACATTGTTATATTTTTACTAATATTAATTTATGTTATGAGTGTCATATTCATTATATCATTTTTATGAATATTCAGTAACCTTTTTTTTTTGTCCCGTTGCAACGCACGGGCATATTTCCTAGTAAATATAAAGACCACCCAATGAGTTAACCGATTATATCACGGATAACTGCAGCCAATTCTAAGTAGAATAAGCATGGGCCATGAGTCTAGATCAGATAACACAGACACTAAAATCAGCTTAATATTAATATTAGGTATATAGAGAGAGAGACAGAGATAGACATACCGATAGAGATAGAGATAGAGATAGAGATAGAGATAGAGATAAAGATAAAGATAGAGATAAAAGCTTGATTTTGTTTCTAACCCTACATCTTTAAATATTCTTTTAAAGGCGAACCAATTTTTGTCACGAACATTTATGATGCTTCAAAATGGTATAAGAGCATATTTAAGAGTATCCAAAATTTTACTCCTAAAAAGTTCATATTTACACCAACTACTAAAAATGTATTTAGAAAAAAAAAGAACTCCTGAAAAGGTCCCTTATGGTTTTTGGTAATTGAGTGTCAACATTAGGTGGACTAACAATGTGTGATTGAGATAATACACAAGAGATTAGTTCACATATGATGATGCAATGAAGGGGCTTATTGCATATGAGACATGACATGGAGTCATGTGACCAAGGTGGTGAAGATCAAGACAAGGCTTGACTTGATGGACCGATTTGCAAGTGTGAAGGGCAAGTCGAGGCGATAAGCGATGGACCGAGGCGGTGAAGCTTAGGCAAGACTTGGCGCCCGACGGACCGACTTAACGGTGAAGAGCAAGTGAGGTCAAGATCGATGGACCAAGAAGGTCATGTGATGATATGAAGTGGATCATATCATTCTTGATCGTATTGGTGCATGAGTTGCATCGGCGCTTGGAGATGGAGCGGAATGGAAATGCGCAAGGCAAAGGTATAGCGTATGGGGCATTTCATTTCGCGGTCATTGGTGCTTAGAAGTTTATGACGGGTTTAGGATAGATGGCCGTACCATCAAGAGGGGCAAACTTGTTTGCATATCGGTCATCTAGTGCCACTTGTGCGATCTAACTTTGCGATGTGTTAGGATCGAGTGGCGTGGTAAGAGCTAACCCGTCCTTTGAAATGATTGTGAAAATGCTAACACACATGCACATGGTGATGTACACTTGGTGGTGTTGGCACGTTTGCAAAGGCGGTGGTGGTATGCAAGGTTGAGTTGGGTTTGGGAACCGCTCATCCTCCCGTCGAGCTTCGAGGCGGGATTCGGGCGCTTTCGTGAAAATGAGATGCATATTTTATATTACGGATGCATCGTGGTGGTGTAAACATGCTATTCCCGTGCTCAAGTTGGTATACTTGTTGGGTAGCATGTCGAAGCAAAGCGACGGAGTTTCACAGAAACAACGACGGAACCGTCGACCTTACCGGACCAGGAAGCACGGTTTTGATTTGGGCGGTTGAAATCTCATGTTTGGTTTTGGAAATTGATGACACACTTGTGGACTAATCCTTTGCTCTAAGTGTGTGACTTAAGAAAGGATTAGGTGGATGACAAGGAGCATGATGATCATGAACTTGGACAATGTCGGTGGACTTGATGGATCATCAAGCTCGGTGATCGGCTTGAGAGGAACCCGGAGATCAAGGCAAAGGTATCTTGATAGGGTTTTTCCTTTTCGGTGATCAAGGCACGATAGAGCGTGTGATCACATTATAGGATAGATAGCCGACTATCAAGAGGGGATGCCGCGACAATCCTTGCATGAAGTGCTTCTAGGTCCAATTGACTTGAATATTGCATTTAGGACTTGAGAGCACAAACTTCGATCTTGCCTAACATCTCGACGTGCTAACATTGGTGATAACGTGGTCATCTTGGACGTGTTGGCAACCTATGGCAAGAGGCGAAGCAAGTTTGAAGCAAAGAGCAAAGAAAAAGAAGAAGATGCAGCTGTTTCAGGGCGACCGGACGCTCGGCAAAGTGACCGGACGCACGCACCGGTGGGGCTCCGGTGGGTGCGTCGGGCAGAGCCCCTCGCAGCCGGTTTTGGCCTGGACGCAGGATCGGACGCGAGACCGGAAGCTTCCGGTGGTCGACCGGACTCGACCGGACGCATGAAGGAGGGTGCGGCGATGGCCCGGCTTGTTTGTGACCGGACTCGCGGCCGGACCCCGGTGGTTCCGGTCGGTCGCGTCCGGTCAACCCCAGAGAGCAAATTTTTTGGAGCAACGGCTCCATTTCGAGAGGAGCGATATATATACTTGGTTGGCTGGTTCCTTAGGCTCTCCCTTGCACATTTGAAGCTTCCAACTTGCTAGTGAGCATTTGATACTCCTCTCCACTCATCTCCCCAACTCTAACTCGAATTCTTGGTGAGATTGAGAGTGATAGAAGTGCATTGCATTGCTTGGTTGCATCTAGAGCACTTCATCCTTGGAGAAGCCACGAGATTCTTGTTTCTCTTGGGAATTTGCCCGGTTCCCTAGCGGCTTCGAGCAAGAGGCGGTGTTGAGCTCGAGTGGAGCTTGTTCGAGGCCACACCGGTGGTTATTGTGAGGGGTTGAGCCTTACCCCGCGGGAGGTTCGCGAAAGGCGTCACTAGTGGATTGCTCGTGGCTTGTTGGACCCTCTCTTGTGATCGTTTGCTTGAGCGCCCATAGGGGTTTTGGCACCGGCCATTAAGCTTAGCAACCGTCAAGTGAGTGTGTCGCCACAACGAGGACTAGCGTGCCGGGCAAGCCACGTGAACCTCGGTGAAAAATCATCGTGTCAACCTTGTTGTGCTCGTTGGAGATTTCTTGTTGATCACGGTGATTGGCTTCCACCTCTACACATCGACGCCGGTATATCGCTTCACTACTCCACGTGTATTTACATTGATATATGTTGTGTAGCTTTGTTTAGCTTGTTAGCTTGAGTAGTGTATTAGGTTGCTTAGTCTTGTTAGCTACTAGTTGTAATCTAGTTAGAATTGCTTGTTCACCTAGGAGTAAACTAGCGACATAGCTTTTGAGTGTATTAGAGACAATAGAATTGACTTGTGGCTTGCATAGCTAGCTTGTTGCATTGCTTAATAGCTTCGCCATCTTACTTACTAATCCGGGTGCTTAGTGTTGTTGCGAGAATTTTTTTTTAATAGGCTATTCACCCCCCCCTCTAGCCATTAGGACCTTTCAACGGTCCGATCTGTGAGTCCGGTCGGAGTTTCCAGAGAGCATGTTTTTGGACTTGGCTCTTGGACCTGACCGGACACATGGATTGGATGCTTCCGGTGGTGACCGGAACCTGTGATCGGACGCATGACTTTGGGTGTCAGCTGTGGGGCCGCTGGCTCTGTCCCATCTGACCGGACGCTAGAAAGGGAGCGACCGGACGCTTGACTGGACCCGCTGGTGAGTCCGGTCGGTGCGTCCGGTCACCTCGCAGAAGTTGTGGTTTTGTCCTCAACGGCTCTATTTGGCTTGGGGGCTATAAATAGAGGTTGTGGTCTGCCATGGCTGGTTGCTGAGCACACTTGGGCCTTGGTGGCTTGTGTTGTGGTGCTAGAGAGCCCTTCCACTCACTCTAACTTGATAGTGTTCATCCGATTGAGTGAGTGAGCGATTCTAGTGCGATTGCTTTGAGAGATTGCATCGTGTGGCACTAGGTGATCGTGTTGCAAGCCGGTGTGCTTGTTGCTCTTGGAGGTTGCCACCTCCTAGACAGCTTGGTGGCAAGGGACTTCGTGAAGCACGCAAGGAAGCTTGTGCGGTGCTCCGAAGGAGGATTTGTGAGAGGTTCGTGCTCACCTCACGAGGATCGTGAAGAGCAACTCTAGTGGAGCGTGTCATTGAGTTACCTCACTTGTGAGTGTGGGTTCGATTGTGGTGCCTTGAGAGGCTCACTTGAGAGTGGTGTCTTGCGGTGTCTTTGGGCGTGCCTTGAGGGGCAAGTGATTTGAGGATCACACAGAAGAACCATCTAGGTGAAACACCGACGGAACCATCCAAGGTGTTGGTCGACACAACGAGGAGTAGGGGGAAGTTGGCAAGCTTCCCGATACCTCGGTAAAAAATCACCGGTGTCAACTTGTCTACTCTTCTCGGTGGTTTGCATTCTCCAAATCACAAGCTTTGTATTTACATTCATATATACCTTGTGCTTGTGCTTGTGGAGTAGCTCTTGCAATTACTAGCTTGTGTAGCTTGTTAGTTGCTTTGCTTAGTTTGTGTAGCTAAGTAATTTGAGCCTTTGGGTTAGGCGTGTGTCGCCTTGTCCTTAGTGCACCTAGTGAGCTTAGGATTGGCTTTGTGCTTTTGCTCATTAGAATTGTGTAGGAACTCACCCTTGTTTGAAGTACTAGTGCATAGGTTTGTGTGACCTTGCAATAGAAACGGTTAGGAGCTCAAGCTAGGGATATCACCTCATTTGCTTTGTGTAGGATCTTTTGTGAGGTGATTTAGAGTCATAGCTAGAGGGGTGAAGTCTTGCTAAACGAATAGTTTCCATTCCGCATAATATTTGTTTAGCCGGCGCAATTAGTTTTAGTAGGGACTATTCACCCCCCTCTAGTCCCCATCTCGACCCTACAACTCCATCTTCAACCGTTTCCAATAATTCACTCCTAAAACATAGAACACAATTTTAGGAATCCTTAACTATTTCTAAATTATTTTAACTAATTTTATATATTCTTTCTCTCTTGTACATTTATATGTGGAACCCTTTCATACTCTTTATTGGTTTTCTGCCCCTTCCACCTCTAATTGGCCAAAGATTGTGCATGAAACTGCCGGCGCGAAGGGGGATATAGGCGCGGGATAGTAGCGACAGAATTTGCACGCATTTATACACACAAGTGGCGATGTTTTTCCATGTGCCAATAGATTGGAAAGGATTTTCGGGTTTTGTTGGAGAGGAGTTTTTCTCATTTTTTTTTTTCAAAAAACTGGATTGAGAATAGATTTCGAGCACCGTTGGAGATGCTCTGACTAGTTGCACATGTATCTGACACGTGGATGATGACATGTTAGGTGCCGATGCAGATGAGATCCATTTGCAATTTTGCATTGGGCCTAGGTTGGTTACTAGACCTAGCAATGTGGGCTTAGCCTAGTTTTTAGGCCCAACTTTTTAGCTCCACTAATCCTACCTAGTTTAGGACCCAATTCATGTCAACCTGAGGCACAATAATAATGATAGTGACAACAATTTTTTTTTCTAAGATATTATTTTAAGCTAAAAGATTCATTGTTCAAGAATCAAGAGATACACAATGAGCAAAGGAGCCAATGCTTGGTTCTGTTATGCAAGTGATTGTGTAATGATGCACACAAAAGGAGAGGAAGCCCCCCTACAACAAGGTTTTCTATGGGTAACGATGCACACGAAGGAGAGGGATCGAGCCAACACCCCTACAACATGGCTCAGGACCCCAGTGGTCACTTGCTTGTTTCAACATCATCGACATGTACAGGGGCGTACGTGCACAAACTCCAATTACACACGTTGAACAGCTGCAGCCGCGTATGGAAGAACGCTGAAAGCTGAAGCATGCATACCACCCCAGAGGCCAGGCCAGGTTTTCAGGCAACACACATACACAGGACGGGAAGCTCTCGCAGGTCGCAGCAGCAGAGGCCGGCCCAGCTCGATGACATCACACCGGCGGCGAGGGCGCGGGCATCGTCCTGGGTGTGTTCCACCGCGGCGATGGCGGCCACGACCAGTACAGCGACCTGTCACCCAAAGACCGCCTGTTCCAGGTCTCCCTCCAGCCACTGGAGGCCTCACCGCCGCTGCTGGTGCTGGCCGCCGCGACGGCACCGCCCGCGGCGCATGGCTCGCCGTCGCCCCTCGCGTCTTCAACCGCAACATTTCAGACAAACATTAGTTGACGTCGTTGGCTGCTTGCAATCCGAAACGGAAGAACTAGATTAATTAGTCGCCGGAATATATGTACCGAGAGGACGCGAGGTGCAGACGGCTGCTCTGGCGGTGCAAGACCACACGAGGACGGTGACCACGAGCATCCAAGCAAAGAACTTTCTGCCACTCATGGCGGCCAGCGGGTCGCCGTGAGCCGAGGGCCGTCTGAACATGACGAGCATTAGCGCTTGGAACTTGGAAGCGTCCCTCGCCGGCTTGGCCTGTTAATGTACTTGCCGATCGGATTCGGGATCGATGCGAGGGTGTCGACGGCCGAACCGACGAAGCCGATCTGCAGCTAAGCAGGCTGGCTAGTAGGTGATGGTAGTGACAGTGTGTATATATTTTTGAACACCTCTACTTGTCGGTATATGCGGCCGGTGACACGTATTAGTCAATAACGGCAGCTCGTGCGCTGGTTTATAACTGAGATTAGCTAATGGTGTTAGATTCATCACTCATCAGTTGACTTGATCATTTGTCGGTTTAAGAAATCCGACATGCCATATTTATTGCAATATAGCGACAGATTCATGGAAAGCTATCCATCATCCGTCGGCTGTTCATAGCGTACGTAAACAAGTGGCAGGTTTTTATAAAGACTCGCAAATGATCGATAAAACTAGTTTACTCTATGGTGGACTTTGCTGCATGATGATCTGTTCACCAGAATGATACTCTTTTTTTTGGGCGAATTACACACGCAGAATGGTACTGTCTAGTCGGTTTCGTCATCTGGAACCTAGATATGCGTGAGTACAGCAAGTAGCATGGATCGGATTGGAGCACAAGAAAGGGGAGGTGGAAGAGCAGAGGTAGGAGACGGTAGAGGAATGATGATATTTTCTTCTTCAACTTTGTAGCGGATGGGCTATCCAGGATGATACTGAAAGCTCAATCTAATAAAAACTTTACTGGTTTGATTGATCATATTGTTGAGAATAGTGTTGTTGTGCTTCAATATGCAGATGACACCATAATCTATCTTAAACACAATATTTTTGGTGCCATTAATATGAATATGGCTGGCCTGAAAATCAATTTTAATTAAAGTGAAGTGATAATCATCAATGATGGTGGAAATCTTACTGATACATATACCAATATTTTTAACTGTCAAACTATTTTTCAATTAAATATTTGGGAGTACCAGTCAGCCCTAGTAAATTACATGTCTATACCTGGGAGGAAAGTTTTGATTGAATCAAAGCCTTAATAATTCTCCTATCTACCACATGTCTATGTATTTGCTTTCCAAAACCATTGTAGGGGGGTGGGTGGACAAAGAGAAAATACCACTCAATGGAGTGGCCAATCATTTGTAAATCTAAAAGGATAGGTGGCTTGGGTATTAAAGACATAAGAAAGATAAATTTGAGTCTGTTATGTAAATGGTTGTGGAAACTAGAGAAAGAAACAGAGCTTTGGCAGGAAATTATCAAATTCAAATATTTGAGAAATGACACAATTTGCTCTGTGAAACACAAGCAATCTAATTCCCCTAATTGGAAAGATTTGTTAAAAGTGAGAGATGTTTACTTACATGGGAGGAAGCTTGTTGTTAGTAATGGAAGAAAGATTTTGTTCTAGAAGGATAGATGGTTATATGATAATCCCTTTCTATCTTGTACCCTGATTTATTTAGATGGCTCAACAAAAAGAACCTTTACTAGATGGCTAGTAGATAGATGGAAACTACAATGGGATAAGATAGTATCTGATATTAACTTAGTCAGGATAATAGACATTGATGATATGGTAATATGGAGATTTGGGGCTAAGAAGATTTTCTCTGTCAAATCTGCTTATTATATGTTAATTGTCAATGATAGTGGAAATTATCATAAAAAGATCAGGAAGAGCAAAATCCCTGCGAAAATAAAAAAATTTCTCTGGTTATGATCAATAATGTTGTTCTAACCAAAGAATATTTTAAAAAGAAAATGGCAGGGAGCCTGAGTGTTATTTTTGTCATTCTAATGAAACTGTTCATCACTTATTCTTTCATTGTAATACTGCTAAAGTGGTTTGGGATACTTTTGCCGCCTGCCTTGGTGCATCGAATATTCCTAATAATCTAGTGCAATGCTAGGATTGGTGTGATAAATGACCTCCAAATAATCAATAACTCCATACTTTAGGAGTTGTTGCTATTAATTGGACAATTAATGAAATATACTAAAAAATCCTATATCTATTGTTTATCATATGCCTGTGCCTTCATGAAATATTGGGCAGGTTTCTACTCAGAGGAAGAAGAGAAGAGTATTATTGCTGGAGTTGATACTATGCTACAGATCGTTGTCAAGTTGATGTGCAAGAAACCGAAGGTGGATGGCAAGTTGCTGACTCAAGGAGACGAAGACCCTAGAAGAATTGAAGACGCTGGTGACCTGGCTCTCCTGTGAAATCGAGAGCTATGAACTCCCCTTTTGCTAAAGATCAAGTCTCAATAGGTTGTGCCTGGTTAAGGAAGTCAGCTGATGATTGTTGTTGCCTGTCATAAACAGCGTAGATACTTTCTACCTTAAAACCCTGGTTTCTTATATGCTTGTAACAGCTGTAACAGCTGCTGGCGTTTGGATCCTCATGTTGCAGTTTCTGTTAGCGCTACCTGTGCAGTTTCTGTTAGCGCTACGTACCTTGGGTAGTTTGGTACCTTTTAACTCTGTTGATCCTATTCACTCAAAAAAAAAAAAAAACTCATTCGATCCTACCTCTTTCTATCTGTACGGTGGAGCACTTGTATTTTCATTTTTAATAATGGAAATGGGGATTACCCTCGGTTCTAAAAAAAAAGGTCACGGTACATTTTGTTCATGTTTTCTTTTCTCTCGAGAAACGTACTCCCTCTAACCCAAAAAAAAAAATGCAACTAGGAGATTTGTGCCGATCAACTTGATTAAATTTTGACCAAATTTTAGAGTAGCCAATATTAATATTTATGTCTTAAACAAGATTTATTGCAAAAATATATTTTGTCATTAATCTATTATACTTATTTTGCAATTTGCTTTATAAATGTTAGTAAGTTATTGTATAATTTTGGTTAAAGTTAAAATTGTTTGATTCCTCTGGAAGTGAGAATTGTATTTTCTTTGGACCGAGGGAGTAATACATGCATGCCTACACCTTTGTGCCAATGCCACCAATCTATATATACTCTTACAATCGTATACCAATCGAGCAATTTGATTGGTGGAACAGTAACGGATCACGTGAACAGTACATACCCGTCATGAACAGTACCGGATCACGTAAACAGTATAGACTCGTTTACAAACAGTAAAACCCGTTATGAACAATACAGACCCGTTTACAATCAGTAAAACTCGTTATGAACAGTATAGATCCGTTTACAAACATTAAAACCCCCGTTTACCATAACAGTACAAACCCATTGTTAAACCCGTAACCCGCGCATCTACGCGGGCCCACTTGCTAGTAATGTCTAATGCATGGACCCAAAGTACCTGAAAGCGAGATCACAGTAAAGGCTGCTCATATGGTTCCAATTTCAGAAAGACCAAATCACCCTTCACCCACATGGAACTGACATTTGAACAATGGCGATCTGTGTCTGTCTTAATATGTTGCTCAGAGAGGAGCACTTTCATGAAGGAGATTGTTGATGACCAAATCTGACCAAGGGTTTAAAAGAGCTTTGTGTCATTGTTTCGAGTAGTAAAACAATCATGAAAATATATTGAAACATCATATTCGGAGCTCGAAGTCAAGATGGAGAAGGGAGGCACAAGCACCAACCCCTCCAAAACCGGCCTGGCTAGTTTCTGCTGCGCGCTGTGCCCTGGGTGGCTGCCTCTGGCACGATTAAACCGGCCTGGCCGGGTCTACTGCTGGTGCTCTGGAGGTCAGTCTTCCTAGCGTCCACAAAACCGGTCTGGTAGGTTTGTGACCCGGCTAGGCCGGTTTCCTTCCTTGATGGAGTCTAAACCGACTACTTTCCAAGACGGTTTTTCATCTCTTCTCACATAGGAAACATGAAGCGATTTGAACTTTTTTTTTTTTTTCTATTGGAGTAATAAGACCACCCACTCTCTCTATATATTGAAGGATCAAAGCCGATTTACGGACACAAAATTTAATCATCTTTTTTTTACATCTATTATCTTTTTGCCCTCTTTCCCCAATCACTTGTTGCTCGTTGCATCCGTCCACGACAGGCCCTCTTTCTAGTTATGAAACTTTTTAGTTGACATCTGTTTAATTTGAAATCATTTTATTACGCAAAACTACGTTTGAATATCTCAAATTTGAAATCCAGATTTTGCAAACGACCTAGGGTGGAGAAACTTCTTCGAAAAGTTGTGAAACTTTATGTAGGTGATAACTTTTTTATTTGAATTTGTTTAGGGCCTAAACAAGTAATTCACACTCGGTTTAGTATAATAGTTAGGGAATTGAAACAGAATCCAAACACAAGTGATGGAATAGTGCAGTGGTAGAGAGGGGGAGAACACTAGGCAAAGAGCACTTTGTCAAAAAAAATATTTTGAGTGCCGTGTTGCCGTAGCAGCTCAGTAGCTGGAATAATCCTGCGACAGATCCATGGAAAACTACGTGGCCTCCGTCGGCGGTTGACGACAGATCCATGCTGGAACAATACGTAGCTGGTACTACTAGTTAATCGTTGTTTATATTATTGATGAGAGAGTGGACTTTGCTACACGATGATCCAGAATAAATTTGCTTCGAAAGAAGGTATAAAAGATGTACTAATTCGCGGATCTCGAGCAGTCCTAGCTGTCTGTCTCCTGCTACCGAACCATGAGCAACGGCAGGCAGGCAGAGCAAGTGGCTGTCAGCCTATGAACATTGCGGCATGCAGCTGCAACAGCATTGGTAGCACAATGGATAATTGAGGGGAAGCATGCAACTGTTGCACTGCTGCCTGCGTGGTTAGAATGTCGTTTCAGAGTTTTTTTTTAAAAAAAAAGAATAAGAAAAGCTTCGCTGTGATTTTCGTTAGACCAAGAAAGCGAAAGGCAGGTGTCCGTCCAGTTTTTTTTTTTAAAAAAATGAAACAAGAATGTATTGTTCCGAGGAATATCAAGATTCAGTCTCCGATTATCACTTCTTGAGCAGTTTTTTTCTTACTCGCAAGAAAAAGAACAGTTCTTTTCAACAGATCAATCAAATTGTATATACTAAGTAGGAGTATTAACTTTTGGCTAGTTCCTGAATTATGTTACTGGCCGTGGTCCTTGATTGCAATAGATGACCCACTGTCCTAGCAGTAGCAATTAGCCGCGACAGGGACTATCGAAGTTGGGACTTGGGGGAGGCAATGCAGGCAGCAAGGGTCCAAATGATGAAGATGGAGCGAGGTAAGATTCATCGTATAGAACACTACTGTCACGGTCAACCACAGGCAAGCTTTACATAGAGAGATTTGAACATACAGAATGTCCAAAGCACACGATCGAGTACATATATGTGCGGACTGTGACAGATTGATTCAAATGCTAGCAGCAGTTTGCGTACGTGTGTATATATATGACCAAGGAATTGGACACACATCAGGAGAAGTCGACAACGACGACATCACACTCTCGTCGTCGGAGACAACGGTGGCCCAGGCATCGCCGCGGACTTCATCTTGTTCGACACCGGCGCTGGCGGCAGCTTCGGCTTCGCACCCAAGGAGCGCCTGTTCCAGATCATCTTCCGGCCACCACGGTAGGCGCCGTAGGCGGCAGCGTCGTTGCCCGCCGTCACGAAGGCGGCGGTGGTGGCCCAAACATTGCTCCCATCGTCTTGAAAGGAGCTGACCGGGGCGGCGAAAGAACCCACGAAGAAGATGACCATGATGAACAGCCAAGCTAAGATTCTACGACTCATCATGGCTCTGCAGCTAGCAGCCAGGCGCTAGCTCATGAATGGTTTTGGTTTTGGTAGCCTGGAAGTCGATCTGTGAGATCTGTGAGTCTGTCCAAACTCATCAACTCGTTTTGTATATATAGTACTACACATGCGATTTGGCGATGGATGCGAGGGTGTCCAAGGCTTATCGAGTTGCTCATCGCCAATCTGCTAAGCAAGCTATTATTAGTCAGCCCTGTTATTATACTGCACCTACTGGCTGCTGAGCTGCTGATGCAACGAACGAGTGTATACTGGTACAACGTACAATGCTTGTAGCTCTCCTCTCGTGATGTGCTGGGGTTTTTTATTGCCTCTAATTTATGGTGTTAGATTAATTAGTTTCATTCGTTGACCTCACATCGAATGGCCGACAGATTTTGGTGGCCCTTGCGATTAATTAGGCCTGGGTGTTCGATCTGACACAGAACCGAACCAATCGGTTCTTTGGTCACGTCGAAAGTTCGATCGTCTAAAAACGGAGGCCGATCCATTAGTTTTGGAACTCTGGAACGTGTAGGAGCTGCGAGGATCAGTCCAGTGCATGATGCACTCTCGGGTCTCGGCTGAAACAATGGGCTTCTTTGGATACTCTAACTTTCTAACTCTAGCCCTCAACTAACTATAACACATACGTAACTCTAGCCCTCAACTAACTATAACACATAGGGTGTTTGGATGATAAGGTTAGCTTAACAATAATTATACTTTTCCAATCATTTTATCTCATTAAAACCATCATTTCAACAGAATCTAGTGTGACCACCTCTTGTGTGGTCTCTCACTCACAAATGACACAAACAAATTATCCTTATAAATAAATCATCCAAAACACGCTTGAGAGTTGAGGTCGAAGCCGCCTCCTTCCATCGTGGGTGGGGAACTGGAGCAACCGAGCTGGATGTGGCTAGGTCGACGGCGAGGGAGATCAGGGCGGCGGCGCTGCTAGGCGGGGAATCCTAGCTACGGGGACGGGCGGCGCTTCTAGGCTTGGGAGTGGACGAGACTGGCGGCACAGCTAGGCAGGGATGGGTGGCGCGACTAGGCGGGCGGCGCTGCTAAGCGAGGGAGTGGACGAGACCAGCGGCGCTGCTTGACACGCCCGGCTGCGCGAACGGGATACAGCGGGATCCAATGCGCCTGTTGGGTTGCCTTTTTCTGGGGGCTCCACCAAAATAGCCCCAATTAGCACCTCCTTAAGGGGTTACTTCTTTTAGGTTGCCTAGATCCATCTAACCCCAATCTAACCCACGTGTTTGGATGCTTTGAAGTTAGATGGGTCAAATCTAACCCAAATTAACTCTAATCCTGGCATCTTAACAGGGTCAATGGCTTACCCTGTTTGCACTTGAGCGGCAGAGAATGAGGGTATATCCCGAATTGAGTTGGAGATGGACTGCAACCAGCTGAAGGAGGCAATCACATCACAAAGCAGGGACTTGACACCATGTGGAGTGCTATTTTGAAATATTCGTGATCTTCTCTGTGATCAGTTTCATTGTAATAAAATTATAAATGTTTATCGTTCGTGTAACTCATCTGTGCACGAGATTGCTAAATTAGCTTTGAAGTTGGGACCCGGGTCAATCCTTCGTGTAGAGTGTCCCCCTCCCGGAATTTGTAAGCACTCTAGTAGCTCGCGATATCGATGAGTTAAATCCTGTTAATGAAAACCCATGAAGGGAAAGCTTAGGGCTTAAAAAAAAGAACTTTTTTTTTTGACAAGGAACATAGATTATATTAAAGCAGCATTACAAGTAGACCCTTAACAAAAGGGCCGATTACATCAGAGACCCTATTGAACTTAGATCCAAACTCGACACCGGAGCGTAGTTCGCCGGCGGACGGCTGCAGAGCGTGCAAGTGATGGGTGTTATTTTGAATTATTTTCCATAATGACAAAAGCATGTAACGTAATGATTTTCCTTCATTGAATTATTTAGGATGTTAGTTTTAATTATTTTTCATAATGTCATATACACAAATTTAGGAGGTTATTCTGAATTGCCTTTTGTAATGACAGAGGTGTGTAATCTAGATACAAAATTATGGGTGTATTTTTATATAATGAAAGAAGTGAGAATTTTTATAGAAATTAGAATAGATTCCATGGCTATTATTGATGATGATGATTAAAGTCTACAAAATTTAAAGCTGGATATTCTAAATTATTGTGAGACTTTATAGGAATTATTTTATTTCCTATCAGAGCTATTGAGAACTTACATGGTGCAAACGCTGGATGATCCCCAAAACCCTCGTACGTCTAGTGAAGATGATGCCTCTGTTATAGCCACTAATTAGTGATAGTAAGATGGGTTGAATTATTGTTTATGCAAAAAATGATTAATTTATACATAGGTAATTTAAAATTATGTTTAGTAATGGAAGAGATAGGTAATTTAGATAAAAATGAGGGGGATACTTTGTGTATTTTCATAATCATAGAGGTAGGTACTTTCTTATAAATTAGAATAGATCTAATGGTTATTATTGACAATGACGATTAATGTCTACGAAATTAAAGTTTAGATGTTTTTTATTATTGTGATATTCTTTAAAAAAAAATTCTTGTTGTGCCTAGTAAAATTTAACGTGATTTGTCTATTAGAGATTCTAATTAGTAATAGTAAGAGAAGATAGGATAATAAAAGATGCACCTATGAAATTTTATTGTAGAAGAAGTACTATTGTCACGATCAACGAGGAAGCTTTACATAGAGATATATACTTGTCCGAATCACTTTCTCCGATCAGAAAAGAATGTGATTTTAACATAATATTGAGATAAAATATTTAAATTTGAAGGTATTGAGCCCCTACAAATCTTCTAAAAATAAGGCCATTTGCAGGGGCGACTATAATAATACCAGCAGTATAGGGGAGGGTCATTTGAGCACCAGCAGCTCAATATAGAATTCTTGTTATAAAAAAGAGTGGCGCTACGTGCCGCCCCCCCCAAACCCTAGGGGTGTCGTCGCCGGCTCCTACCTTCCACCACTGCTGGTCCCCCTCCCTTCTCCTCCGGCATCACGTCGGGGGTTAAAGGGAGTGGGGATCCATTGTTTTTAATAAGTTTTTTTCCTAGTAGATCGAGTCTTCGAGGTTTAAGGTTTCTCCGGGGATCCAATCGAAGAGATTGGCCACGACGTAAGGCGTCGTCAAGATCATCGATGGAGCGATGGAGCATGTCGTTCCTCAGCGGTGATGGCAAGACGAAGACATCACCATTGATGGAGAATAAGGTACTCTGGCCCTTCCTTTGTCTCCATTTGTGGTTCTATGCAACCATGGCGATGGGCTAGTGAGATTTAGTTTTCCAACGATATCTATCCGGATGTCGGTTGGACTTGTGTTCTCTCATGACGAATGCGGTGAAGGCAACGGCGATGAGTTCGACGACGTGTCGGCGCGACGCCAATTTCATTATGTTGCATGTGGAGTTTTAGCAGTTTACTCCTCGTTTGTGAAAGTGATGGGAATAAGGATGACGGCGGTGGATGGTGAGATGGCCCTGTTCGTTCAGATCAGAGCCTGCATCCGTGGCATATCCATTTGGGACGATGATCCTAAATGGTGGAATTTATGACTTATTCAAGATTTCTTGTCTCCCATCAATGAAGGTGGAGTAGTTTGGTTTACTTTTGTAACGAGAGGATGTAACTTGCTTTAGTATCGATGGAATTTTTCCTTGTCGCAAGAAAAAAAAATAAAAGTGGCGCTAGAACTTTTTCTAAGTAGTGAGGGTAAATGCTATAGTAACACTTTGCGTAGTTAAGGTAGCCGAAGATACAAAAATGTTGGCACTAATCGCTACTCCCTCTGTCCCTTTTAATGTGTCGTCGAAGCTACATTTCGATATCCCTTAATAACCGTCGTTCGCTATGAACTCGTAGCTGTAAAGCTATTGCACTCTGTGCTTGGGTCAACTTTTATCCTCCTCTTCCCTCACAACTCTCTCACAGCTCTGGACAACACCACACCCAAAAGGTAGTATTTATTGCAATACATCCAAAACTGTAGGTCCATCAATCAATTCCATGTAGGGGTGTTCACGTATTAATTTAGCCACCTGCCTTGATTCCTGAGTGCAAGGGACAGAGGGAGTAGTAGGCATGCTCAAGAAATTAGGGACACATAAGGAGAAGCAACAAGAGGTCAACTCAATATGACTTCTCATTCTTGTCGGCGATGGGGCACAGGCATCGCCGCGTCTTTCTTCTTGTCAAGGGCAGAGCTACATCTATGCCTGTGGATCGTGGTCGCACTCACAAAAAAATAAAAAAATTGTGATAAATGTCAAATTTTCACCATATTTAAACCTATAGATTATAAATCCTTGCAGCCATCAGAAAAATGCATCCCACACAAATTTGGTCTAGCCCCGCCACTGCCTCTTGTTCGGCATCGGCGCTGGGGGCAGCCACGTCCTCCCCAAGGAGCGCCTGTTCAAAATCTTCCCGGCGCAGTAGCCACTGCCGTCGTTGTTGCCCGCCGTCACAACGCTAGCGACGGCCCAAACACTCCTCCGATCCTCTTGAGCGGAGCAAAGTGGGGCGGCGAGAGAACCCACGTAGAAGACGACGACCATGAACAACCAAGCTAACATCCTGCAACGCATGGCGCTGCTACTGCTACTCTGCTAGCTCATGAATGGTTGTTTGGAGTTTGGAAGTGTGTCGTCACTGTGTCCAAACTCTCCTCAACTCTTGTTGTGTATATATATAGTGTGATGGATGCGAGTGTGGTCAAGGCTTATCGAAAAATGGATGCTGCTGAAGATAGTCTGCTAAGCAGCTGGCTGTTAGTAGTAGTTAGCTGTAGTATATATATATACTACTGCACCTACTGGCTGCTGAGCGGCTGATGCAACGAACGACCGTATCCGGCCGTATGTATACTTTCCGTCAAAAAAGAAACGACTGTATGTACGTATACTGGTACAATGTTTGTAGTTCGTGTGCAGGCTTTTTTTGTTGACTTGAATTTATGATGTCAGATTGACGTACTGGTTCGAATGGCTGGCCGACGGACTTGGTGGTGCATGATGCGATTGAGGTTGGGGCAGGCAGATGCGCCGCCGGTACTCTCCGCGAGCTCTGAAAGATTTTGGAGTTCGTGAGGAACACGAACACCACAGGCCGGCCACATCCTCTCCACAATGTTTTGCTTTCACAATTCCGGGGGGAAATTGTTATTTTTTGCTTCTCGCAAATACGGTACCGACGAAGTTCGCGTGAATTTCAATTTGTAACATGCTTCCAAATTTTCTTGGCATTTGAAAACACCCTCGGAATCCCGAAGCTCGATCTGAAAGATTTCTTTTTTAAAAAAATTTGGATTGGAGAACTACGTGGCGTCCGTCGGCCGTTGACAACCCACGTAGTACATGCTTAAGCTTCGTCAACCCGTTAATCGTTGATGTTGACTTTGCTCCATGCATGATAATCACGCAATAATAAGTTATGCCAGTTCGTGATCTAGCCTAAATATGTTTCTTCAGATGGGTTTCAAAGACGTACTTATTGGGATACTGATCTGTGCTGTCCCCTCCTACGTCACGTGGGCGTGGAAGCGGTACCTATTGTTATTTACCTGTTGGTGGTGGTGGGTTTCCATAATCCGCATCCTAAAATCTAAATGCACATAAATTGCTACATCATACAAATGGATAGGTTTCTGAAAACAAAATAGGTATAGTTTGTTTATCCTATAAGAGCAATTAACTTTAAGAGACTCTTTATGTTTTTCCTAATTTATAAAAATAGTTCGTTGTAAAAACAATTACAGAGATAGTTTTTTTTTTTTTTTTTTGAGAAAATACCCTCCAATGACCTTTTAAATCGGTTCTCTAATATAGACCCCTCTATTTTTGGATTTTTGCTAGATGAAAATGGATAGGCAGATAACTCTCTAGAGTGTGCACAAGATATAGAAAAGTTGTTGGATTGCCCAAAGATATAGAAAACGACTTTTTACTCAAATGACTCTCTAGATTATGATTGTAGAGAAAATTTTAGAAAAACTCTTGGAAATGCCACTACCTGATTATGTGTAGCTCCCTGGTGTGGCAAACCCAAGAGTAGACATTCGGCGAAAAACACTAGGAGCCATCAGGTTGCTAAACTAAAGGTTTCCTGAGTGTGTTGATTGAAAACACTCGGTGAATTAGAAGTTTCCCATGTGTTTCAGGCGGACACTTAGGAGACATAGAGCACAAGGGTGCGAAACATGCTACGAAACATGCTAACCGCTCTGTCCCAAGATAATGGATTCATTCCCCTAGTGTCAAACACTCTAGCAACCTTTTCATCTATTCCTGAGTGCTTGGACATGACAAACACTCGGGATAGATAAGGTTTAGGCGGCCACCATATTGTTATATGTGGACATTTTTCAGTTATTAATTCCACTTAGTAATTTTCGCACTGGCCTCAGCATTATCTCAATCCATCGGCGCGAGATGTCATGGCCGCACTGTTAGCTTTGGGCCACAAACCTACGGTGTTGTTCAAGAAAACACTGTCGGCTTTGGGCCACAAACCTACAGTGTTGGTCAAGAAAACATTATCGGCTTGAGCCATCAGCCGCCAGTGTCAGTCAATAAAACACTATCAGCTAGGATCACAACCTACAGTATTGTTTGATAGAACATAGATTGGATGACAAAATGGCATTGTTGTTTGTCATGACACTGTCGGCTTGGACCACAAACCATCAGTGTTGTTTGACATAACACTTCCAGGCTTGAGCCATAAATTAGCAGTGTTGTTTGATGGAACATTGACGTCTTGAGCCACAAACCAACAAGGTGGCGTCTGGAACCGACAGTGACATTTCTTATCATTGTTTGTTTATAAGAACCGACAGTGATATTCCCCTTCACAACCAGTTTGGTTGTGCTATTTCAAATTTATGGGGATATCATTTGAATAACTCATTTAGTTTTTTATGGACGGTTTTCCATCACTCGGTGTGCTTCTACTTGCTTCTAAATTAGGCCTAAGACATATGTATATAAACCTAAGAGATTTCACTGTAGAATCACCAAACCAGTCTGCATGAAGATTACAATCTAAAATATTCAATGTCAGATGCTTCTAATTGTTGTGATAATTATTTAAAAAAATTCTTAGCGTGCCTAGTAAGATTTAACGTGCTATCTCTATTTGAGCTTCTAAGTATAATAGTAAGAAAAGATAGGATAAAGGTTAAAAAAAATTCTTAGCGTGCCTAGTAAGATTTAACGTGCTATCCTTTTTATAGTTCGTTTTAGCTCTTTCTTATATGCATGCAAAATTCTTTGGATGTGGACATAAATGCGTTTAGATGCATGCAACAACTATCAAACTTGGACATCTAATCGTAATGCTAGGGACGACCTATAAAATGGAACAGAGGTTGTATATATTAATGTTTGTCCTTCCAAACAAGTATTATTAGATTTGTGATGAGATATACTTTTATAGTATAATATACTCCTCGTCCCTAAATAAATCAATTTCTAGAATCCGACAAAAAATTTTAAGTTTGACCAACTTTATAGAAAACAATAATAATATCTATGAAACAAAATTAACACCTTATGAAAATATATTCTATATGGTAAATCCAATGATACTGATTTGGTACCATAAATCTTAACGCTTTTTATAGAAATTGGGTCAGAGTTCAAAAGTTTGACTTAAGACAACTTTAGAAAATCTATTTATTCTGGGATAGAGGGAATACTTAATTATTTAATGTCACAAACATTAATATAATTACATTGTAGATACTTCAACAAAAATTTCTATATATAGAACTGTATTTTTATGCAACTGAGAGGTAATACACAAGCAATTTTTTAGGTAGCGGAAGAGATGATACACAAACAAACGTTCACACTACTCGCTGATAGGCCGTACGCGCATGCCCAAGAAAGTGGACACACACAAGGAGAAGCACATCACATTCTCGTCGGCGACGGTGGACCAGGCATCGCCGCAGACTTTTTTTCTTGTTCGACACCGGCGCTGGCGGCAGCGACGCCCTCCCCAAGGAGCGCCTGTTCCAGATCTTCCCGGCGCGGTAGCTGGGGCTGCCGTCGTCGTTGCCCGCCGCCGTCACAACGCCAGCGACGGCCCAAACACTCCTCCCATCCTCTAGAGCGGAGCGGACTGGAGCAGCGAAAGAACCCACGAAGACGACGACCATGAACAACCAAGCTAACATTTTGCGACCCATGGCGGCTGCTACTGCTACGTACTACTCTGCTAGCTCAGGATCGGAATGGCTTTTTGGAGTTTGGAAATGTGTCACGTACTGTGTAACTCCTCAACTCATATTGTGTGTATATATAGTGTGTGTGATGGATGCGAGTGTGTTCGTCAAGGCTTATCGAAAAGTGGATCGATGATGAAGCTAATCTGCTAAGCAGCTGGCTATTACTAGTAGTAGTTAGCTTATATAGTATTATACTGCACCTACTGGCTGCTGAGCTGCCGATGCAACGAACGACCGTATCCGTGTACTATGTATACTTTCTTTCAAAAGAAACGACTGTATGTACGTATATACTGGTACAATGTTTGTAGTTGGTGTGCAGGCTTTTTTGTTCACTTCAGTTTATGATGTCAGATTGACGTACTGGTTGACCTCATCACATCGAAATTTATTGGTGGATCCTGATGATGATCTGTGCTGTCCTTCTACATCACGTGGGCGTGGAAGCGGTACCTGTTGTCATTTACCTGTTGGTGGTGGTGTGTTTCCATACCCGCATCCTAAAATCTAAATGCACATATATGCATTCATGCTCTGAGTGTCTGCGTTGTACTGTGTAATTCTTAAAAAAAAAAAGTGGATAGGTTTATGCATTCAAAATAGAGATGGTTTGTTTATACTGTTACTTATCCTATAAGAGCAACTTTAAGAGCCTCTTTGTTTTTCCTAAATTACAGAAATAGACATTTTTTAATAATACTCTCAATCGACCTTTTAAATTGGATCTCTAAATATAGATTCCCTCTATTTTGAATTTCTTGATACCTAAAAATGGAGAGCACGGATGATTCTCTAGAGTGCGCACAATATGTAGAAAAATTGTTGGATGGTCCAAAGATATAGAACGGTACTTTTTACTCCCAAATGACTCTCATGATGATGATTTATTTGTAAAGTAAATTTTAGAAGAAAAAAAACTCTTGGAGATGCCACTACCAGATTCTGCGTAGCTCCCTAGTGTCACAAACACAAGAGTAGGCACTCGGCGAAAACCACTAGGAGGCATCAGGTTACGAAACTAAAGGTTTCCTGAGTGTGTTGATTGAAACACTCGGTGAATTCAAAGTTTCCGGTATGTTCCACAGTCACAAACACTCGAGAGACAAAGAGCACACGGGAATGAAACATGCTAACAGCTCCATCCCATGATAGCAAATTCATTCCCTAAGTGTCAAACACATGGCAGCCTTTTCATCTATTCCCGAGTGCTTGTGGATGAGAGACACTTGGGATAGATAATAGGTTTAGGCGGCCACCATATTGTTACACGCAGACATTTTTATATTATTCATTCCAATCAGTAACTGCCCCACTGGACTCAACATAATCTCAATGCATCGGCTCGAGATACTAACCGATAGTGTTGGTCAAGCCAACAATATCCGCCTGGGCAACACTGTTGGCTTGGGTCACAAGCCTATAGTGTTGGTCAAGGAAACATTGTTGGGTTGAGCGACAAACTGGGTCAGTCAACTAAACATTGTCGGCTAGATCACAAGCCGACAATGTCGTTTGACAGAACACGGCTTGGACCACAAACCGGTAGTGTTCTATAGAACACTGTCGGTTGGACGACAAATTGACAACGTTGTTTGATAGAACACTGCCGGGAGTGAGCCATAAACCGACAGTGTTGTTTGACGGAACACTGACGTCTTGAGCTACAAACCAGCAATGTTGGCTCAACTAGACACTGCTAGGTGGCGCCTGGAACCGGCAGTGTCATGTCTGACCATTGTCGGTTTGTAAGAATCGCTAGTGATGTGTATCCCCTTCACAATCAGTTTGGTTGTGCCGGTTCAAAATTTATGGGATATCATTTGAATAAGTCTTTTTTTATGGATGGTTTTCCATCACTCGGTGTGCTTCCCCTTGCTTTTCACTGTAGAATATTGTCATGGACAAACCAGGCAGTATGCTGAACATAGAGATATATTTAATTATACAGAATGCCCGAAGTATACAAGTAAATAAGGATTGTGTGGTAATGTAACTGACAGTATTAGTAACAGTTTACGCAGCGAATGATACACAAACGTTCACACTGCTCGATCGCTGGTACGCGCATGCTCAAAGAATTACACACACATCATGCTAGAAAAAGAATTACACACTCATCAGGAGAAGCAGCAAGCCAAGTTGATAACATCACATTCTCGTCGGGGATGGTGGCTTAGGCATCGCCGCGGACTTCATTTTGTTCCACACCGGCGCTGGTGGCATCCACCTCGGCCTCAAGGAGCGCCTGTTCCAGACGATCTTGCCGCCGCGGTAGCCGTAGGCCCTGCCGTCGTTGCTCGCCGTCACACCGGCAACGGCCCAAACACTCGTCCCATCCTTTTGAGCCGAGCAAAGTGGGGCGGCAAAAGAACCCACAAAGACGACGACCATGAACAACCAAGCTAACATTTTGTGACTCATGGCGGCTGCTACTGCTAACGCTAGCTCAGGAATAATGACTTTTGGAGATTGGAAGTGTGTGTGCGTATGTGTCCGGCCTCATCAACGTCTCATGTTGTATATATAGTACAAATAAACATAGAATGATTTTTGCTATGGATGCGAGTGTCCACTGTCCAAGGCTTATCCAACTGCATGCTGACTTGCTGAGGCCAATATATCTGCGCTAAGCAGGCTAATGCTTAGCTGTAGTATTATACTGCACCTACTGGCTGCTGAGCTGCCGATGCAGCAACAGATTGTACTGGTACAATGTTTGTAGTTTGTGTGCAAGCTTTTTTATTGACTTCAATTTGTGATGTTAGATTCATTGGTTGACCTCTAACATAGTCACATCGAATGCACTGCTGGCCGACAGACTTTGGTGGCGCATGCGACAAGAGGTTGAATTGGGGCAGACAGATGCCACTACTCTCCGCGAGCTAGCTAGCTCCCTTCGATTGTCCCCAAAAAAACATTCTTCCCATCCTCTGAAAGCTAATCTGATCGCATGTCTCCTCTGAATTTCGTGGCTTTTGAAACACCACTCGGAATCCCAAAGTATGAAACGTTTCTCTTTTTAAATTTTTTGGAGAACTACGTGGCGTCCGTCGGCTGTTGACAACCCACGCCGATAGATACATGACTACATGTTTAAGCTTGGTGCAGCCAATTAATCATTGTTGTTGACTTTGCTCCATGATAATCATGCAAGAATAATTAAGTTAGGCCAGTCAGTGAGATCTAGCCTAAATTTGTTTCTTCAGATAGGTTTCGATGACGTACTTATTAGCGAATCCTGAGCTGTGATGTCCCCTCCTACAGTACGGCGCTTAAAATCATGTGGGCGTGGAAGCGGGTACCTATCCAGTTATTTACCTGTTGGTGTGTTTTCATATCACTCAAAATGCACATCTACTACTACATCAAATGGAAAGGTTTACGCATTCAAAATAGGCATGATCTGTTTATACTGTTACTTATTATGTCTCCAAATTTATAGTAATAGAGATTTTTGAAAAAAAAAAAAATACCCTCCAACGCCCTCTTCAATATGATCTCCGAATATAGACATACTGCTCTATTTTGAATATCTTGCTAGCCAAATAAAGAGAGCGGGGATAACTCTCTAGAGTGCACACAAGATATAGCAAAGTTGTTGGAGGGTAGAAAGAAATAAAAAGCGAATTTCACTCAAATGGCTCTCCAATCCTAATGATGATTTGGAGAGTAAATTTTACAAAAACTCTGAGATGCACTAATGATGGAGTTCTCCATCTTCAAACATATCTTCAGTTATGCCATGTTTTGAACTAGTCTGCTCTAGTATTCACTTTCAGGTCCACTCTCAAAACTGCAAGGCAAATATGGGTTATTACTACGTGAGTCGCTCTAATTGGGTTTTGGTGTGGATTCAATGACAAAATGATTAGGGTACTAAGGAATTTAATGATAATTGAAGGCATATTTAATTAGTCCAAGGTATAATTGATATATGTGTTTGGGCTCATATTATGAAGTAAATGACATAATTGAGAGATAAGTCCAAGTTTATTGATGAAATGCATGAATCATAAGTAGGTGGTGAATATGATAAAAGAGACATGGTTTTATTGGATATTTGTGGGTCTCTCATATGAAGCTTGGTCATACAGTGCGATTTGGAATTTCAGTTCCACGGTGCATTACACAGATATAACTTCATAATACCCTTTTTGAGAGCTCCCAATGCATCGATCCTTTGTGAGATTCGAATGATATTTTCCATATCCATTTAATTAGAAAGCTAGATTTGGGCCTTTGTGAGCTTGGAGGCATTAGAGAGCTGAACATAGCCTTGAGCACTTCTTGACAACATCAAATCCATGGTGAAGTATTTGTTACTCTTGGAGATTCACTCCTAGAGAGCTAGGCATCACCGATGAATACCCAAGTTTGTCGAGTGCTACAACAAGTTTGTGTAAGCTGGAATCGTGCCTCCAGAAGGGAACAAGATCAAATAGTGGAGCATGGAAAGTGGTTGGGAGTAATCTAGCTAGAGTGCACATCGGAGCGGTCACTCATGACTCAATCTAGCTAGAGTTCACATCGGAGCGGTCACTCATGACTTCCACAATGGAGACGAAGGATCCAAGTGGAGATCCAAACTCTAGAAAATTCATATATGTGTCTCCCTCTTTGATTTGCCTCACAATTGCATCCAATTCTCATTTACATTGCATATTTGAGCTTCCCATGCTTTTTGTGGGTGTAAGGACCCCTAAATACACCATCAAACACCTTTGAGTGAAGTCTAGAAGGAAAGAAAGCCAGAACAATTTTTTTGTGCATGGTAAGTGAAAATTGGCCCATGGACGTCCGAACCATCCTCAAAACACATCGACCCGGACAGGTTTTGGTAGTCAAAGCTCAATCCTGTTGTTTAATTGCTAATTTTGTTTAATAAGTTTTGTACAGAAAATTCACCCCCTCTAGGAAACAACTCATTCCTTTGAACTGCATTGTTTGTGGAGCTCCTCTAGAAAATTTGAGCTTCAAATTTTCAGGGCAGTTGGGGAAAATTATTAGCACTTCTACTAAAGAAAATATTGTGTGTTGTTTTGTTCATTTCCCATAAAGTCGCCCCTCCACCCATGATCGGGTTGTTCTCTTTCAAATAGAAACCTATCTCCCAACCCCCTCCCCGCAACCCTAGGGACACCGGCAAAACACAACTACACTAGACCTACTATCACAAACACTACTTAACCCCCGTCATAGGCGAATTTTGGCCTCGGTAGTAAGCGGTAGATGGTGATTGTCGATATCACCATTGTCGGTTAAGAACCGACTTTGATGATCGTCAACAAAGTCACATTGGTCACTAATCCATCTATGTCGAGGCAAACATCACCGTTGTGTGGTCTTATGATGAACCGCTTGTGTAGTGGTCACGATGTCTATCACCTTGCACAACGGATCGATCAGACACGTTGCAAGTTCACCTTCGATTTGACACTCAACACACATCGTGTCAAGGTGAACATCATTGTCACTATGAATTCTCTAGTCATGGGGTATGGTCACCGCCGGCGGGCGCAAGTATGATCCCCCTTTGATATGATGATCCTTTAGTAGGTGTGTGGTTGCTAAACGATTCGGCGGTGATAATACTATTGATCCCTATCACACCGCACGATTATAGCGGCAGTGTTGGGGGCAAAATTGCATCCGGTTTTTGCAACGTCACAGATACATTATGTTCGTACATCACAACCACAAACAAGAGTACTTTTTGCAATGACAATAGACGCTAACATAACATCTTTGTAAACATAGATTGCATACTAAAGGTACTGGTACTAAAGACTTACATAACCAAAATAACATAGCCTTGCTCCTATAAAATTAGTGCATCCTTGGGTTTGCAGCTTCTGTGGACAATTATAGGAGCATATGTGGACAATTGGATATAACCCAGAGAATGTGTCCAAGTTTAATGGAACCTTTGAGTTTTGAAGCAGTTGTCGCTTCGGCTAGACCGGATGAATAAGCAATAGTGAAAATTCATTTTTTTGTAATTGAAGGACCATTGTATAAAAACTTTCAAGGTTTCAAAATTTTGTCACTTAGAATCATAGCGATGTTTAAGCAACAAGTAAAGATCCACCACAAGATTATATCTCCAGAGATTTGTTCAGATTATATATGTGCATGCAGCCCGAGGCCCGGTGGCACGGCCCGTGGCCCGATGTTTTGGCCCGGTCCGAGCACGGCACGGCCCGATGTACCAGGTCGTGCCTGGGCACGGCCTGATGAAAAGGGAGGCCCGGTGTCGGCCCGACAATCTGACATTCTTTCCTGGAAAAAAAATAATCATGGCCTGCTAACAGCCCACTAGCCCAGCAACTCTTTCCTCTCCCCAAGACCCCAATCGTAACTTCACGGCTCGCGTCGCTCATCACCTTCTCGCGAGCACGGAGGACCACGCCGCCGCGCCGCCTCCATCGATTCCCCACTCGCGCACCACCAGCAGCACGGAGCCACGGAGCATCAAGGCTGCGGCGGTGCCTTCCCGGGCCACGCCGAGCACGCCGGCCCCGGCCTCAAGCTGCGGCGGCAGCGGCGAGACGCCCTTCCTCCGCCTCGGAGGCTGTAGTTCGAGCGCCGCCCCGACATCGACCTCCGCCGCGATGGCAGATCCCGCCCTCACGGCCTCCGCCCGACATCGACCTCCTCTCCTACCCGCGCTAGCCATGGCCTCGCCCGCCTCGGCAGGGTGCGCGCCACCGCTCCGTCTCGCATCTTGTCGGGCGCCCGAGGCACGTGCGGCACGCCGACCCGGTGGGCCGTGCCCTGGGCCGGAGCCCGAGCACGAGCACGGCCAAGGCACGGCACGGCGGGCCGTCGTGCGGCATGGCACGATGACCATATATAGTTCAGATCAAAGCCCAAGGTCCAGATGTTGGTGATCAAACAATTACTTCAATGCTAGCTAAATGGATGCATTGGAAAATGTGATTCACACTTCTCAAGAAAACCTCGATGAAACAAGGGAGAACTAGCTATATGGCCCTAGAAAAAATACATCTTAGGTGTATGGCCCTGGTGTATGGCCCTCTTTTTTCAAACTCTACTCTGGCTCTGGAACGAATTTTCATTGGCTATGGCATTTTGTCCGTCTTGACAGCTAACAGTGTTAAGTTAGGGGCAAAACCCCTAGCAAAAAAACATAGAGTTTTAATTTATATGTTTGTTGTATATTTACAGTAATATTAAAAAAAATCACATATTCACACAATAAAAATATGGCTACTTGATTATATGTGGTTATGTGTGAATTTATTTGCTTAATATTACCCCAAATATACCAAACAAACAAATAAAAATCTTAAATTTATTTTTTTGTCGAGGGGTAAAACAGTCATTTTACCCCTTACTTAACACCGTTTGCTATCCAAAATGGATGGAAGGCCATAAAGCTAAAGAAAAGTTGTTCTAGGACCATAGAGCAAAGTTTTTAAAAAATGACCATACGTCAAAGAGGCATTTTCTCCAACGCCACGAGTTAATTCTCCCACGAAACAATCCTTAACTCTTCAAAGCTATAAAAAGAGAGTTGTCGATCTCGAGCCGTCCACTGTGGGCAGTGACATCTGCGCCACTAACGCCTTTTTCAGGGCGCGGTACCCCTACACCTCCAGGTACATGATGGAGGTGTCGGAGTCCACGATGACGTCGCCCGTGTTGTCATCCTGGATTGTTTTCGGTCAAGGCGGGGGAGTGTGATCTTGGAGGAAGGTTGTGATCCGCCTCCGTGAGCGGGGAAGATGAGTCGCGTGAAGCGGAGGCCCTGGCGTTGGCGCAAGAAGCAAGATGCGCAGAGTCTCGCTATGCGCATATTTGCACGCTTTGCCCGGGATTTGCCAAGTTGGTAAATTTTGTCAACCCAAATGCCAGTCCGTTGGAGAGCGCAGGCGAGAGATTTTTGCAAAAATAAGGATGCCAAGTCTAATTGCTAAACCGTTGGAGATGCTCTCAATAACCATTTATTATGAATGTTAGCAACATTATTGATAATGAAACACACCACTGCCATTGCCACCACAAACATCAAGAACTCAATAGAACTCAAAATGCAGAGGTCTTTCAAATAGTACATGCATGTCACCAAGATGGAGGATCAAACAAGAGTGCATATTTGCAAGGGGGGGGGGGGAGAAAGAACTGAAATTGCAATAGATGTGCACCTATTGTGAAATTCTAGGGCGGTGTACTTTGCTCTATGGGATAGCGTAAACGGCTTTTTTTCTGTCTTTTCATTTTGCAAAGAGATTATGGTTTATTTTTAATTAATAGTATTATTATGTTGATTATAGTTGTTTTACATTGTGAACTGACATGCTTTTAAAATCAGTAGTATTATCCCTGTGAAAATACAGGAATAGTAGATGTTATCTTTGGATAATTGTGAAAAGTCGGAGCTGCTCTTTTCCTATTTATGACAAGCTCATAGCGTTGTTTATTTTTACGTGTTACCTTGTGTGGTGGACTGTCATGGGTTAGTCGGCAGCCATTTCGTGATCATTGGAGAATAAATGCGTGTGTAAATTTTTAGGCCTGATTTTTCCTTAAAACTAGGCCAATACTATTGTACTTAATTGACGAAGCGAGTTCCCGCCATTACGTTCAAAAAAATATTTTACTGAACAATCACAAGTGATTTTCAAATGAACAAAGTTTCATAGATTCAGATTCATTCACAGTGATGGGTACCCAACTGACAACCTTTACGTGAAGACAAATACACAAGCATTCTAGCCAGACACCGTTTTCCGTTCTAGTTCTACTAGGAAGGAATTGGAGAAGTGGACAACAACAGAACACGAAACTATACAAGAGGTCAAGAGGAGAGCTAAAAGCACCTAGCTCGATGTCAGGCCCTCTTCAACGATGGCATCCGCACAGGCATCGCCTCCCTCATCATGTTGACAGCGGCGGCGGCGCCCCGTCATCCTCATCTCCAATACCACCTCCTGTTCCTGTTGCGCGCTGTTGGCTTACGCCCTGGCCCCACTGCCGCCTCCAAGGTAACGCCTGCGGCGGCGACCCCATGCCTTCATCCCAACTAAAGCTGAAGAATCTCAGATATGTACAGTGCAGATTGATTAGCTGCTGCTTGCATGCTTGTTGTTCAGCTGCGGGCAGTAGTAGAAACTAGAAATCCAAATTCAAATAAGCTAATTATGCAAGTGATCGAGCATGTCACGGTGTACCGAGAGTGCGCGTGGAGCAGATTGGGGATCCGGAAGCACATGAAACCGTCCTTGAGGAAGACGGCGATGAGAACCCATGCGACGAATTTGCGGTACATGACGGCAGCTGGTTATAACGTTGGCTCAGGAATGAATGGGAGGTTGTATGCCGAGCCTGCTGTTTCAGTATATGCATGCCAACGGATCGATGCAGGGATATCGAAATGACAAAAGCAATCTCTAGCTAACAGCTAGCAGGTGAGGGGCAGTTCACACTTCACATGCTTTGCTGATGCAATGTACTGGGTACATATGTTATCTGTACGCAATAGCTCGTGTATAGATTTTTAATCGAGACCACGTCGTCAGAGGTTGGCAACGCACAGCAACAGGTGCAAGTTTTAATCTCAGACATCACTTACAAAAAGGAGGGAATAAGGTGCAATATTTAGCGTGTTTTGATGAAATTATGTGTGGGTACAACCTTATTGCATAGATCATTCTTGGAGTCGATTTATTTGCATGACATTTGCTTCACATGAGTCTAAATATATAAATCATATTGAGACTAAACATATATAGATAGTCTCACCAAAAATAGGTCAATTCTTCGATCGTGTTGTCATTGAAAAATTGGTGCATATAAGGAAAAACATACTCCATCCTTCCTTTTCCTCTTTTATCTGTTGCCGTTCGTGTGAGTACCACAAGTTTGACACGATTTGTAGAACATACATGCAACATCTATATCTCTAAATAAATCTCTACTACTAAAAAGACCCAAACATAGACTCTACCGGCGGGGCGACGTACGTTCCCCCGCTTCGCTCTGCCTGGTGCTCCCGCTCGCTCCCCTGGCATATGCTTGGCTAGGACAACCCATGCTTGCATGCTAGCATGCAGAAAAAAAGATACCATCGGTTGGTCCCCTGCGCGTCTGCGTGTGCATGATGAAGACCTTCGACCCTATTTTAGAAGGAAAAAACTTAAAATGGATATGATCGGAATCTAAAAGAAAGGATGAGAAAAGTTCTATGGTAGGAATAAAAATTCTACGGTACAAAAGATGTACTTCATGGGTTCCACAAAAACATGCAATTCTCACATCCCGATGAGTCAACCATTACAGAACTTATATGAAAAAGTACAAACATTTATAAGACAAAATAAGTACAGTTAGATTAGTTGTGAAATATATTTTCATAATAAATTTGCTCGAGTCATAAATGCTAATACTTTTTGCCATAAGTTTGGTCAAAGATGACATCATTTGACTGTTACGCTTCCTATAATTACATGCTTTTTTGGAACCGAGCTAGGGAATACGATCGACTGTCTAGAAAAAATCTCTGGTGCAAAACATATTAGATAGAAAAAAAATATAAGGAAGAAGTTCTAATCAAATACTTGGTACACCGTAGATTAGATTTGATAGACACAAGTGAACGCAAGGAATATGATTAGACTATAGAAGAAAACATAAGGGAAAAAAACTAAACAAATCTCCATATATTCGATTTGGTTATATTAAAAATTCAATGTCGCTAACACGAAAGTTGGAAAGCTTTAGGGCATATGTTCCACCTCAAGCGGGGCCAGAGCTTGATGCCACTAAATGATTTCATATGCCATAATTATTTTTTTAGAGCAAGAATGAGAGAGCGATGAATGTAGCTACTGCATCCCTAATGTTTCAGATGCCCCGATTCACAACCTCCAAAGAATTTGTATTCATACTATGCAAACATTCTGAAATCAAAAAGTATTATTTATCAATCACTAATATCCAAATATTTTGGTAGTCTCCTAATATTTGAATTTGAACAAATAAATTTTAGGTACATGCACTATCCATTTTAAGAGGATGAGAATTATAGGGATCAAGCAAACTCGTGTTCAGAACAAAGTATTTCTCTCATACAAAGTATAATTATCTAACCGGTGAGAAACAAAGGTAGCTTTAAAATTGTAAGCATATTAAATATAAAATCTAAGGCCAATAACTGTGGTATATTGTTCTCTTATTTCCTCACACAACTATCATGAGTACAAGTCTGTAATCTTATTGGAAGCATGTAATCTTGTTAACGGAAGTGCCAAGTGAATAGTATAGCACCCGTAGCAACGCACGGGCATGATCCTAGTTAGTTAAAAACTTGCTAATGTATATTTAATTTTAGTTGTTACTTGAGAAGCGCAAATGACATATATTTAGGGACCGAGAGAGCAATTAATATGACAACGTGCTCACTAGTTTTTGCCTAACTAGTGAGCACGTATTCACACAATAGACACTAACTATATTTCACAAAAAACAACATCAACTTCTTGGCCACGGTCTCGTTGCTAATGGCTTACATAGTTACATGGATGTTGTGGAGCACCTGCTAGGACAGCCATCTTATCCTATTCGCAACAGTCGGCATAATACTTTCAACAAAAAACAGTCGAAATGAAAACAACAAACCAAACGTGACACGATCTCTATCACCTAATATGAGTACAGATCACACTCGCGTACCCTTTTTATCATAAATTATGACGTCCACTCTCCTTCTTGAGCAGATTACGCATCCACCACGTGTTAGGAGATCTACCTAGGCCTTGTCACCTTGATCACTCATCGACCCCGCCCAGGTAAGTGTATGTTTAAAAGGTAGCTTAACCCCTAATTTTATATCAACACCCCAACTCCTTTTATAAAGTTTCCGTTTGGGACAAAATCCAAAGTTGAACCATCTCAATCTCGGCCTACTAACGGGCTCCATATGGCAGCAGATAGCCAGACATTAGATGGCCCATGAGCATATGCGTTCCCGGGCCCATGGCCCAGTAACAACAACTGGCTCTCTCTTTTTCATCAGAGAAAGAAACAATGAGAAAGGAAGCAGATGTGGTTCCGCATGATTCAGACTTTCAGAGAGTATAAGCACTAAGCAAATCTCCTCAATTATTGTAACGATAATAATGGAATCGCCTTTCTGACGAAACTTGGCAACGGCAGCGACAAGCACACCTGCAGGATTTGGACACGAGGTTTATAGATAGACCAGAGAGATCCTTTGCGCCATTTTAGAGCGAGGTCGTGGAGGTGATAAGGGCGGGCGGCGCCAGCCATCGAAACCGACATTAGAGGCGTGGCGACAACAACTGCCGCTTGCTCCGCGGTGCAGGGCACGTGATTACGCGCGCCCAGAGGGCCACGCCAGATGGATTGTTGCAACGCACACGGATGAGCCAAACCAGTCGTGGTAGACTGGTAGTGGTAGGCAGCACCAGTCGCAGTCACTGGAAGTGGAACGCTGAGAGAGAGTTCGGCTGGTTTCTGGCCTCGCTCCTGCAGGCTGCTGCAGCAGCTACTGACCAGAATCCCCGAGTCCCCGGACCCCGGGCGGGCATTGCCTAGAGTAGTCAGCAGTTTGTGGGAGGATTGCAGGCCTAGCAGTAGCACTCTTCAGTCTGCACTCTGCAGACTCCAAGAATGGTAGTAGTGCAGACCCACTCCCACAGCCACTAGGACATGTAGGAGTATGGGTATAGCATGTGGTACATCACCAACGAAATGGGTGAGCATCATGATCACATCATGGATCGAAGCATAAATTCAGCTAGGATAGTACTGCAGGATTTCTAACCGAAAAAATTCAGTTCGAACTTCGAATCCTGTGTGATTAGGGGGGAACAAGAACAAGATCCTGGTACTAGTTCTACTCCTAGTTGTGAAGGGACCTGGAACAGTGGGACTACTATGTTACTATCTTGAACCGATCGAGCAAACAAACTGACCATTATCAAGTTCAAAGCAAGTAACAACACGCTGTACACAGAGCGAGAGACGATTGATCTAATTTACACACTTCATCTAAAACCATACTTTTTTTTGCCTAGATCATCAGACGACCATTTTCCACATGCATTACGTACTGGAATTGAACCGCCAACACCAACAACAGAAAGTGCCCGGCGGCGGCGTCCCAGCCAGGCAGCCAGCCACCACAACAAAAACGCCGCGATCGAGAAAGTGCAAACAAACGGCACAACCTATGCCGAACTCCGCCTTCCAAAGCGTGCAAAAACCGTCGAGGCACCCACGGGTTCTTCGTGCGCATTTCGTTCCGCGTCCTCCGCCACACAAGGCCGGCCAGTCACCACTCCACTAGCGTGGCAATGGCATGGGGTCATCGCTGGCGTGGGTCGATCGACAGCGACACGGCGCTCGATCGATGGGTCGCCCGGCCCGGCTCCGGCAGGAGTCCCCGGTCGAGCCTCCGTCTAGGCGGCGCGCGGTGCCGTGGGGATTTAATTATTATTACTGCCGGCGGCGGTGGCGGCGGCGTCGACGGCGGCGCGGCAGAAGGGGCATCGTGAGGTGCCTTGGAGCCAGGGCAGCGCGCAGGCCCAGTGGAAGCGGTGGCCGCAGGGAAGGTGCGCCAGGACGTCGCCCGCGCGGAACTCGTCCAGGCACACCGCGCACTCCGCCTGCTCCGCCGCCGCCCACCGTGGCCGGCTCCACCGCATCAGGCGCCGCATCACGCCCTTCTTCGAGTACACCTCCCGCTGCACGCCGGCCATAGCCGAACTCTCTCCGCGTTCGTCCGTGGCTCCGGCGCCGGCAGTGGCAGCGGCGGCCGTACCGCCGCCAGCGTTTGCGCTTCGGTGCGGTCGGCTCAGCTTTATGCTCCCCGTGCTATGATGCCTGCAAGAAATGAAATGAAATCTTTAACAATCTGCTGCAGCT
The DNA here is from genome assembly GCA_015847255.1 of Hyparrhenia diplandra. Taxonomy (NCBI): domain Eukaryota; kingdom Viridiplantae; phylum Streptophyta; class Magnoliopsida; order Poales; family Poaceae; genus Hyparrhenia; species Hyparrhenia diplandra. Next base: position 251,453 of record JADLZK010008906.1, read on the forward strand.
GTTCACTGTGTTCATGCTGGCACGCACGGAACGATGATCGGATATGGATGAATACATCGACACGATCAACGTGTCGTGTCGGTTGGCAGCAGGTCTACCTCTTGATGGCGGCCTCCCTCTTGCTCCTCAGCTTCTGGTCCAGCCGTTCCTTAGCCTCCCGAGCATTGCTATCCAGCGTCCACCCATGGATCATCTCCATCACGCCACCACTCCGCTGCTGCTGCTGCAAACAAAACAAACCACGCTGGACCCAATTAACAAACCAATCACCCCCACCCACCCCACCATCTTGTGCGAAATGATTGTGATTCACCTACATACATACCTTGCCAGAATTGCCGCCGGCGCCGGCAAGGCCAGCACCACCGTGGCCTGCCGCGTATAGGCAGAACGAGGACCGCCTCGTGCCTCCAGCCGCTTCCACCCCTACCCCGACCCCGCCCTGCCGGAGCCGCCGTCGCCGCGCGCACTCCACGCCGGGGAGCATCCCGGCCATGATGACCATTCACGCACGCAGCACGCAGCACACACCACCGCTGGTCCTCTATTTACCACACGTACGCCTTCGCCGCCGCAGGCCCGCAGCAGCAGCAACGATGGATGGATCGACGTCACCGGTGTGTGTGGTACACGCGCGTGGACGCGGCGAGCCGGGGGCCCACAGACAGCGCACTCAAGTTAACCGCGGGCGCGTTTCCGGGCCGAGGATCCAGCGGCTCTAGCGAGACCCGTGCGTGCGCCGGTCATTTGAGGCAAGCGCGCGTCCGCCATCGATCTCGTCTTGTTGCTCCTTGTGGTATGGGTGGGGGTGATGAGCGGCGGCAGTGATATGATGTGCCTCTGGTTGCGAGGATCCCCGGCCGGCCGGCCTCGCGCTTTAATAGCCGCCATGCGTGGGGGCGCGCGGCCAACTACCTCGCCACGACGCGAGCCCGCCCGGGGAAGGGAGGGGGGATCGAATCATGCATGGACCATGGCTGGGTGTCTGGTGCGGTGGGACCCGCGACGGGATGGCGAGGAAATCCACTGGTGAGTGAGTGAGTGAGACTGGGAGAATTATTGGGGTCGGATCAGGTCAGGCCAGGACACACCACATGAGCACACTGATGTGATCGCCGGCCGACCTGCACTGCATCGCGCGCGCGGTGAAAGAAACCGTCACTGCCACCTCTGGAAAGATCTCGCGCTTGCTGCATCTGAAAATTATTGCATGGGTATTTTATTCTTTTTGTTCTTTGACAGAAATTTCAGTCCATTGAATTGATAGATACAAGCAAGGAAAACAAGGAATGAATTGATGACACACACGTGGAGGCAAATTGCTCTTGCTACAACTTTTGACACATGGTGGACACTTAGCAGGCTACCAAAGCTGCTCCTTTCTATTTTTTTTTTGTACAAGACTTCCTGTATTTCTTTTCTTGGTACTACTACTTTATAAACGCTGAGACAACTTTGTAAATGTTTCACTCTTCTATAATGAGGGAAAAGAACTCCTTAAAACAAAGTTTAGTCCATCCAAAGATTCCAAACATAAGCACGAGAATAGCAGTGCTGACCATGCTTGCTTCCGTCTCTTGATCAGGTTGTCAGTGCAACCGCAACAGGCAAGTCGATTCAATTCAGGGCTGTTGGATCCAATCATGCGACTCGAGACCAATGAATGGTGGCCACCTGACAGACAGAGCAAAGTAGCGGACCCTGTGGCCCGGAACGGAGCGTGTCGTCGTCCGTTCCGGGCCGGGCAGCAGCTGGTGAGAGGGACCATGGCGGCTTCGACGAAGCTTCCGGGTAGCAGCGGCCGGACAGCCAGCCAGACAGGGCATGGCACCCCGCCATTATTTCCTGGCTGCTCCATCGCACGCACCGTGTTGCTGCCCCACGCCCGTACGACGTCTCGTTGCTATCGGCGCACCACGCAGGACTACAGCGGTGTGGCTATTTTGTTAACCCGGGACCGGACCGTTCGTTCCCCATCTCGATTGTTCACCCATTTGGCATTTCTCTATCGTCCTCCAGTCTCCAGGACACTGACGATCAAGGATGGGCCGACCGCCGACCTGACCTGCACCGCCATTCAAAATGGGAGGGAGATAGGAATGCCTGCCGCCGCTGCCATGTGAGCGTGGACATGTTCCTGATCGAGCTCTCGAATTGTTTATCCATACAAGTAGTACACCGTATCGCGATGATTGCAAAGCGTATCGTCATGATCCCCGTATTATATGTATAATCTGATGATTCTGCTCACGTAATCGGATTTAGACATGCCGCATACGCTTACGGGAGCAAATTAGTAAGTGTCATCAGATCGGACGGATCTCCATGATCTGGATATTCTCGATCACTCAGATCGGACGGACAGCTCTGCAGATTCAGTCCATCAGGCATGCATCCGATCGGACAGCGTCATCTGAGATTCCAAAGTTGAGCTGTATCGGAAACGTACGAGCAAACCTTGGTAACGTCTCACGGAGCCGGCGCGAGGTAAGCTTTGTCGAGAACAGTAGTGTACTGGCGTTTTTAATTTGAAAGTCAGACGCCAGAGGGGGGGGTGAAATTGCAGTTTCCAATAGCGTCAGAAATTCAGTTATCTTTTGTTTACGGGTGGCCCACGGAAGGCCCAAACTTCGGTTCAGTGTCTACGGGCCAACGGATATATTTGCACGGGCCCAAACTTCGGTTCAGTGTCTGGTCTAGCGAGGATATTTTGCACGGGCTGGTGGAGAACGAAGGCTGAGCTTGGGCTTCTTATCGTGTCGTTGTCCTAGCTGTGTTGGGCCGCACGGAAACCTGCCAGCTGAGCCAGGGCCACGAGCCCACGATCACCGCTCACGCACGCCATCCATGGACTCGGGCTCCTCCGGCAGGGCCGGCACGCACACCGACTGGCCGAGGCGACCTGATAAGCTACGTATACACGGCACGCCGGAGTCCGGACAGGACACCAGCACGCCACCACGGCTACGCTAGCTCATGCAATTTCGCGTGGCAGTGGCACCAAGAAAGCATGTTCCTGTTGCCTGTTGGTGCGCACCACCAGACCTGCAGTCAGCAGACTCTCCACGTGTACAACAATTAATTTGGGTTCGAGCTCTTCGCACAGCATGGGCCGGCCTAGCCGAAAGCACGATTGTTTTTGTGTGGATCTTGCCGAAAGCGGAGAGTTCGTTTGGCAAGTGACGACGACTGGTCGATGAGATTTACCTGATATGATGTGTAATTTGGACTTGAAATCGTCAGATGATTTGGGCTTGTCCGCACGTTATCTCAGTTCCCAAGAGACGGACGCGGACAGGGGCCGGGTCCGGTGGAACAGAACACGAGTGACACTGAGATATTGGCGGTGACGTGATGTCGGCCGGCGTGGCGCGTGCGCGTGTCCGTGGGGTCATGGAGCCTGGACACCGTGGTCGGTCCACGACTCGTCCCCCATCGTGATCGTCCAGGTGGTGGCGTGGTGCGCTCCCTCGCTTTACCGTTATAGAATGTGGTCGCTGTCATTCAGATCTTTTGCTAAATACACTACCGTACTGTATATTACAATTACAGTTTTTTTAATCTAGTTTGTGGCCAGAGGTCTCGCGGTTTCAGGATGACACCGAACTTTACGGCCTACCTATACTCCTATTCTTTATTTCGGTATATACAGTGAAGAAGAAGTGACGTCAGCTCTCATGCTCTCCTCATCGCCTGCTTTTGTCTCGGCTCGAACATGCAGGATAGCTCGCTGGTCAAGGTCAATTATCCGCGGACGAAAAAAACGGACACACAATTTCTAGTACGCGCCCCAGTCCGAAAGGGAATGTGAAAGGCGGAATTGCTTCGCCCCAACACTGACCAGTGACCAAAACCGTCTTGCCGCAGCCGTTGAAATCCTGGAACCACCACACACCGGGCCACACGCGCGTCACCAGTGATCCCCCGTTGCGCCCACGACGCCCGAGCCACACGGCACACCATCCCAACCCCCGCCTGGACCGCCAACAATTCGTCTGGCGCAGCCGGGCCGCGACACGCCGCCTCCGGCTCCCGCACACGTCGTCACATGCGCTTGCCACGCGCCGGGTCCTCCGAGCTTGCCTTCGCAACGAAGCACTTTTTTTCTACGACGAGTACACTTTCCTTTTTTTTTTTAAGGAACATGTATTAATCTTGATGCATTACACCGACCCTTTACAAACGGAAATCCCAAGAAAAGAAAATTATAAAGAAGTACAAAACTCCAGGTTCATCTTCCGAAGCCTTCGAGAGATCCGTTCGTCACCGCCGTCGAAGCCGCTTCCCAATCGTCGTGGGGGCACGAGCCAAACTCCACAAGATGAAGGCGCGAGAGGAGGACTTACTTCTAGGCAAATCAGCCCGTAATAAAACCGCCTCCCGGGCGCATCGGCCAACTCCCGTACCCATGACGCATCCTTCGAATCCGCGCCCGGCAACCCGAAAGCAAAGCTCGATTTTCACCAAAGAACATCTTCTTTGAGATTAACAGGTCAACAACATCATCACCGAAGAAGACGACAATGCGCCGGCCTCGACTCGACTGGGCCGTCTCCCGGCCTCTCCGTTGACGCCGGAGAAGATCGCCATCGGAGAACGGAAGAAGCCGGGAGAATTTATTCCGCTGCGCCGCCGTTGCTTCCGCATCGCCGGTGCCGCCAGGAAAAAGCAAACCGCAGAGGAGCCAAGCTCCTCCGTAAAACCTAACTACACCGTCGAACATCGGCGGCGAGCAAACCCTAGACCTAGGACACGACCAAGACCCTATGAAGACAGGTTGTTGAAAGAGGCGGATCCCCGCTCCTCGTCACCCCGGCGGCGAGGCCGGAGGCGAGGGAGCGGGTCGTACCCGGCGGCGGCGGCGGCGTTCGCTCGGCCTTTCTTTTTCGCGAGACCTGACGAGTACACTTTCCTTTTTTTTTTTTGAGGGAATCATAGAGATTCATTCATTGACACTTTCGAGTTACAATCTGCGGCCGCTAGCGTAGCGTAGCTAGCCGGTCGGGATTACATCAAGAAAAAAGAAAGAACGATTGGTTGCAGAGGTCGGGGATGCACAAGTGTGAGCAACCGAATTTGCACCCCCTACGAACCCAACACACACGAAAATCGGAAAAGTTCTTAGCTAATTCCGAATATCACGACAAATGCTCCCGATAGAAGAGTAAACCGAGTCGGATCACCCAAGAGCGAGCCAAACCTTGGCAATCAACCTCGAGGATGATCTTGTCGAGACCCATCTCCACAGCTAGCTCCATACCTTCTTTCGCCGCCAGCGCTTCAGCAGAGAGCGCAGACTCAACATCATCGAGCCATCTCGCCGCAGCTCCCTTCACTCGACCATCGTGGTCACGGATAACAGCTCCTGTCCTGCCTGCACTTGCATCTTCGATGAACCCCGCATTTGTATTCAGTTTCATCCACCCCGCCGCTGGCCTCTCCCAGCACACAGGGCCATGCAGCGGTTTCTGAACCGGTTGAGGGCGCAGCGAGGACAGCTCTTCAAGCAGTCCTGATACGTATCTTGCTGCCGCTCCCGGTTCCCACACCGTTCTTCCATGACGCCTTCCATTACGGCCTGTCCACAGCGCCCAGGCACCGCTCACGATCAGGATGCCATAACCGGGGTACACACCGCCCGGTTTAGAACATCAGAAGCCCACGAACACGGGTGGAGCCTCGGAATTGTGACCCCTCTGAGCAACTTGACTTCCTTCCAAAATCGCCTTGCCATTGGACATTCAAAGAAGATGTGGTAGAGGGTTCCAGCAGGGTCACCACAAGCCTCGCAGTGACTTTCCCACTCCACATGCCTTCTTTTAAGCTCCGTCCGAGATGGGATTTGATTAATGGACGAACGGGGACTGTCACGTCTCACCGAGGCGTGGCAACCTGACAGCGCCAGCCGCGCTTGGCCCGGGGCGGGGAACACGGACGCCTTGTCGCGACGCCCGGCGCCGTCGCGCGTCCCCACGCCACGCCTGGTTCGGGCGTTCCTAGGCGGAGCGGGCTGGTGCAGGTGCAGTGCAGCCGTCTGTCTGTCTGTCACCATCGACCGCATCCATGTTTGACCATGGGGAGCCAGGACCATGTCGGCCGATGAATCTTATACGTACTATAGTGTTAGCGTAATAAGCGAGTTAAGCCACAACAAGTGAGCAAACTAGCTTTATTAGTTTCCTCCTCCTCACTAGTTAATTTTGCCCTTCACAAGGAGTAGTAGTACAGTAGCTTTATATTATGGAATGGGAGAGAAATTTAGCTCAATATTGCAGTATCACTACAGTACTTTGCTAGGTGAAGCTCAAGCTGTTGAAACCGACCAAAGGGGTATGAGTCACTGGTTAATTGAGCTCCATGGTCTACGAATCCATAGATATTATACGTGAACCGTCAAAAAAGTCACAAGAATTATTCTAGTCTTGTAAGAAATTTTCTTGTGCTCCAAACAGACACGCAAAGTTGAACGGAGGAGGAGGAGTAGAATCTACTCCTAGTTCGTAGTACATGGCTTCACAAACATTAGCGAGCACAATAATTAATGAATGCCACACTGATCCACTATCTCGCAGACTCATCACATGGCTGCACAAACATTAGGGAGCACGAGACGTAGCATAGTGTTCGCCGGTCCCTAGTCCCAACAAAAGACCCAAGAGTAGAAAAACACCATCACCGTGTCTCGCCATTGGTTTATCCCACCGCGCTAGCTCACACGCAAATATCCCGATTCCCTAACCAAACCGGCTGATGCCAAAAAAAAAAGTGCGTCGAGGTTATGAAAAGTCAACACGAGCACGCGACGCCCGCATGGCCCTCAATTTTCATTTATCGTTCAATGCCATGGCTCGGACTCACGTGGGACCCGTTGGTCAGCCTCTAGTGGAGTTAGTAATCGACTACAGAATAACAGAACCACCGCGCTGTCAGGCTGTGATGACGGTACGTACAGTACCTGCGCTAGATACGCCGCGTCACGTGTTTAGCAACGTCATGCCGAACCAAACCGAGATATTTGCCGACCTAAAATCTCCAAATTTAGCTCGGGTCACGGCCAAAAGCAAGCGCGCGCCTGTCAGACACGAAGTTGCAGTGTGGAGGGAGGTCGCGTGAGGGCCCCGGAGAACTTATCCCCCGCACCGCCCGTTTCCCACCGCCGATTCCGCGATTCGTTTCGGTGCCGACGCAGTGGAGCGGAGCCAGCCAACCAGCCCAGCCTCCTGCCGAGCGCCCGAGCCGCGCGCGTCCGGGGCCGGACCGAGTGCGAGAGAGAGTGGAAGGCAAGTGGGGATTGCGGGAAGGAAGGAACGGAAAACCTCCCGCGCGAGACTCGCGTCGCGCCTCCGGCCTCCTCCTCCTCCGGATTCTGTTGCGCGGCCCTCGGCGAGCAGGCGGGCGCGCGCGCGCGAGCGGCAGAAACCCTAGCCGGCGGCGGTGATGGCGATGGCGAGCAGGGTCGCTGGGGTGGCGGCGCCGGCGGGGACCCGAGCATCCCGAGCGCCGCGAGGGCGTGGAGCGGCGCCAGCGGCGGCGAGGACGAGGCGTTGTCGGGAGCCGGGAAGGTGAAGCTGATGTGCAGCTACGGCGGCCGGATCGCGCCGAGGCCCGGGGACGGGGCGCTGCGGTACGTGGGCGGGCAGACGCGGCTCATCTCCGTCCCGCGCACCGCCTCCTTCGGGGAGCTCCTGCGGAAGGTGGAGGCGGTGGACGAGGCCTCCGCGTCCTCAGGCGGCGGGGTGCTCGTCAGGTACCAGCTCCCCGGGGAGGACCTCGACTCGCTCATCTCCGTCTCGGGACCCGAGGACTACGACAACATGATGGAGGAGTACGAGAAGCTGGCCGCCAACGCGCCTGATGGCTCCGCCAAGCTCCGGGTCTTCCTCTTCCCGGCCTCCGGTGGGCCCGACGCGGCCGGCGGTTCCGGTGTGGCGGCGGCGGCGGCTCGGGGCCCCACCACCTCGCTGCTGCCGCGGTGGACGAGTCCGGGCAGCGGTACATCGACGCCATCAACTGCGTCTCTGCCGAGGCCATGGCCGCAGCCATGCGGCGCAAGGACAGCGCAGCTAGTGCCGGTTCCTCCGCGCACAACTCGGAGGCGTCAGAGTACAGCGGCCTGGTGGAAGGTATGTCGCCGCGGGCGGTGCCGCCGCCTGCGTCCGTTGCAACTGAGTATTCGTATTCGGGTGGAGCTCATTACCTCAGTGCTTTCCCGGAGTCAGTTGGGTTCACAGCAGTTTCGGTGTCACCTTCGGCGATGGGCATTCCGGCTCAAAATCCCATCCTGGTTCGGACAGAGCCGTCAACGTTGCAGCCTCATCAAGTTGCTGCTTCTGGTTATGCAACACCGCATCAGCCGCCTCAAGTAACCACTTATGTGCAGCAACAGCACCAGCAGCATCCTCAAGTCACCCATTATGTACCACACCAGCAGGCTCAATCTGCTTCTTATGTGCAGCAGATGCCACAGCAGTCTTATATAGAGCCGCAGCAGGTGCACTACATCAACGCCCAACAATTTGGTGTGCAGGGGGTGCCACAATCTGTCAATTATGTGCCTGTGCAAATGAGCCAATTCATGCCCAGCATTCCTGCGACAGGTTCTGTGGTGACCACCGCTGCTCAAGGCGGTACGTTCAGGGCTGCTTCCGCAGTTGCAGAACCTGTTATGGAGACCACGCAGTTCACAAGGCCAGTGCAAGCTCAGGTTGATCAGAGTTACCGGGTGGTGCAGACTCCACTGTCCCAGCTTCCTCCTTTGTCTTCTGTGCATCTGCAGACAAATGATGCGCAGCGGCAGAGATTTGGTGTTCAACCAGCGATGACAAGCGCAGTAAGCATGCCGGTGGTGACCAGCTCAGGCACAATTCCTGTGGTGGTTAACTCAGCCACCGTTCCATCGTTGAGGTATGATGATTGCACAATGTGCCAAAAAGCATTGCCGCATGCCCATTCAGATAACATCATCCGGGAGCAGGGAAATTCTCGTGCAACGGGCAACTTTGAGGCAGCTCCAATGTTTTACATCCCACATCCAGACAGTGCATCCAACAAATCTAGTCCAGGTGCAAGCTCAGGAACACCCACAAACTATATGGCAGAACCAAGAGCTGGGAACACAACAGTGATGACACAATTTGATCCAACTCTTCCTGCTAGAAAACCTGTAGTCCAGGCAACTGCATCTCCAGATACAGGTGTCCCGGTTCAACCCACCATGATTGCTTTACCAGTGTCTAGTGCACCTGCTCCAAATGGAGTATTTGTGGGTCATTCTTCTCCGGCTAGGGCTGAAGATCATATCATCTACCAGGAGCAACCATTCTCTTATAGCATGCAACCACCACAAGTTCCAGTGAATGGCCCACAAGGCATTGATGCCAGTGCATACAAGGATTCAAATCATCCAGCAGCGGAACCACTTAGAGAATATGCACATGATCTTCCTCATGACTATACCAGAGCTATTGATGCTCGTATGCAAACAGTTCATTTGGGTCCTATTGCACCACCAGAATCTAGTGCGCAAGGAAAGACTTTTATTCCTCATGGCGTCATTGATAATGCCAAAGTTGGGAAGCCACCTGTAAATATTGATGGTAGTTCTATCTTCAAATCTCAAGCTGGAGGGTATCATATGGGGATTACAAATGCCTTTACTGCTCCTGCTTTGACCCAAGAAGACAACATTGCCACACACAGCGTGCAGCCACCTTATGCTTTTGATGTTAGTGCCCATCCTGACGTAATCCAACGACCATCCAATCTGTCACCCGCTAATGAAAAGTTTATTATGCAACCATCGAACTCTGGTGCTCAGGTTCGTGTTGGGCCTCTTCTACAGTATCCTAAGGAAATTCCTAATCACTTGGTTTCTACTCCCCTCAATGGCAACAATAAATTTCCATTGCAGGCTACTGTTGGACTTGATCCATTTGAAGCTACACAAGAACCCGCTTACACAGATTCACTTTTTTCAAATCAGGATCCTTGGAAAGCAGTGGGCAATGCTTCTTTAGTGCCTCCAAAACCAAGTAAGTTAACTAAGGAGTCTGTTGTTTCTGGAGGTCAATATAGTGATGGCCATATGTCTGATATGAACACACATGCTGCCATACTCGTAGAAGACCCAAGTTTTAAGGATATTCACACAGTTAAGTTGAACAAAGGTACACTATCATCCTATACTATTTCGGCAGAATTACTATCATACTATTTCAAAATCATAATGTACTAAGCAATAATTTCTCTGTCACTCTCTTTCATTATTTATCTTTCACTTCTGAAAGGATTTGGAGAAGATAATATTAAGCAACAATTGCAAGCTGTTGCTGAAGGGGTAGCAGCATCGGTTCTTCAGCCCCCATTTCCTGAAAAACCAGCTGCATTCTGTGGGGATCATATTGATTCACATGGAGCGTGAGTTGATGCCAAAATTCAGGTGGGAGATGTGACGAAAGTTCAGGTGATAGATATTTCTATCTTTGCTAGCCTAAATCATTATTATTTAATTGGTTGTAATCTTTTGCCTTTCACTTGGGTTCAGGATGAAGGAAACAATCGGTCGGACAAAACAAGTCAGGGGGTTCAAGTAAAAGATGACATCGATAAACTTCAGGTTTTGCCTTGTTATTATTTGTTTCCATATTTTGTGAAATTAAATGTGTTATCCTTATTTTTCACTTTGTTTATAACAGATAATAAAAAACAGTGACCTTGAAGAATTGCGTGAACGGGTTTGGAACCTTTGGTACTGTTTACCATGGAAAGTGGAGAGGTTCGGATGTTGCTATAAAGAGAATCAACGATCGATGTTTTGTTGGGAAGGCATCGAGCAAGAGCGCATGGTATGAAATGTTTTGTTTTAAATTGAATCCACCATGTTCTAACTTTTCTTTTGTGTGTAGAGGACCGATTTCTGGAATGAGGCATGCAAGCTTGCATCTTTGCACCATCCAAACGTAGTAGCATTCTACGGTGTTGTTCTAGATGGACCCGGTGGATGGCTAATGGCTTGACAAGCATTGCAAAGACATGAAAAAGTATACTACTCTTTTCAGTCAACATGGCTTTTAATGGACAACTCTAAGTTCATCTCTACTCCGACAAGCATGGATTGCAAATGGAATACATGAAAACACTTTGATTTATACTACTCTTTTCAATGTCAACATAATGCTTTTTCACCCCTTTATGTTGACAACTCTAAGTTCATCTTATTCTTGGATGTGTTGTTTTTTTATTTGTCTTTCAGCAGGATCTTTTTGAGTTTAGGACCTCCCAAAAACAAATAAGGTAGGCGTCTATAATTCCAATAAACAAATTTGGGCCTAGATGGATGTTGCATTTGGAATGGAATATCTCCATGGGAAGAATATAGTACACTTTGATTTGAAGAGTGACAATCAAAGCCATGCTTGTCAACCTCAAAGGGATCCTCAACGATCCCTAATATGCAAGGTGCTTATCTTCATAACCCTCCTTTAATTGTGGATGCACAGAAAAACTAGTTCAGTAACCATTAATAACTTATGCCAGTGATGTGATGCACTTGTACCTTATGCTTATACTTGGATGTGTTGTGTTTTTTTTTTTATTTAAGGTTTAAGGTAGCAAGTGACTAAGTAAGGTCCAATCCCCCAGGATTGGGAGATGGTTTTTCACTTGTATCCTTTTTTTAAATAATCAAAAACACACTCCCACTCATATGGATTAATGTGCTTATGGAGCACAATATTATATTTATAGCGTGTGCAATCTTTAAATGTGCGAAATGTCTTCTGACTCTTGCTGTACTAAGGATGTAATTCTTTAGAGAATTGTTGGTTCCAGCACTAGCAGAACAGCACGCATGGTTTTAAGCATCTCTGATATTCTTGGTTGCGTTTGGACATGAGGATGACCTTTCTATTTTTGTAGGTTGGTGATTTGGGATTATCAAAGGTCAAATGCCAGACACTAATCTCTGGTGGAGTAAGAGGAACACTTCCTTGGATGGCCCCTGAGCTGTTGAATGGCAGCAGCAGCCTTGTCTCTGAAAAGGTTTGGTTCTGTTGCATCCTTTGGCCTAATGTGTGAACTCCTTTTTCTTTGACATTTTTCTGGAGCAATATGTTCCTGTTCCCTGGGTGAGCTACTGACCTTTATATTCTCTGGATGTAGGTTGACGTTTTCTCGTTCGGCATTGTGATGTGGGAGCTACTTACGGGTGAAGAGCCTTATGCCGAGCTGCACTATGGTGCCATTATAGGTACGCACATAACTTATGCTGTTATTATATCTTATACACATGGGAATCCAATGCCATTCTTGTCCCTGAACATTCTGCCAACTTCACGCAGGTGGAATCGTGAATAACACGCTGCGACCTCCGGTGCCTGAATCCTGTGATTCCCAGTGGAGGTCACTGATGGAGCAGTGCTGGTCAGCTGAGCCCTCGGAGAGACCGAGCTTCACTGAGGTCGGCAAGAGCCTGCGCGCCATGGCAACTCCTCCTACAAAGCCACAACAACAATCGAAATAGATGCTTTATCCTTCTGTCTCTTGCGCCCTTCTGTTTAGCAGACTGTTTCATCAGTCCTCAAACCGAGGAGGTGCCATGACTAGCTGGCTTTTGTACATGAATAAGTTGAAGAAAGATAGGAGAATGTGGCATGCTTAGAGTCGATGGATGGTTGATGCTTCCTGGATTGTGGAAATATATGGTACAGTACAGCGTAGTGTAAGAGTGAGCCGTGACCATGCATGTGGATCCATCAGTCCATTACGATTTCCTTTTACCAGGGCCTGGAAAAGAAGTGCTGTTTGCACCTTATCTCAGAAAAGAAAAAAGAGTTTCGTCCACAGTGGAGCATTTCAACATAAATCAAGCAGAGTCGGTACAATCCAAATGAAACCCGCCACGATTGTACTCTTTGGACTGCGATGGTTGCCCGCAAATGACGATTTAGGTACGGCGTCTTCTGTTGTCTAGAGGTGGAACCTGAACGGGACGTGTCTAAGGTGACGTAATGCCGTGTCAATCAAGAGGAACAAGACATGCGTCTTCTGTTTTGTGGTGGTACCGGACGTGTCTAACGCGTCGTGGTAATGCTGTGTCAGTCAAGATCAAGAGGAACAAGACAATTGAATGAATTTCGAGTTGAAAGCAGCCTCGCTCGTTCAGTCGTCCTCCTAACATAAAAGCGGCTAATTAACTGAAGCGTTGATTGTTAAATTTTTTTCGTTCTGGACTGGACTTTTTTTTCATTTTTTTATAACATAACTGTGTCAATTGACATAGCATCGTTTTTTTTTTTTCCTATAACTAATGGTAGCTTGTTGAGAATCTTGGAATGAAACTGGTCTGATGCACACGGTTGATGACTTTTTTTTTTTCCTTTCTGATAGTTGGAAGACAACAAATAAACACGACCGGTGTTGTGGAAACTTTCAGTTTTTCAGCCGCTGCTAGCTGCTGCTGGCAACAATCAGGCTTGTAGGATCGATCGTATCAAATTGTTGAGTATTCAACATTTCTGGTGATACCGCAATCAGATCGAGAAGGGAATGCACACCAGAGATGGAGAGAAGGTCCGTAACGCAAATTCAGATGTTGTAATTTGCTGACTTGGGACGATCCAACCATTCCACCACCACCATTGCAGATGCAGAGGACATGATAGAGCATCAAGTTCTTCTTCTTCTTCTTCTTCTTTTTTTTTTTTTTTTTTTTTTTTTTTTTTTTGACAAGAACATGAAGTTCTTGGCTAGCAATGATGACCTGGAGCACTCTTCTCAATTCGATCTGTGAATGAAAATCCTGAAGGAGTAGCTAGCTGATCTTGGCTCTGAACAACCTAAATCCTTGTTTCACTTTGTAGCATCGTGCAGTTGCTTTATCAGCCTGCTGCACCGGAGGCTGGTGCGCGGAGACCACGCTGGTCATATTGCCGTGTTATCTTAGCAACTAACAATACCCAATGTTTACGGCCGATCTCGTTTTGTCAGTAGCTCAATCCACTTTGGACAACTATTGGGCCTAATCCACGATGTGACATCCACAGAAATCCCACTATAGGAATGCACCTCCATAGGGCCTGTCCCAACCGTGGCTGACCATTTTGTCAAGTTTCTTTTTTTTTTTAGGGAATTTTGTTTCTAATTGCGTTAGCATGCGTGAAGATGGGAGCAACTCCAAAATCTTAACTAAAACTAGTAGGTAAATTCCATTATTTAGCCATTTTGTAAAATACTAAACTCTAAAAAAATAGGTGGACAACAACCTTACTATTATAGAAATTTAGATAGGGCCACCGAAAATTAAGGGATAGCCAACTTTCTATTTTACAAAATCCGATAAGAGCAACTCCAACAGAACAAAACAATGTATTTGTATAGCTATTTTACAGCTATTGTGCTCTGAAAAAGCATTACGACAACTTATCTATTTTATTTTTTATTTTTCCATCCTAGCAATCCCGCCATTCTTGTTGGGCATATTTCCCTAGCGAGTCTTGCATGCTATCTTGTTTTCTGATTTAGCTAGGCGATTGTAAAACTCTACATTTTTAGCTGGCTTTCTATTTTACATAATTGTTAAATCTCACAATTTAGCATGTAATTTTACCATGTCTCTTGGAGTTGCTCTAAGACATCTGTTAGAGTCTAGCTTTAGTTATACAAATTCAAAGATAGTCTCCATAACCAAAATAGCTAGGAGGCCCATAGCTCCATGCGGTCAGTGGGGGTGGAAGCATGATCGAGGTTCTTAAGAAGCAGAAGAGAACCGAAAACCAGCAAGGATCGGCGGCGGCTGCGAGCGGCAGCCCCCGCCGGGCGCCATGAATCTGTTGAGTGTGAACTGCCAAGGCTGTGGGCGGCCCGAGGCAGTTCAAGAACTCCGCCATTTGGTGGAGGAAAGAAGACCCGTGGTGGTGTTTCTGATGGAGACGAGGATGGGTGAAGACCGTGCCCTTGGCTTGAGTCTTGACCTTGGCTTCATCAATGCCATTGTCGTCAAGTCAGAGGGGCCTTAGTGGTGGTTTGATGCTACTCTGGCGTCAGGATGTTTTGGTGGCGGAGATGAGCAAGTCAAGATCGCATATAGATGTTCTTCTGTCATGTGATCGTGTGCGGATATCACAATGGTGTTTGACAGGTTTCTATGGCGATCCGAGGCGAGAACGGATGAAGGAGAGCTGGTATATGCTGAGATTCCTCAGAGCTCAGTCGGATGCATTGTGGCTGTGTCTGGGTGATTTCAACGAGCTACTTTCGGTGGATGAACAGTTTGGGAGGAAGGAACGAGAACAGTGGCAAGTTGCAGCGTTCTCGGAAGCAGTTGATGACTGACCTCACGGACCTTGGCTTCCATGGCCTCCCGTACACATGGGATAACCGCCAAGAGTCTAGAAGGAATGTCAAGGTGAGGTTAGATCGTGCTTTGGGGGATCACAAATTCATGTTGGAGCTAGGGGAGATGGAGGTGTTCCATGTGCCATTGGCAGAATCTGATCACGCCGCACTGGCGGTGGAAGTGAGACAGATGGTAATGACGGCGCGGCCATCAAAACGCAAGTCAAAACCATTTAGGTATGAGAATATGTGGAAGAATCATGGTGAATATTTGTAGTTTGTTAATCGAGCTTGGGATCCGGGACCGGGGGCCGCTGATCTCTCTACAGTGGCCTTGGTCCTCTCATCCTTGCTGCTCTCTCTCGAAAACACAGGATCATAAGGTGTTCGGGTCGGTTAAATAAGCGAGTCAAAGAGCCGAGGGCCCAGCTAGAGGTGGAACGAAGCAATTCTTTGTACCGGGGCCCTACTACTAAGGAGCGGGACATTATGTGTAAGCTCTCTGATGTCCTAGCCAGAGAGGACATTATGGAACGACAAAGATCGCGGATCTCGTGGCTGAGAGATGGGGACCGAAATACAGAATGTTTTCAAGCTAAGGCTCAGGCTCGGGGACGTACCAACCGTATTAAGTCTCTCGTTGCTGAAGATGGCCGGGTTCTCCACAAGCAAGAAGCCCTCGAGTGGTTGGCATGTGAGTTCTACCAGAAGCTCTTCTTTGCACAGGATATCCTGCAACCTGAACTGGTGTGCAACTATGTGCCAAAGAAGGTAAACGAGGAGATGGGCCTTGCTCTTAATAAACTGTTTACTGAAAAGGAAGTGGAGTCGACTATTTTTCAAATGGCACCCTGTAAAGCCCCCGGGGTCGACGGTTTTAATGCTGGGTTTTTTCAGACTCATTGGCAATTAGTTAAAGGAAGTGTGCTGCCGGCAGTGCTGGGCTTTCTGAATGGAGGTGACCTCCCACCTGAGGTGAACAAAACTTTGTTAGTCTTGATCCCGAAGGTGAGTAATCCACGGGGAGCTATCTCAATATCAGCCGATCTCTCTTTGCAATGTTGTGTACAAAATCTGCTCTAAAGCTATGGCCAACCGCGTCCGGCTCATTCTAGATGAGGTGGTCTCGGTTGAGCAAAGTGCCTTCGTCCCGGGCAGGTTAATTACGGACACCATATTGATTGCTTATGATTGCATTCACTATCTAAGAAGCAGGAAAGACAAACAAGGAGCGTGTGCAGTTAAGCTGGACATGCGAAAGATTATGACCGCGTTGAGTGGAGGTTTTTGGACTCTATTATGAGAGCACTTGGCTTCCCTGATCAGTGGTGCAAGCTGGTTATGAAATGCGTCACGACTGTCATTTTCGGTCCGGGTCAATGGAGTTTTCTCAGATTGTTTCCTTCCCACACGGGGGCTACGACAAGGTGATCCCATCTCACCGTATTTGTTTCTTCTATGTGCGGAGGGTTTATCGTCGATGCTCAAGAGTATTGGCCCGCTCTATGTGGCTAGGGGGGTGAGGGTGAGCAGACATGCACCATGGATCTCACATCTCCTCTTTGCGGATGATTGTCTTATCTTTACTCAAGCTTCGAAAAAAGGAGCAGATCGAATTGCGAACATCCTTGAGGAATACAGTCGGGGTCTGGTCAACTAGTAAACAAAAGCAAATCGACCATTTTTTTCAGTCCAAATTGTGATGATGCTTGTAAAGGAACAGTGCATGATGGCCTCCAGATTTTCACTGAAGCACTGGGGGAGAAATATCTGGGTTTGCCAACATCGGCTGAGAGAGGGGCACCCGGTGCCTTCAACTATGTACCCGGTCGAGTACGAGGCATGATGGGGGTGCGCAGCTCGGGAAGTGCTTCTGAAAGCCAATGCTCAGTCGGTGCCAACATACCTGATGTCGTGCTTCAAACTCTCACCGGCGGTATGTCAGAAGTTAACCTCAGCAGTCTCAAATTATTGGTGGGGTAGTGGCCTTGATAACCAGAGGCTCCACTGGATTCGATGGGAAAAACTTACAAGATCAAGAGATGAAGGAGGTATGGGGTTCGAGACTTTGCTTTGTTCAATCAAGCAATGTTGGGGAAGCAAGGGTGGCGATTGATCAAGCGGCCGGAGTCATTGTGTGCTCGGGTGTTGAAAGGAAAATATTACCCTCATTCTAATTTTCTTTCAGCAACTAAAAAACGGCGTAGCTCGGCAACTTGGAAAGCCATTCTCCATGGCCGGGATGTCTTAGCGCGTGGTCTGATAAAACGCGTGGGGCCTAGTGATATTGATGTGTAGCATGATAACTGGATTCCCGAGCTTTGCTCTCTTAAACCAATGTTTCGATAGCCAACAGCTACGGTGGATAGGGTCCATGACCTCTTTCTGTCGGGCACTAGAGTCTGGGATGAGAGAGTGGTCAGGCAGTCCTTCATGGCCCTTGAAGCAAATGAAATCCTCAAGATCAAGACAAGTGCTCAGGTTACTGAGGATATTCTGGCATGGGGTCTCGAAAAGCATGGCTTTTATTCAATTCGTTCAGCATACAAACTCCTCAAGTAGGAACAAGAGGAAACTGCAATGGCTGGACTGAATGAGGCCTCGGTTTCTGGGGGGTCGGCACCCTGGGTAGCTCTCTGGAGATTGGAGGTACCGCCAAAAGTAAGAGCATTCTGGTGGAGGGTCCTTCACAATGCACTTCCATCAAGGGCGGAGCTAAAGAGGAGGCACGTGGAGCGGGAGAGCCATTGTGAGGTATGTGGCCATCCTGCGGAAACTCTATACCACGTCTTCTTCGAGTGCCCTATGGCGAAGAGGTTTTGGGAGGCGGTGAAAAGTCTAAAGGGGTTCAGTGTTCCTAAGTTACATCCATGCTCGTGGGCCTCAGACGCTCTGAAAACAACGATCTTCTCCCCCGCTATGGCATCCTTGATTGTGAGTGGAGCTTGGGCGCTATGGACTGGCCAGAATGGTCGTCGTCATGGGAGGAAAGTTTGGGAGCCGGGAGACACGGCAAGATATATCTCTGACCTGCTGGAGGTATTGGTGTCCCTGCGACCAAAACAAGAGCAGAAGGAGATCCCAAGTCGAGTACGATGGGAGAGACCGGAGGAGGGCTGGACGAAGGTAAACATCGATGCGGGATTTGATCAAGAATCCTGCTCGGGGAGGACCGGAGTGTGCATAAGAAACCATGATGGCACAGTGCTGGGGGCTGCGGCAAGGTGGATGGACGACGTCGACTCTGCACTTTCGTTTGAAGCGCTAGCAGCAAAAGAAGGGCTAGAGCTTGCTGTGGAACTTGGCATTGACAAGGTGATTCTTGAAGTCGACTGTTAAAGCTTGGCGCGCCTCCTACAGGATCCGGACTCGATCTACTCCTCTATTGGTAGTCTTTGCTTTGATATCATAGAGCTAAGTAAAAGTTTTTCTGATTTTCGTGTGGCTTGGGTGCGTAGAGATGCAAATAAGGTGGCGCACACGTGTGCTTCTGTAATCTCCGCCACCAAAGGTTCATTTTTTTTGGCTTGATGTAATTCCGACTGGCTAGTCGATCTAGCAGCCACAGATTGTATTCCTTCAAATTATGAATGAAAGCTCTATGATTCACTTAAAAAAAAAAGAACCAAAATAGCTAGGATGTTAGAGTTGCTCTAATAAAGAAAACACAATCTGATATTTGCAATCATCGCTTTAAATAATTTGTGATACTTTGACTCTCAAAAATCCTTGGAATGACTTACAATTTGAAATGGAGGAAATATTATATTATAAGTACAATATAAAAGCTAGGGTAAAGTATATATTTCAACCATCAACTTACATGTCAGTATGATTTTTCAATCTTAAACCATGAATCAGGATAACGGAAACCCTTTGATTATCGAAACAAGAAATTTGGTCATTTGACAGGTTTCAGATGTGGTTAACTGGTTATATATTTATTTTCAAAATAAATAAATAAATATATGGTTCGATCTCTCAAAATACCACAATTAGTTTATTTTAATTCAGAAAAATATGAAAATGGTTCTAATTTTCTTCTTAAAATATTAACTATCCATTGAAAACAGACTTTGCCCTAAAAGTTAATACTCAAAGTTTGAGAGATATCTATAGAGATCTTCTTCATGCTAAGGTCTTGTGGAAGGCGCTACAATTTTACTTTTATAAGTAATACGTGGGTGCTGCCTACCCTTTTGGTCAGTGGTCAAAAGTACTGAAATCCAGATAATGTTAAATTAGATATCACCCACGACTTGGTTAGTGATCAACGTACTGAAGTCCATATAATAGCAATTAGATATCACCCCCCCACTCCTTAATTCCCTATTTAAGTCACAGGGGCGTAGTGTTTGTTCAGAGCTACAAGCAACTAATCCAAGGATCTCCATCTCTAGAACTTGCTTTCCACAAATCCAGAGCAAAGCTAATACTTACTACAGTATTTAGTTCCTCTTTGCATTCTTCAGAATGCCCAGATTCCTCGCCCTCGTGACCATCACCATTGTCGTTATCACCTCCTGCCATGTTTCTGCAATGAATCCGGCTAGCGCCGATCGTAAGGCGCTACTCTCCTTCAAATCTAGCGTCCAAGGGAACCTTGCCGATTGGGGCTCCCAAAGGATGTGCACTTGGACTGGTGTTACATGTAACTCAAGAGGGCGTGTAATCTCCCTCGAACTCATTTTCTTTAACCTCACCGGCGTCATCTCACCGGCGATCGGCAACCTGTCTGCACTTGAGATTCTTGATCTCGTCGGCAACCAACTTTCCGGCAACATTCCCCCAGAGCTTGGCAAGCTGTCACAGCTTGGGTGTCTGAGCCTTGATTACAACCTTCTCACAGGGGTAATCCCTGAAACGCTTGGCCTTCTAAAAAGCATGACTCAGATTTCCCTCTCTCGCAACAATCTCACTGGTGACATCCCAAATATCTGCAATTGCTCCGCCTTGACCACCATTGAACTAGATCATAACAACCTCACTGGAGATATTCCTTTCTCTACACGATGTCAGCTTCCATACTTGGATTGGCTCGACCTCTCCAATAACAGGCTGGTCGGCGTCATCCCATCATCAATATCGAATTTTACGAACCTTACCAAGGTGAATTTGAATGGTAATTTCCTCAGTGGTGTCCTGCCATCTCAAATATTCAACAAAATATTCAACAAGATGAATTTTCTCTACGTCTTCGACCTGTCCCAAAATAATTTCTCAAGTGATTGTGGGAACACCAACCTTGAGCCTTTCTTTTCTTCTCTAGTGAACTACACCAGCATAGCTTATCTTGATTTGTCCTCAAACGACATTGGAGGCAACATACCCCCAATCATCAGCAACTTGACAGCCTATACTATCTGCCTGGATGACAACAAAATTAGCGGTACAATTCCTTGCGCCATCGGAAAACTTCGCATGCTCGAAATTTTAGATCTATCCAACAACATGTTGGAGGGCCCAATCCCCTCAGAGATCTTCCAAATGCAAGGTCTTGGTCAATTAAACTTGTCATATAACCAAATCAACGGAGAAATACCAAAATCCATTGGCAGAGCTCAACACTTGAAGGTGTTGGGCATATCGTACAATCAGCTTCAAGGAGAACTACCGGATACCTTGTCCAACCTCACTGAGCTGAACCAGCTTATCCTTCGGAATAACCGGATCAGTGGTGAAATTCCCAAATCCATAGGTGCAGCTCAAAATTTAGTTTTCATGGACATATCCTACAATTGTCTTCAAGGTGCTATACCGGAAAACTTGTCGAACCTCAGCTATCTGGAGCATCTTGTTCTCAACGATAACCAACTCTCAGGCCCCATGGCACCTGGTCTTAGCTGAAGCATCAATCATAATCATGGGCCTTACCAGTTACCAATAGCATATATTCAGGTTACTCTTACCAATAAACCTGGTCTGGGCTTAATGCCGTCAGAGTCAGTCAGTGTTGTGTAGCCACCTAGCAAGCAGTATTATGCATGCGATTGTAAATGAGTTGCACGCTGGTGCATCACCTGATGACAGAAACGGACCCTGTAGAAAATTCAGGGCACTATTTTTGTCAGTCAGATTATGAACTGTAGATGATGCAAAAGGCAAACCAAATGGTCCATGTAAAGGGAGTCCTCTGCAGCAACGTCAGTTCTTGCCTACGCTACGTCAGAGCGTTAGTGAAGGTTGTTCTTATATATAACAAACAAAGTTTAATTCTCTTAAATTAATATAAAGATCTGTGGTTTCCTTGAGTATTATATTGAGAAAATTAGTTCTTGTTTGCTGCTAGAGGAACAAGACAGGCGTCTTCTGTTTTGCCGTGGTAGCGGACGATGTAACGGGACGTCATGTCGTGTCAGTCAAGATAAACTTCGAGTTGCTTAACAAATCCAAGCAGACTTGTCCTGTCGTCCGTCCTAACATAAAAGCGAGTAAGCGACGAAAACTACGTACGGAGTACCTGAAAGAACAGGAATGCTAACTGTAGCGATGACTGCTGCCACTGAAATTATACCGCACAAAACATCTTTTTTATTTCTGTAATTTAATGGTAGCTTGTTGAGAATCTTGGAATGGAGCTTGTGTGATACACACGATTTGATGTTTTTTTCTTCTTCTCATTTTTTTAGAAACTCGACTGGTATTGAGGAAACTTACAGTTTTCAGCCGGTGCTAGCTGCTGCTGGCTTCAAGTTGTAGGATCGATCGTATCAAACTGTAAGAGTATATACAACATTTCTGGTGATACCACAATCAGATTGAGAAGGGGGATGCACACCAGAGATGTCGTTAAAATTTCAGTGCATGTACATGAGAAGCACTTGCTAACTTCGGACAATCCAACCATTGCGGTGCGAGCAGAGGACAGGATGATCATATGCAGAGGAAAGGATAGAGCAATTTTTTTTTTTTTTTTTTTTTTTTGACAAGAACAGCATGAAGTTATCGTTATTCCTATATATAGACTATCAATGATCTGGACCTCTTCGAATCTTTGATCTGTGAATGAAAATCTGCCTGGCTGAGTAGCTAGCTCATGATCTTGGCTCTGGAGCAACCTAAATCCTTGTTTCACTTTGCAGCGTCGTGCAGTCTTTTTATGGTCGTGCTGCACCGGAGAGGCTAGTGCGCGGAGACCACGCTGGTCACATTGCCGTGTCGTCTTGGCCACTTAGAACTAATATACCCAACTTTTACAGTCAATCTCGGCCTATTGTCAGTAGTTCAATCCACTTTGGGCCACTATCGATCGCGCCTAATCCACGACCTAGCATCCGTGGAGCCTGGAGGTCCCACTGTATGGCCACCTCCATCATGTTATGTCCCAATCGTGGTTGACTGACCATTTTGTCAACTGTGATGTTGCTAGCAAGCGTGAACACAATCTGCATGTCCCAATCGTGGTTCACTGACCATTTTGTCAAGTTTGTGATGTTGCTAGCAAGCGTGAAGATGGAAACGCCCTCCTTCGCTGAGTGTATGCAGCCCATAATCCTACTACTAAAAAGAACCAAACACAGACTCTACCGGCGGAGCGACGTGCGTCGCCCCCGCCTTCTGCCCCGCGCTCCCCACATGCTTGGCTAGGACAACCCCGGTAGTTTACATGCTAAGAAAAGGAAACTATTATTAGATGCATGCAATGAAAAAAGATACGTGTGCATGATGAAGAACTCCGACCCTATTTTAGAAAAAAAAAAAAATTAAAATGAATATGATCGGAATCTAAAATAAAGATGTACTCCCTTAGTTCCACAAAACATGCAATTCTCACATCCGGAGGAGTCAACCATGGCAAACTTTGACTAAAATTATTTGAAAAAGTACAAACATTTATGAGACAAAATAAGTACATTTAGATTAGTTGTGAAATATATTTTCATAATAAATTTGTTTGAGTCATAAATACTAATACTTTTTTTGCTATAAGCTTAGTCAAAGATGACATCGTTTGACTAGCACGCTTCCTATAATTACGTGTTTTTTTAGAACGGAGCATACGATCAGACTCTATCTAGAAAAAATCTCCGGTACAAAACACATTAGATAGGAAAAAATATAAGGAAGAAGATCTAATCAAATATTTGGTACACGATAGATTAGAATGGATAGACACAAGTGAAGGACCATCGAGAAAACAGAAGAAAAAAAAAAACTAAACAAATCTCCATGGATTTGATTTGGTTCTATTAAAAATTCAATGCCGCTAACAAAAAAATTGAAAAGCTTTGGGGCATACGTTCCACCTCAAGTAAGCCGGAGCTTGATGCCGAGCAAGAATGAGAAAGCGTTGTATTAGTAATCATGAGCTTTGATGAATGTCGGATGCCCCGATTCACTACCTCCCTAGAATTTGTATCCATACTATGCATACATTCTAAAATCAAAAAGAATTATTTATGAACAAATAAAATTTCATTCAGGTTTCTTGCTTCAAGAAAGAATAATAGTTGACATGCAATTATTTCGACATGTCTATAATTTTTATGGTATATGCACCATCCATTTTAAAAGGATGAGAATTATGGGGATCAAGCAAACTCGTGTTCGAGGAAGAAAGTATTTCTCTCATACAAAGTATAATGATCTAAACCGTTGAGAAACAAAGGGAGCTTAAAAATTGTAAGCATATGAAGTATAAAAATCTAAGACTTACAAGCGTGGTATATTGTTATCTTCTTTTCTCACACAATTATTATGAGTACAAGTCTGTAATCTTATTGGAAGCATGTATAACACCCGTAACAACGCACGGGCATGATCCTAGTGTCACAGAAGAAGTAGCACTTAGCCTAGAACACACCACCGCACCACATAAAGAAAAGATTTAAAACCGGGAACCAACTCGTGTGTCCCGGTTTCTAAGTGGGGAGGTGTTGGTGATGCAAATGGATGAGTTTCATCGATGGACGGACGCCGCCTTTCATGGCAGCCAAGGATGCCTGCGACATCGTTTTCCTCGGTGACCCTACCCCCTCACACGGTGAGGCAATGCGAGAGCTCCCCTGACCTACTGGGTGAGGGGACCAGGCGATCGAGGCGCCACACAAGGCACCACATCCGATCATTGGTGATGTCTAGGTAGTAAATTTAGCGAGTAATAGCATTTGACCCCCTTTACGCTAGGGATGGTGGAATCGATTGTACAACATTATCCCCTTAGTACGTCATTTGTGGCGTGTCATTGTAAACTTCATTATTTCTCGATCTAAATAACAAAAAGTACAAACCTTTTGTATTTTTGAGAAAAAAACTAGGAACAAAAGTAGAATTAATCTAAGCTTCAATTATATTGCTGAACTTCCAATCAATCCACTAAGGCTCTAGGATAACACTTTTTTTTTTTCCAAAAAAAGGCTCTAGGATAACAACCACTAATTTCTTGCAACTAGTCTTCCACACACATCTCTTCTTTCCGTTTAAATATATCAAATACTAACTTTTGATCTAGTATGCCCCCTTCTTCAGTAAATGATCAAGTACGCCTCTAGCTAGGTTTGGTTAGGTGGTTTGAGTAGTACTCCTCAATCCCATGGGAGTGGACTTTAAGTCTGGTTTTTTTTAAAAAATCCCATGGGAGTGACCATTTTGTCAAGTTTATGATGTTACTATTATGCGTGAAGATGGAAACGCCCTCCTTAAGGAACACACAATCTAGTCTTTGCACTCATCGCTGAGTGTATGCAACCCAATAATGTAAGTAGCACTTAGGCTACAACACACCACCACATCACATAAAGAAAAGATTTACAATTCTATGAATAAAAGGAGATTAATCTAAGCTTCAATTATATTGCTAAACTTCCAATCAATCCCCTAAGGCTCCATGACAACAACCTCTAATTTCTTGCAACCAGTCTTCCTAACATCTCTCTTATTTATGTTTAAATATATCACATACTAACTTCTAGTATGCATGACATACGCACGATCCATGTCGTCGGATTAATGGGCGAGCAAAGGCCCGGGAGGGTAGGCAAGGCGCCCCAACACCCCCGCCACCACGGTCAAGTTGCCTTATCTAGTCTTATTAGATTAGGAAGCAATTAAGAGATTAAGTTTGCTTTATTAGAAAGGATAATCCAAATCCTATAAGGATCTCTGAGGTTGCTTAGGGGCTAAGTCTCCTAGGACTATAAATATAAGGGCCTATGTAAATGTTCAATGTTTAAGAAAGGAATAGTAGTCGAAAGACTCTAAACCCTTGCTCTCAAGCCTCCTCCCTCTCCCACCCTATCCCTAGCCGCCACCATCCCCTGCGCCTCCTCTACAACAATTCACCTAGGCGTCTGCGCTGTAGTGTGGCTACCCTAGCCGTTGTCGTCCCTTGCTACTGTTGTGCCCCAGGCACGCCCCTTATAATGCCCCCTCCTTCAGTAAATGATCTAGTATGCCTCTAGCTAGTTTTAGTTAGGTGGCTTGAGTAGTACTCCTCAATCCCATGGGGGTGAACTTCAAGTCTAGGATTAAAAAAAAATCCTCTCCTCTATCCCACGAATAGGTCAAAGATTTGTCCCTGGTCACGATCATTCTAATATGAGCTATGTCATTGGTCTCACACCAAAACATAGTCTAATTAAGGTCCGGTCTTCGCATGAGCTACGATACCGCTGCATATGGGTGGATAGGGGTTAGGGAGTTTTCTCGACCTATGTGAGAATATCCTTGCAGGTCGAGCTTTTTAGTAGTAGATTCATTGAAAACCACATCATGTCTACTCAACCAAATGTCCCAACCAATTTGCTTTCTATTTTGAATCCTGAAATTGCCAAAAGATGAGAAATACTCCTTTACATGATTACATGCATAAGGTCGAGTGCTTAATTGAGTGTGAAGGCTTGGGCACCTGTTTGGATTAAGGATATTTGTATTTTACAAAATTTTGACACCCTAGTTCATATACAAACCATAAGAAAAAAAAAAGGACGTTTTTAAGAAATGTGTAGCTTAATATTACTACTTAGAGGCTCTAAATGTTTCTTCGCATTAATCCTCGATTCCTCATGAAAAAAAAAAAAGATAAATCTTGTAAATTCTCTCTAAAGTTAGAAACATTGTGACATCTATTCAGTAGCGTCTAATCATCCTTACAATGACAGCCGTTGAACCTCTTTGCTTCAGAACATTTATCTACCACTATTGTTATGTAAATAATCTAAAGTAACTCTCTAATGTTCATATAAATTGTCTACATACTTATGACATTATAAAAAGTAAGTACTGAAGTAGACACTAAATTCACATCTAAATTACCAACCTCATGTATAATTAAAGATAATAAACCCTAATCTGAATCACATACGCCTAGCACTCTAAAAATCCTAAAATACTTCTATTTGAGTCACATATATATGCTTTGGTAGGTGTATGTTTGCGATGAAGTTTTGTGTGTTCTCAATTCCTCTATGGTTTAGTATTATATTATAAGTGCAATATAAAATATGGGGTAAAGTATATTTTCAACCGTTAATATATTTTTCAACCATAAATTGCGAATCTGGATAACAAGACCATCTAGCTATCGAAATCAAACAAATTTGGTTCTCTTTTGAATGTGATTGTGTTTTTTAAATAACAACAACAACAACAACAACAACAACAAAACAACAACAACAACAACAACAACAACAACAACAACAACAATAATAATAATAATAATAATAATAATAATAATAATAATAATAATATATTCTAGTTTGATCTCTAAAATCCATAGATAGTTTATTTTGAATAAAAAATTATGAAAATGGTTCTCATTTTATTCTTAAAATATTTAACTATCCATTGAAAATAGACTTTGCCCTAAAAGGTAATACTCAAAGTTTGAGAGATATCTGTAGAGATCTTCTTCATGCTAAGGTCTTGTGGAAGGAGCAACAATTTTTTTTTTTCTAGGTAATATGTGCATGCTGCCTACTCTTTTAGTTAGTGGTCAACGTGAAGTCTAGATAATGTGAATTACTCCCTCTATCCCAAAATAATTGTCGCTTCGCTTCCAAAAATAACTTTGACTAAATAAATATTCAAATATGTTAATACTTATGTTAGGGCCTATTTAGTTCCCCAATTTTCTCAAAAAATTGGTGTTTTGAGACATTTTTTTTTTGAAAAATGTAGCTAAACACCATGTGAAATTGTACCAAATAATTAGGTTTTTGGCATTTTAGATTTGAGACCTTGGAGGCCAAAAAAAAGGCAAAATAAACAGCCTCGAGCCACCCCTCTCCGGTCCGCTCCGGCTCTCCCGTCCTTCCGTGTATTTTCTACAAATATCTTTCCGATGATACTAATTTTATCCTAAATATTTATATATTTTAATATATATATATACCGGCATTTTAAAAACGTTGACTTCTCGGGAAGCAAGAATGACATCTGTTTTGGGAACGGAGGGAGTAATTAGTAAGGGCGATTTTTTTTTTTTTTTTTAGAATTACATCCTAAGGTGTTGGTATTTAGCATTTTAGGTTTCGTGGGGAACTACAGACCCTTACATAATTAGTAAGGGAGGAAAGTTTTTTTTTTTTTGTAGAATTACATATGCAGACGCTCACAACACGCCGACCCCTATGAATAGATGTATGCAAACCCCTATTGTCGGCGTTTTTCGAGAGCACAGGGGTGCCTCGGGTGCCGGCAATAAAGAATTTCTAGGCCGTGTGCCTCCTCCCCGAATGGCGTCGCGCAAGATGGACACGGACACGGCGGGTTTATCCCTGGTTCAGGCCAACGGGGCCCTACGCGCCCGGCGGGTGGTGTCTCGCTCGTGTTACCTCGCGCTCAAAGGAGAGCTCGTAGTAGGGGTTACAAGCGGCGTGAGGGAGAGAAGCTGGTCTCAAGCCCCACGATCGTGGTAGTGGTGGTGGTGGTGGTTGTCCCTTCTGGTTTCCGTTCGGCCCCGGATCCCCCGCTAATGGGGCATTACTCCCCCCTTTTATAGTAGGAAGAGGGAGGTAATGTTTACATATGTGGATGCCTAGGTGGCTAATTCCCGAGGCTACACTTGTTGCATGCGCGCGGCCGAGGGTTGGTTGGCTTGGGCGTTGTTTGATGAAGACACGCGTCCTGATCCGATGGCAGACGTGCCGTTCCCAGGTGTGGCCCCGAGGATCTGTGAGGCGTCCCTCACAATCCGCATGGCGAGGGGCGGTCCCAGGAACGCTGGTCGTGGCGTGTCACGAGCTCGAGGGTCCGCCCGTCGTGGTGTCTTGGCGGTGTTTTCGGGAATGAAAAGTGTTGTCCTGGTTTCCGTCCGGGCGGCGTAATACGTCACCAGTTCAGCTTTGTGTCCCATCGGTCGGATTGGGGAGCGATTTGGCAGCCGATTTGATCGGGCGTAATTGATGGCCCCGGGCGCCTCGTCGCAGCGCAAGCGCATTAAATGCAATTTGTTTCTCTTCCTCCAGACGGAACCTCCCATGCCCGAGGGTCAGCGACCCTGGGTGAGTGGGTTGGGCCACCTCGCCCGAGGATAGAGAGCTGGGTCTCCCTCGGGCGAGGCGGAGATTTTTCGCCCGAGGGTGGTGAGCTAGGCCACCCTCGGGCGAGGCGGAGTCCATGCGCCCGAGGGTGGTGAGCTAGGTCACCCTCGGGCGAGACGGAGATTTGGGTAGAGTCCGAGCCCCGGGTCGGCCGGGTGATGACGTGGAGCGTTACGGTTCTCCGTCTTGTAAAGGTCCCCGACCTTGTCCTTCTCGGCGTAGTGAGCTCCTTCGTCGTGGTGACTCCCGTGGGCCGCCGTGGGGGGGCTCCGTCTTCATGTATGCGCCGTGGCTCCTTGGCCTGGTCCGTCGCTGTTGGGCCGTCCTTTGAAGCGGGATGGTGGTAGGCTGGGTTTTTCCTGGGCCCTAATGGGCCGGCAAATTCTCGTTGTGTGGAGAATGTCTCGGGGCCCGATATTTAGGTCCCCGACACCTACCCCTATGAGCACCTCCAAAGGACTGAGCACCCGACAGATCCGGAGATTTCGAAGTCACCACTTAATGCATAACGTCGGTAAATCCTAAAAACCGGGGAAAAGGTGCGAGCATCGAGATTTGAACTATGGTGGGTAACGCCCCACTAGACTATCCTATTATTGGACTACAAGCCAATTCGACAGCGGAAATACTTTTGAATCTAGTTTTTAATAAATTTATTTAATTTAAAGATATAAATATTGCACATATTTTATATAAATAAAATCAAATTTACGGTACGGAAACCGAAAACGAGAGTTAATTTGGGACGGAGGAAGTAGATATCACCCCTAGGACTTGGTTAGTGGTCAACGTGCTGAAGTCAATATCATGGCATTTAGATCTCACCCATGATGTGCCAGGTTCAGCATCACTTTGTAATTCCAACTAGTACACCATAGAAAAATTGAGTTGAAAAGGCATCGGCGTGCACTCCCTCCCTATTTAAATCACAGGGGGCGTAGTGTTCGTTCACAGCTACAAGCAACTAAAGCTAAGGATCTCTATCTCTAGAGCTTGCTTTCCACAAATCTAGATAGCAAAACTAATACTTACTACAATACTTATTAGTTCCGATTTGCATTCTTCATCTCCACAATGCCCAGATTCCTCGCGCTCGTAACCATCACCGCTGCTGTTGTCATCTCCTGCCATGTTTCTGCAATGAATCCGGTTGTCGCCGATCGTAAGGCGCTACTCTCCTTCAAATCTAGCGTCCAAGGGAACCTTTCCGATTGGGGCTCCCATAGGATATGTACTTGGAGCGGTGTTACATGTAACTCGAGAGGGCGTGTAATCTCCCTCGAACTCTCTGGCTTTGACCTCACCGGCGTCATCTCACCGGCGATCGGCAACCTCTCTGCACTTGAGTTTCTTGATCTCAACTTCAATCAACTCTCTGGCAGCATCCCCCTAGAGCTTGGCAAGCTGTTACAGCTGGGGTCTCTGAGCCTTGACTTCAACCTTCTCACAGGGGTAATCCCTGAAACGCTTAGCCTTCTAAAAAGCATGACTTTCATTTCGCTCGTTGCCAACAATCTCACCGGTGACATCCCAGATATCTGCAATTGCACCTCCTTGACCACCATTAGGCTATGCGGGAACAACCTCACTGGAGGGATTCCTTTCTCTACAAGATGTCAGCTTCCATACCTACATACGCTCGACCTCTACGGCAACAGGCTGGTCGGCGTCATCCCATCGTCAATATCGAATTTTACGAGCCTTACCAAGGTTGAGTTTCAGGGTAATTTCCTCGGTGGTGTCCTGCCATCTCAAATATTCAACAAGATGAAATCTCTGCAGGAACTCAGTCTGTCCCACAACAATTTCTCAAGTGATTGTGGGAACACCAACCTTGAGCCTTTCTTTTCTTCTCTAGTGAATAGCAGCAGCTTAAATTGGCTTGATTTGTCCTCAAACTGCATTGGAGGCAACATCCCGCCAATCATCAGCAACTTGACACCCGATACAATCTACCTGGATGACAACAAAATTAGCGGTACAATTCCTCGCGCCATCGGAAAACTTCCCTTGGTGGAAAATTTAGGCCTATCAAACAACATGTTGGAGGGCCCAATCCCCTCAGAGATCTTCCAACTTCAATGGCTTAGTGTGTTAGACTTGTCATATAACCAAATCAACGGAGGAATACCAAAATCCATTGGCAGAGCTCAACACTTGTACGGGTTGGACATATCGTACAATCAGCTTCACGGAGCAATACCAGATACACTCTCCAACCTCACTTGGCTGAACCAGCTTATCCTTCAGAATAACCGGATCAATGGTGAAATCCCCAAATCCATAGGCGCAGCTCAAAATTTAGCTTACATCGACATATCCTACAATCGTCTTCAAGGTGAAATCCCCAAATCCATAGGCGCAGCTCAAAATTTAGCTTACATCGACATATCCTACAATTGTCTTCAAGGTGCGATACCAGAAACCTTGTCGAACCTCACTTCTCTGCAACATCTTGTTCTCAACGATAACCAGCTGTCAGGCCCCATAAGCACCTGGTCTTAGCTGAAGCATCAATCATAATCATGGGCGTTACCAGTTACCAATAGCATATATAGGTTACTCTTACCAATGAATCTGGTCTGGGCTTAATGCCATCAGAGTCAGTCGGTGTTGTGTAGGCACCTAGCAAGCAGTACTATAGATGCGATTGTAAATGAGTTGCACGTTGGTGCATCACCTGATGACAGAAACAGAACCTGTAGAAAATTCAGGGCACTATTTTTGTTAGTCAGATTATACTATGAATTGTAGATGATGCAAAATGCAAACCAATGGTCCATGTAAAGGGAGTCCTCTGCAACAACGTAAGTTCTTGCCTACGCCACGTCAAAGCATTAGTGAAGGTTGTTCTTGTATATAACAAACTAAGTGTAATACTCTTCTTTAATATAAATATTCTTGGTTTCCTTGAGTATTATTGAGAAAATTGGTTCTAGTTTGTTGCTAGAAATTTATGAAGACCTTGACAATTTTGAACGAGTGCTTTTTTTTTTTTAGATTACACAGTACAACGCAGGCGCTCAACACGCACGCACACTCACCCCTATGAACACACGTCGTAAAACCCTACCCCTATGAGCACCTTGAAGGGGGAGCGGCAAATCTTGAAGTTCGAAGTCACCACCGGCGCCTCGCTATCGACGGGGACGCCGCCTACCACTTAATGCACAGCGCCCGAAAATCCCGAAATAAATCCAAGATAAAGTGTCGACTCGTGATTTGAAGCGCGGGTGGGAACCTCCCAACCAATGGCCTTCGCCATTGCACCGTGAGCCTCTTGACTTTTGAACGAGTGCTTGAGGACTTTGATCTTCTAGCCCATTTCCAGCAGTACCAGAGGCCCATGCTAGAAACGCTCATGCCCAGCCCAAAAGTCTCCCTGCGAGATCAGGCCCAGCCGAGCCCCCGGAGCTGTGACTACTTCGTATGGCCCCGCATACTCTCCGCATACTCTCGCGCACCAGTCACCCCTTCCAAAACCTCACAAGCTGCCGCTGCCGCGCACCTTGCTGGAAACCCCGCCGCGGCGTCTCCATCCAATCCGCACGAACCCCAAAATGCCGCGGCTGACGCCGGCCGACGCGCGCCTCGTCCTGGACCACGTCCTGGGCGACCCCTCGGTTCCCCGCCGCCGTCATCAACGCGCTCCTCGCCGCGCTCCCTTTCCCCTCGGACCCGACCCCACGCCTCCGCCGCGCGGTGCTCCTCCGCCGCCTCGTCGCCGACCCGGTCTCCGAATCCTCTCTCGCCACGCTCGAGCTCCTGGCCTCGCTCCCCCCCTCCTCCTCCTCCTCCTCCTCCTCCCCAATCGCCGCCGCCTACATCGCCGTCGCGACCTTCCTCGCATTCTCCGCGTCCGACTTCGACGCCGCCGCGAGGGCGTTCTTCGCGCGCCCCAACGGCCGCGCGCGCCGCGCTGTCGACGAGGGAGGAGGGTCCCTCGCGCTCGCCTCCGATGAGGTCATCGCCACAGCGGACCAGTTCGAGGCCGCCGTCGGGAACGCCTTCTCTCAGACCGTCCTCTGGGGCCTGTGGGGCGACCGGTCCACCGCGGAGGAGCGGGTCAGGGAGCTCCTCGCCGCCGAGTGGGCTGCGATTGGGCCGTCGCTGCTCGAGACGGCCGCTGAGCGGATCGTCGGGGATGGGGCCGTGGAGACATGGCGTGCCGCAGATGAGGCCACCCGTGTCAAGCTTCGCATTTTGGGTGAGGATTTTTTTTCATTTACTTTTTTGGTTTTTGGTGTGAGGTTTCCAGCGCATTTGTGATTTGACAGTAGATTTGTTGGTAGCCTCTGGATTGGATAAGTCGCGATGCTATAATTTTTCTCTACCCCAGGATAACCTAGAAAGTGTACAATAAATGTAGATGAAACATTTTGATTTGAGTAGATTGCTTTATCTGTGTTGCAATCTAAGGAACTAGCATGCAGTGGCGCTTTTATGTCTATTATAAGTGATGTATATAAACAAAATGGGAACATTGAGTCGGAATTTAGTGTTGATATTCATCTTGGGCTAGAAATCTATTTGCCTTAACGTGTTATATCTCTGAAACAACCATGACTTGAAGCTATCCCAAACAGGTAATTGGAGGGTACTTGCTAATTTTATTGCTTCTAGTTTCTTGTTTATCATAGATGAAACTGCATAATTTTAATGGAAAAAGTCTAAATAAGCCCCTGAACTATTGGACCTGGAGTACTTAATCCCCTCACCTATAAAACCGGATGTTTAACACTTTAAACTATGTCATACCGTTTAATTTACCCCCTGGATGGTTTGGGAAGGTGGTTTTGCAAGCGTGGCCGTCCAACCTGGCAGCCACGGCCACGGTGGCGTCCATCTCCCCCACGCAGCTGCACTTTGCACCAACCGCACCACCACGGCGAAGTCCGCGGGTGCGCCACCAGCGGCCGCGTGCCCGTCGCCCTGCACGCACACAACTCCGCCAGCATCGCCATGGCCAGCTACGTCACCCTCCGCCGCCCCGTCGCGCTTGCTGGCGATGGCGAGGGCTGCCGCCGCCCGCGTTATTTGGCGAGGATGCCGCCATCCGCTCGGCTGGCGATGGCCTCGTGTGTGCGGCATCGGCGTCCACGACCAACGCGGTTCTGCTGCAGCTGATCCAGCACCGCAGCCGGACACCTCCGTCCACGGAGTCCAAATTTGGACCTCGTTCGCCCTCGGCGTGTTGCCGTCGCCGGTGCCACCGGGTTCGAGGGCCCAAGCAGGTCCGTCCCACAACCGGGCGGCGGCGGCGGCGTCGCGTTAGCTTAGTTACCAACCCCGCCCGTCGTGCCCGTCCATCTTCCCCCGGTCTCGCCCCCGCCCGTGCCCGTCCATGCATTCCCGCCGCGCCCGTCCATGCCTCACCGACTCGTACGCTCGCTGCTGGTTGGACGGCTGCTGCGTCGGGTCTTCAAGTGCATGATAGATAAGCTATTTAGTTCCTGAACCACCGGTTCCTAGCTCTAATCCCTATTCTTATGTACACGACTCCTAGGCGTGTGGGATGGCCACGATCTCTTGGTCTTGATCGGCCTCCAATGCTTCGTCACCTATATATATATGTAACAGCAAGCGGTGATCAATGGAACTTGAGAATTCTCCCTAATTTCTCATTCTTACATCTCCTCGTCGTCGAGGTTGCGACGGGTTCCTCAGAAGCGGTACCGTAGAACCTCTCTCTAGCTCCCGCGGTATCCTCCTGCTCCAAGGTGGGCTTCACGGGCAGCGCAACCGCCTCAGCGCCGCTGGCACCCACCAAGACGATGCCGGCGTCGTCCACGAGGAGTCGGGCTTGTACCTTGTAGATCTCCGTGGCCTGACCAGCGGAGGCGGAGCGCCGCCCGGGCGGCCCTGCAGGCTGCAGCACAGCGCCACCGCCACGGGGGCACGCGACACAGCGCACCTGGCGAGCACCATGGCGCAAGGGAACCAGCAGCACACAGCCCACCACGGTGCCATGGGCGACCTCGCTGCAGGTGCGGTGCTCCTGGACGCAAACTCCTTGGCCCGACGGTGGAGCCGGACGCCACCATGGCTGCAGTTGGACAACCACGTCTGCAAAACCACCCAGGGGCTAAATTAGACGGTTTACAATAGTTTAAAGTGTTAAACAACCGGTTTCATAGGTGAGGGATTAAGTGTGCCACGTCCAATAGTTTAGGGGTTATCTAGACTTTTTCCTAATTTTAATCTTGTGAATACTTTTGACGGTGCCACAACAATATTTTCATGGCTTTATAGTTTATACTACTCACTTTAGTTATTCTAGTATCTTTTTTGTTTGTCTGCATTTATGTTTCTTATTGATTTTGCAATTCTATGCATTCCATATAGAGCAGTTTGGGTTTCATCTCTTTTGGGCCAGCTCTTAGGTCATTATTTTCATAGTTAGCTGCTAGATGTTTTAATTTTCTAATTTGTTGTGATTCTGGTGTTCACAAGTGACAAGACACAAGGTCATGGCCTTTATAGCCTATAATTGATTTTATGAAATGAAATTTACAGCTGGGGAAGAAAAAAACACGTGAGATTCTTAGCAAACTTGAAGAACCTGCCTCCAGTGCAAGTGCAAATCCAATTTCAACACCAGCTGTTGAGAAGGTGATTGATGCGCTCAAAACAAGCTGTGCTGACCTTCACAGTGTTGTGGAGGATCCGCTTCCAGCTGCGAAGGCAGTTGCGGCTGAGGTATTGGCTGCAAGGATGGAGAAAGGCATGTTAGTTTGAATGCTGAAGAAGTAAGAGGTCAACCAACAACTTATGGCACTGCAGGCCTGAGTGCTCCTGATGATAAAGACAAGGGTCCGAGCACAGGTAAACCTCACAGCCTTATGGATCGGAACCCAACAGCACGGACCTCTCAGGTGAGCATTTGTTTTTGAAAGAGTTATCTTTGCTTTTGAACTTTGTTCGTACGAACTTGCTTTGATTGTTGAATTGAATTTGTAATTGTAATAACTAGCTTTTGTTTCCATTGTGATTGAAAGTGATTGCAGTGCCTATATCATGTCAATATTTTGCATTAAACATTGTGTGTGTGCATTTATTCTTTTCGCTATTGATTGAGTTTTCAGTATGAATCGTTCTCTGCACTGCCAACTTTCTGCTCCTGCCTGCATTCCCTATGTTTTCTGCAAAATCTGGATGATATCTGTTATGAAATATTTTGAGGATATATGTGTTCTTGGTAAGATGCTCCAACCATGAAAAGAAATAATCAAATGGGGTCACAAAACCTAATAGCTGTAGGATTTCATTTCACTTTAGTAAGGTAGCTACTGAAATTTGGATTTCAGATCATGAATGCTCTACTACAGTCCCTCTTTTGTTACACTCAAAAGTAAACTTACTGTAGTCTAATTTAAGCACAATCAAGGTATAACATTACTTTTTAGTTAGCCTATAGAATAGCTTAGTATCACAACCGCAAAATGTTAGATTCTGGTCATGTTTCTGAAAAGAAAACACTTGTTTGCAGTGGGAGGAGTCACCTGGTCCTGAGAGTTCAGAATCATCATTACCTAGACCGCACTTGCCTAGCCCAAGGAGAGTACCAGTTTCTCCTTTGCCACCGGGAGAAAACAAAAATAGGCGTAGAAGGTCAAGGAAGTGGTGCTTGTTAGAAGAAGAAACACTAAGACAGGGTGTTGAACAGTATGTTTTGTCTTGATGTTCAGATATTATCGTTTGACATCTATCAGCTTTCTTGTTTGAGAACACTAGTGTTTAGATTGCTGTTTTTGTATGTTCCTCATCGTTATATTGTGCCTGTTTCATGTGTAGGTATGGCAGTGGCAATTGGAAGGACATTTTAAATAACAATCCTGACGTTTTCATCGGCAGAACATCGGTGGGTACTTGGTTATTACAGTTTAGTTGCTGTGGTTGCCAATCAAGGTACTGACAGGTTGTATGTGTATGATGTATTGTAGTTGGACTTGAAGGATAAGTGGAGGAATATGATGAAGATGAATCGATAATGTAACGGAGAAACATGTCCGTGGACAAGGTACTGGAGCCCCTTCACGTTCTAGAGCACCCTCTAAGGGTTTACTAGGGTGAAGTAGCTAGCCTGTTACCACTTACCACTATAGTCGTGATGTATTTAGCGTCAAGGGAGCACAGTAGACTATTGAACTCCAGTTTCACTAATTTTGGCCAAACTTTAAGACATAATGCTTATCAAGTGGCTGATTCACCGCACAGGTGTAGTATTATGTAATGCTGTTCTCGTGCCTGCATCCTAGCTTTACTCGTACATGCAATATATATGTAGATAAACTTTTTTTTTATTATATATAAAAACATAAGACCCCTTAAAAAAAAAAAAAAATGTTGTGAAGCATATTTAGCAGCACATATGGAAGCATAACTAGTACATGGAACATTGATTTGGTGAGTTGATATCATCTCATCCTAGCTTCAACAAATTGTTATCATATTCACTAAGACATGGATCGGCAGAGAACATAGGTGGGTAACTTTTTTTTATAGTGTCTGTCAATATGTGTGTTATTGCACAAAGCATCTTTTTTTTTTTTCCTGTAACTTAATGGTAGCTTGTTGAGAATCTTAGAATGAAGCTTGTGCGATACACACGTTTTTTTTTTTATCATGGTTGGATAACAAATAAACTCGACTGGTATTGAGGAAACTCACAGTTTTCAGCCGGTGCTAGCTGCTGCTGGCAATAATTTGGCTTCAAAACGTATCAAAACGTAAGAGTATATCAGAGATTTCGTTAGAATTTCAGTGCATGAGAAGCACTTGCTGACTGAGAGAATCCAACCATTAATTCCACCATTGCGGTGCGAGCAGACATGATAGATTCATACGCTAACTCGCTAAGGATCCAAAGAGTCCGACTGTTATGACAGGATAGGTCATATGCAGAGGATTTTTCCTTTTTTGTTTGACGAGAAGAGCATGATTTTTCCACGACATAACATCCACGGAAATCTCACTATATGGCCCACCTCCAATCCTCCATCATGGCATGTCCCAATCGTGGTTGACCATTTTGTTAAGTTTCTGATGTTGCTAGCATGCGTGAAGATGGAAATGCCCTCCTTAAGGAAAAACACAATCTGGTCTTTGCACTCATCGCTGAGTGTATGAAGGTCAATAATCTACTCCCTCTATTCCAAATTGTAGTTCACTTTGACTTTTCTATATATATTGATTTTGATATGCACCTAATTATACATACATAATAAAAAAATAAATCTAAAAAAGTCAAAGTGAACAACAATTCAAAACGGAGGAGTAGTAATCTACTACTCCTACAAAGATAAACCTCACTTAGGAGTTCTCTTAACATGTAAACTATTCACCTCATCAGTCCACTAACATAAGCATTTATGGTCAACTAGTCTTTACAATCATAATCTACATGCAAGCAAGTATATCATCCACTAGCATTATGACACGTCATCCACTAACATTAACTTAAAATTGTTTATCCTATTATAAAATAATTTTATTTTAAATTATCAGCAATTTCGATAGCAACCAAGGGGTATTGTTTTCTTAATCCTTGATACCCTTAAGATTCATGTGTTAGTAACCTTAAATTCGCGGCAACGTGCGGGGAATCCACCTAGGCTTCGTTTGGAAACTGGGGAAGCCTGCGGGAAGCAAAGCCCGGGGTGCAGCAAGCTTGCATGAGCCGCTCTACCGCTGGAGCCACGACCCATTTGCATGCATGAGGCAGGAGTGAAACCCGCTCCTCAGCCCCCGTGCCTCGCATGGCCACCAAATTTGATCTGTTCACAGTTACATGTGCGGGGATTATCCCGAGGAAAGGGTGGGGATTTGCCAAACGAGCCACTAGTGTTACAGACGAAGTTGCACTTAGGCTACAACAAACTACCGCACCACAAAAGGAAAAGGTTTACAAACTAGGAACAAAAGGAGATTAATCTAAGCTTTAATTATATCGCTAAATTTCCAATCAATCCACTAAGGCAGAGTTGGTGGAAAGTATATGTGGAAGGCGCAACCTTAAGGGATGTCTATAGAGATCTTCGTCCTGAGGTCTTGTGGAAGGCGCAACAATTCTATTTTTTCTAAGTAATACGTGGATTCTGCCTACCCTTTTGGTCAGTGGTCAAAGTACTCAAATCCAGATAATGTTAAAGTAGATATGACCCACGACTTGGTTAGTGATCAACGTAATGATGACAATTAGATATCACCCACCACGCACTCCCTTCGCTATTTAAATCACAGGGGGTGTTTGTTCACAGCTACAAGCAACTAAGCTAAGATCTCCATTTCTAGAGCTTGCTTTCCACAAATCCAGAGCAAAGCTAATACTACAACAATATTTAGTTCCTCTTTGCATTCTTCACAATGCCCAGATTTCTCGCCCTCGTGACCATCACCATTGTTGTCAGCTCCTGCCATGTCTCTGCAACGGAACCAGCTGGCGCCGATCGTACTGCGTTACTCTCCTTCAAATCTAGCATCCAAGGTAATAGCCTTTCCGATTGGGGCTCCCATAGGACAAGCAATTGGACTTGGACAGGTGTTACATGTAACTCAAGAGGGCGTGTAATCTCCCTTGAACTCTCTGGCTTCGAACTCACCGGCGTCATCTCACCGGCGATCGGCAACCTCTCTGCACTTGAGCTTCTTGATCTCAGTGGTAACCGACTCTCTGGCAACATTCCTCCAGAGCTTGGCAAGCTGTCACAGCTTGGGTCTCTGAGCCTTGACAACAACCTTCTCACGGGGGTTATCCCTGAAACACTTTTCCATCTAAAAAGCATGACTCACATTTCCCTCTCTGGCAACAATCTCACCGGTGACATCCCAGATATTTGCAATTGCTCCTCCTTGACCACAATTCTCCTATACGAGAACAGACTCACCGGAGAGATTCCTTTCTCTACACGATGTCAGCTTCTCGGCAACCTCTCTGCACTTGTGGTGCTTGATCTCAGCTTCAATCAACTCTCCGGCAGCATCCCCTTAGAGCTTGGCAAGCTGTCACAGCTTGGGTCTCTGAGCCTTGAGTACAACCTTCTCACAGGGGTAATCCCTGAAACGCTTGGCCTTCTAAAAAGCATGACTCACATTTCCCTCTCTGGCAACAATCTCACCGGTGACATCCCAGATATCTGCAATTGCTCCGCCTTGACTACCATTCAACTAGATCATAACAACCTCACTGGAGAGATTCCTTTCTCTACACGATGTCAGCTTCCATACCTTGATACGCTCGTCCTATCCAATAATAGGCTCGTCGGCGTCATCCCATCATCAATATCGAATTTTACAAAACTTAGCACAGTGGAGTTAAATGCTAATTTCCTCAGTGGTGTCCTGCCATCTCAAATATTCAACAAAATGAAATCTCTACGCATCCTCAACCTGTCCCAAAACAATTTCTCAAGTGATTGCGGGAACACCAACCTTGAGCTTTTCTTTTCTTCTCTAGTGAATTGCACCAGCATAGGTGGGCTTTATTTGTTCTCAAACGGCATTGGAGGCAACATACCACCAATCATCAGCAACTTGACAACCTATGAAATCTATCTGGAGGACAACAAAATTAGCGGTGCAATTCCTTGTGCCATCGGAAACCTTCCCTTGCTGGAAGCTTTACACCTATCCAACAACATGTTGGAGGGCCCAATCCCCTCAGAGATCTTCCAACTGCAAGAGCTTTATGACTTAAACTTGTCATATAACCAAATCAGTGGGGAAATACCAAAATGCATTGGCAGAGCTCAAAAATTGAACGTGTTGGACATATCGTACAATGAGCTTCAAGGAGAACTACCGGAGACCTTGTCCAACCTCACTGAGCTTTTCGAGCTTAACCTTCGGAATAATCGGATCAATGGTGAAATTCCAAAATCCATAGGCACAGCTCAATTATTATCTTACATCGACATATCCTACAATTGTCTTCAAGGTGCGATACCCGAAACCTTGTCGAACCTCACTTATCTGCAGCATCTTGTTCTCAACGATAATCAGCTCTCAGGCCCCATAGCACCTGGTCGTCTTAGCTGAAGCATCAAGCATGATCATGGGCCTTACCAGTTACCAATAGCATATATATATTCAGGTCTTACCAATAAAAACCTGATCTGGGCTTAATGCCATCAGATCAGAGTCAGTTAGTGTTGTGTAGGCACCTAGCGCGCAACAGATAAGCGATTATCCGTGAGTTGCACGTTGGTGCGTCAAACAGAACCTGTACGAAATGCAAACCAATGCTCCATGTAAAGGGAGTCCTCTACAACAACGTCAATACTTGTCTACGCTACGTCAAAGCATTAGTGAAGGTTGTTCTTGTATATAACAAACTCTGTAATAATATTATTTAATTAATATAAAGTTTTTTTGGTTTCCTTGAGTATTGTTGATAAAACTAGTAGAGAGGCGCGCGCGCACCTGCGCTACAAGCAGTCATAAGGTACAAATAGTTATATTGTGTTGGGTAGTATAGTGGTGGATATAAAGCTCTGTTATTCGTTAATTATACAGGGTGGGTATAGAATATTATGGATTGTTATTACAAAAGTTAGCTGGAAGTACTTCCACTAGTACCTAAAAGCTTTTTGTGGCGGGCAAAAAGAACTTGCGTGGCGGGCGCAGCGCACCGCAAAAAACAAAGGTCACGGTTAATCATACGAGCATCCGTGGCGGGCTACGGTGCGCGTCACGGTTAATGAATCTCGCGTGGCGGGCGTGCTACGAGTGCCGCCACGGAAAACATTTTCGAAAAAATAATAAAAAAAAGAAACCCTAGACGAGGCCCGGCGAGCCCATCTATGGGCCCGCCGAGCCCATCTAGGCCCGCAAGCGCGCCCCACGCTCGCCGCCGCCGCTGGTGAAAGTGGCGCCGCCGCCCACCAGATCTGGCACAGCGCCGCGGGCGCGCTGGCGGGCGGAGAGAACGCCGAGGAGCGCTCCCGCCTCGCCCGAGCGGATCCGCGCCCGCCGTCGTCGTCGGGGCGTCCGCCACGGTGGGCGCCCGGTTGGAGGAGGAAGGAGCGCCACGCGGTCAGCCGACCCACCGTCGTCGAGGGCGTCCGCCACGCAGGCGGCGGCGGGAGGGGAGGGGAGCGGATCCCGCCTTGGGGGAGGAGGAGGTGGGGCGGATCAGCGGCGAGGAGCGTCGTCGTGGATCTCCTCACGAGATCCGGGTCGGGCCGCCACGGAACTTGCGCCGCCGTCGGTGTCCACCTCGAGCTTCCGGCCCGATGCCGGTGTCCGCCTGGAGCCCGGGGTCCGCCGAAGCTCGACTTCGCTTTTGGCCGCCTCGCCTAGGTCGCCTGCGCTTTGAGCTCGCCATGGCGCCTGCGCCCCGCCTTGGCGCCCGGCCATGGCCGCCCGCCATGGCCGCCGGATCCGGAGAGGAACCGATGAAGTGAGGAGGGGAGGTGAGGGGACGCGGGATCGACGAGGAAGTGAGGGTGGGGAGGAGGGAGAGCGCGATGGGGAGCCGAGCGGCCGGTGCGGTATACGGAGAGGGAGAGAATGAAGTGAATAAACCCTAACTTCTCTCATTTATACTCGGCCGACTTTGGGCTTGCTCGGCTTATTGGGCCTCGACCATTTACGTGGCGGGTTTTAGGACGCCCGCCATGAAAAATTTATTTTTGCGTGGCGGTCACCTTAACACGCCCGGCCACGCAAAAGAAACTATTTTGCGTGGCGGGCGCGTTAAGGTGCCCGCCACGCAAAAAAATCTTTCCCCGTGACGGGCAAAGAAACGCCCGCCACGTAAAAAAGCTGGGCGTGGCGGGGTATTTTTGTGGCGGGCAAAAAAAGTGCCCGCCCACGGAAAATATTTTGCAAGTGCTCGCAAAATCATTTCGTTACTAGTGTTCGGCATTGTGATAGTGTTTGGTTGATATCCAAAAAGTCTTGTGCGACGCTGATTCTACTTTTGAAGCCAAGTAAAGTTCTTGTCCTTTGTTGACAGAGATGGAATATGATCTATTCCGCTGATGAGCCATATTCGCTGCTGCTGGATGTGGCCATTGAGGACTATGAAGTGATTTCTGCATACACATAACTAAATGGAGTTACTGCCGAAATTGTATATAGCATTTAAGGAACCAGGGAGAATGTGGGGGATAATTTTATATGAAGAACATAAAAAATGCAGTAGAAAATACAGTAGGTTGTCATCAAGAAATTAGCAGCTGTACATGGCACTGAGGTAGTAGTACGCTCAGGTGAACGAACCCTTTTATTGAGCAATGACCTGACATAGAATGAAGACCAATATTGCATTACTTAATGGAATTATTACATCTATAGCATGTCCAATTTGAAAGAACCTACTCTGCAGACACAACAATCTCTTGGATAATAAAATATTGACAAAGAGACCATGAACGTACAAGGGTGGAATTCCATGGTCTCTTCGGTATGAGAGACCATGAACGTACAAGGGTGGAATTCCATAGTCTCTTCGGTATGAGTGATGCACCACTAAGGAGGCATTGGCTCTGTTCCTCCCATTAAAGGGCAAATAATATCATGCTGCACATATGGCATATCAGACAATCAGAAATCAGAGCTTCATATGCGCTGAAGTCATATATCAAGGCAAATAATATCACACTATATATGAATAATTATGCAAATTAAAGCTGAGTTCCAGAATTAATATAAGTCTTATGAACACTAAAAGATAACAACCGTGCTATCTAACCTGACAACAGGCAAAACTTTGCACACTGTTTTTCCAAATTTATGAACACTAAACTTTGACAGTAGTAGCCGTGTAAATATCCTCATGCAAACAAATTTGCTCAAGTAGTAATTATTAGCATGTAATTCTTTCAACTATAGCATAATGGTGACTACACATAAAGTTGTGTAAATATCCTTATGCAAGCAAATGTTCAGGACTCAAGTAGTAATCATTAGCATGAAATTCGTTCGACTATAGCATGATGGTGACTACACATAAAGTGGCAGCATGT
Source organism: Hyparrhenia diplandra (assembly GCA_015847255.1). Lineage (NCBI taxonomy): Eukaryota > Viridiplantae > Streptophyta > Magnoliopsida > Poales > Poaceae > Hyparrhenia > Hyparrhenia diplandra. The sequence continues at coordinate 295,236 of JADLZK010008906.1, forward strand.
TGTTGCAATCAAAAGGCAAAGGAGGTAGTACTTAGACAAGAAATGAATTAGTCACTGCGAGAAATCATGGCTCAGTACTCAACTCACAGAGCTGGTACTTATAAGATTCTGATCTGAACAGCTGCTAATTGTACTGCTGCCTGCGGCTTGTCTAGTTCTTCAAGCAGGATGAATTTTTTTTTTTTTTTGTCGAGGTAGGTGTTGCTGCTGCCTGACCTGATAATTCAAGCCACAATAAAATGCTCTGTCATCGGCACAAAGAGAAAGAGCAAAGGATGATCTGGTGGCTGGAAAATAACAATAATAACGCAATGTAAAAACAGCAAGCCGAACTCTACTTGAATAAGTCTGAAAGAGATAGTCGAGGATGCATCACAGTTGAGAAGGAAAGTACATCTCCTAATTCACAGCCAAAGAATCTTTAGTGACTAACTGCGTAACCTGATAGTCTTTATAATGTGTGTTACAGTTCAGATGAATGGATGTAAAATATGTTAGAGCGTTTAGATGATTAATACCTTTAAACATATCTTTAATATGGCTAATGCAAATTAGTTTGAAACAGCAGGACCATGATTATAGCACAACGAAGAATATAAAACTTATGTGTTCATTGTTTTTTTTTTTTTTTCCTTCGACTCGAGGTGGGCAGCCCAGCCTATATTTGGAGTTGTGTTCGGGGCCAATTAGAGGCGAGGAAGCGGTGCAGGGGGGGCCCAGGATCCGACATGGATTGGCTGAAATCGTAGGGAGGTCCAGCCAAATGTATATGTTAAATTAGTTCTAGTTTGTTGCTAGAAATTTATGAAGGCCTTGCCAATTTTGAACAAGTGCTTCGGGTGACTTCTAGCCCATTTCTGGTAGTACTAGAAGCCCATGGTAGAAAGGCCCACGCCCAGCCCAAAACTCTCCCTGTGAGATCAGGCCCAGCCGAGAGCCCCGGAGCCCTGATTACTTTGTATGAGCCCCGGAGCCCGTCCTATACGGCTAATGGGCTGTTTGGGGCCCGTGAAGTAGCGTCCGGACGAGTCGGACTTTTGATATAAACAATTACGCATCCTCCAACCTGCGGCGGGGACCTCGACGATTCTACCGACGTTCATCTAGCCCTTCACTCCGGCCGCCTTCGACACGCTGCGCTGCCCTCTCCTCGAAACCCTCGTCCGCACGCGCACGCCGGCGGGTCCGACTTTGTCGTCCCTCCGTCCACAGCTGCCGTACCTGCCTCGACCGCCTCCCCTTCACTCCGGCTGGCTTCGACACGCTGCGCTGCCCTCATCTCAAAAACCTCGTGCGCGCCACGCCGGCGAGTCCAACTCTGTCGTCCCTCCGTCCACCGATGCCGTACCGTTGTAAGGCCCTCTTTATCTGGCAACGCCCAGATCTCTATTCCGTAGCGTACTCTGGTCCCAGTAGTTTGTTTGTCTCTGTAGGGAATGATTAGTTTGCTTGTTTTTTCCCAGATAATATTTATCAGAGTCTGTGGGGTGTTGGACAGCAATCTAGGTTGCCTCTTTCGATTACCTGTAGGGGTTACTACATTATCTGTACGGGTTGCTACTTAGGCCTTTGTTTAGATGCACATTTATCCATCTCAATCCACATGTCTTGAAGTGGATTGGAGTGGAATTAAGCTAAGTTCCATGCCAATCCACTCCAGCACACATGTGATTAAAGTGAATACACATGCATCCAAACAAGGCTTTAGTATGTGGTTTTGACACCCACACCACCGCCTATTGTAAGCCATTGGTAATGTATTGAAATTCTTTCTGTGTCGTATATAGGAACAGACTTTTGGAAATGATTTAATTAAATTCGATATACATGTATATTTAACTTATGCTTTTCCTCTGCAATTAGAAGACCTGCCAATGATAGAAAGTGTAGCATGCATGTCCATTTTACCTGCTCATGTACCTGGTCCATTCTCTCCCAACTGCCCGAGGCAGCCAAACATAACCTGAGAGACAGGGCAATCAATTAATTCGGTTGCTATTTAGTTAAACTTGCCTGGTTTTTATTTCTCTGTAGGAGTTGATCTTTCCTCATAGGAGAACCGGTGGCTATGGAGGAGGTGCCTGTTAGGGTGCTCTTTGAGACACCATCTGGCTTCGCGTTCTTTGGCTTTAGTGGAGCCGAAATCAATGTCGAAAATCCGCTTGAGGTACTTGTTTGATGATCAAGCTTGTCAGTAATGTCACTTTTTTTAAAAAAAAAATATGTTAATAATCAAAATATTCATTTTTTGTCCATTCGTATTTGCAGATTATCTGTACATATTTGGTCGACAGTACCACAGCGGAACTGGTTAGCATTAATCATCTCATCCTTGCTTTGTTTGATTCTTTCTCTTGGGGTGGTACCTGGATCTAGTTAGTTAATTCATTAATGTCTGGAATTGGCCTGCTCTGTTTGTGATGAATTCTGGTTCTTTCTTAAATTTTTATAGGGTTCAAACATCTCTTGTGCTGCATGCCTGCAGCCAAATAAAAGCTATGTTGTGTTCGTCACATGCCATGATTGCTTTGTGGCTAATTGCTGCTGCTGCTGCTGCTTATAATTTCGTCAAGCATTGCTATGTATATTGCTTCAGTCCTTTTAGCGGCCACTTCCTTTCCATGTATGAAAACTAATTTCTCTGTACTGTTTTAGGCTATGACCTACCCCCATCAATGTTGCAAATTGACAGACCGACATAATTTGGGACATGTCAAATTTATGGCTTTTGCAAACCACCAAATGTATTGATATTCCATTTACTGCTCAGTACAAAGTAATACACCACATTAAATTAAGTTATTTCAGTTGTCAATATGAACCTTCATAAGCTTACTGCAAACCTTATAATTCAGAAACAAGTATATTGTGTGCACTTTTTTAGCAAATTTGGGCTGCTAGGACTTGCAATGGACTATAGATTGAATGAATGTTTTCTGTGTTGGTTGTTTGGTATTTGATCTAGTTCCTATAAAACCTATAGCTACAATGTCTGATAGGCCTAATTGCAAAGAAATGTTTGTTCCAGAAGATAGGAAATGAAAATGGTAAGTGTTTGAAAATATAATAATCTCAATTCATTAGAGATTGTTCTATATCAGTTTGTTTGCGAAATTATTTGGAATGCATGTTGGGACACCATTTACTCAGTTAGATTACATTTCTTATCCACCTGAAGGTTTGATGTGATGGTAGACAAAATATGCCATTGGTGGTGATCTTGATCTTGCGAGTTTGATAGAAAGTAATTCAAGAACAAACCATAGAATGCAGATGAGATGATAGAATTAAAACACAATTCCTATGAACATTTTCCAGGATCATTCTGCAAGATTATTTCTCTGTATCAAGAAAAGTGGATGCTCAAAGCTCATGATCCATTTGTGATTAACACATTCCATTTAGCAGTTGAGACAGAAATATGAAGTTAGACAGTTTGGGGAAGGTGGTAATCTCCATTAGTAACGGAATGTCTACTTTGTACTCACAAATTGTTTTAAAATATTCTCTGTGGTACAAAATAGTTGAAGAAATGTACTGGATCTGGCTTTGATAAGTTTCTCCTTTCAATGTTATGCTCATAATTCTGCATGTCTTTGGCAGGCCATCTGGCCATTGGAGTTCGAGAAGTTTGAAAACAAGTCAGATGCCATTGGAACTTCTGGTATTGATCACCGCATCACCAAGATGATCAAAGATTGGTATCGTAGTGGGGAGATAATTCTTGTCGGAAAGAATGAACATAAACTGGCTATTGAAACAGAACTGGTCTTAGCACCCTTTTTACCCTTTTTCTTGCTTCCACTTGTGCAACATATATCAATGCATTCAAAATCTGTTGTGTATTTGACAGAAAATAGCCTGCCGATGTGATGAAGTTGCGTTTGAAGTGATGTGGGCCATGGAAAAGCACTTGCCTATTTTAGTGCCTGATGAGGAATTAGAGCTGCGTGAGGAGGACCGTAAGTATAGGAGCCAAGGAGTACATATGTTCCTGCAAAGTCTTAATTATTACATTGAACCAGAGCTGGTGAGCACACTACTTGTCATTCCTGATGTTCAATTTTCAATTTTTCTGTTTTACTGCACCCTGTCATGTAGTAAATTTATTGTCTTTTCTTGGTTCTGCAATCCATTAATATCACCAAGGTTTATATTACTATACTTACAGGAATATCAAACCAACTCTATGCGAAGCACTATGATATCAGAAAGTAAAAAATCATCCATGTATCTCAGTATCACATTTATGAAGTTGAAAAATCTTCATGTATCTCAGTATAACATTTATGAAGTTGAAAAATCATCCATGTATCTCAGTATCATTTTTTATCAAGCCCCCCTGTCAATTTCTGTTCCATTTTTTGAGCGTATGCCCTCATGCCCTTTGTATCCAGGTAAATGGACAGACTGAGGAAGCAGCCTGCTTTATCTATCATTGTCTTGAAAATGACAAGGAGCTGCTGGAGTGCTTGCGTATGACTGGTTATCCTGAGAAGGAAAGCATTGACACACAGGGTTGGGATGCATTGAAATATGCGACAGCTATTCAGATCATGTGTATGGATGAACCTTCATTGAATCATTCCCAGGTTGATCTTCTTTTATTTTGAAATGCTGATTCGCTACCATATGATTGGATCTTTTCATTTGAGTGACAACTGTGTTCATCTCAGATGTTTTCAGTGGAGGAGCTGGAGAAGATAAATGGTGGTAAAGGGAAATATAAAGGGCTCATTAAGGATAATTTCATGGCGGTCCACCAAGACGTGGTTGAAATCAATCAAGTTAAAGTTGATAAGCTTAAAGAGTTGGATGTTTTGGTGAAGCAGGCGCTTGAAAAGTCGGGAAGAACTGGCAAGTTGCAAGAGTTGGACAAGTCCCGAAGCATTGCAAAGAAGAGGAAGAGGGAGGCGTAAGGAGAGCTTTAAGGTTAGCGTTTTCTCGTTCAGCAATGTGATGTGGGAGCTACTTACCGGTGAAGAGCCTTATGCCGAGCACTATGGTGCCATTGTAGGTATGAGCATAACTTATGCTGTTATTATAGTATATCTTATATACTTGGGGGATCCAATGCCATTCTTGTCCCTGAACTTTCTGCCAACTTCACACATGTGGAATCGTGAATAACACGCTGCGACCTCCGGTGCCCGAATCGCAGTGCTGGTCAGCTGAGCCCTCGGAGAGGCGGAGCTTCACTGAGGTCGGCAAGAGCCTGTGCGCCATGGCAGCTCCTCCTACCAAGGCACAACAACAATCGAAATAGCCTTCTTCTGCCTCTCGCGCCCTTCTGTTTACCAGACTGTTTCAGTCTTCGAACCGAGGAGGCTAGCTGGCTTCTGTACATGAATAAGTTGAAGAAAGATAGGAGAATGTGGCATGCTTAGAGTCGGTGGTTGGTTGATGCTTCCTGTCTTGCTTTCGGCATGGATTGTGGAAATATATGGCAGTACAGCGTAGTGTAAGAGTGAGCCGTGAGCATGTAGATCCACCAGTCCATTACGATTTTTCTTTTTCATTCGTGTTAATCTACCAGGGCCTGGAAAAGAATTGCTGTTTGCGCCTTCTCAAAGAAGAAAAAAAGAAGTTTCGCCCACAGTGCGTGGAGCATTTCAACAGAAATGAAGCAGAGTCGGTACAATCCAAATGAAACCCGCCACGACTGTACTCTTTGGATTGTGATGGTTGCCCGCAAATGACAATTTTGGTACGGTGTCTTCTGTTTTCTGGTGGAACTTGAACGGGACGTGTCTACTCTTCTGTTTTCTGGTGGAACTTGAACGGGACGTGTCTAACCTGTCGTAATGCCGTGTCAGTCAAGAGGAACAAGACCGGCGTCTTCTGTATTGTGGTGGTACCGGACATGTCTAACGCGTCGTAGTAATGCTATGTCAGTCAAGATCAAGAGGGACAAGACAAATGAATCAACTTCGAGTTGGTTACCAAATCGAAGCTAGCCTCTCTCGTCCAGTCGTCATCCTAAACACAAAAGCGGCGAAAACTACGGACGTGAAATAAAAAGTAGGCTAACTGAAGCGTTGATTGTCTGTCGTTTTTTTTTTTTCTTTTGGGTTCTTTCTGGACTTGTAACTTTTAAAAAACATAACTGTGTCAATTGATATAACATCGTTTTTTTTCCTGTAGCTTAATGGTTTTTTTTTTTTTTGAAAGATCCGACTTAGTCGGCTTATATTGAAATGAGAGTACAGTCGTAGGAGCATACAACAGTTTCAGCGCGAGAAGCGCCATTCCCGCAGACCAGCCTAGGCTGCTGTCGGGCCTAAATTACTAAACCGATTACTCACTAATAAAAGGAACAACAAATAAAGATCTAAGAGCTAGGCATCCTGAGAGTGACCAAAGCTGTGCTGTATCCTTTATTTCTCTGAAGATGGTTTGTGCAGTCCTTCTGTCATCCCTGAATATGGCTGCATTCCGAGCGTTCCAGATAGTCCACAAGCCTAGGATAAGAATTGAGTGCTCTGTCTTGCTTGTTCCCCTTGCCTGGCTGAACCATTCTTCTAAGTCCGCCTGCTCTTGCCAAAGGTTTGTATTCAGAGAGGTACAGGATGCCCAGGAAGCCACCAGCTGCCAAACTGACTTTGTGTGAGGACATTCCAAGAATAAGTGAGTCGCTGTTTCCAGACTTCTTCCACAGAGAGCACAAAAGTAATTATTCTCCCATCCTCTTAACTGTAATCTAGCCGCCGTCCAAAGCCTATTCTGAAGCAGTAACCATACAAAGAATTTGCATTTTGGTGGCGCCCACGCGCTCCAAATTAGCACTTTGAAATTCGACTGGATTTGTCCCGCGAACTGGATTGTGTATGCTGATCGAGTTGTGTAAGTACCTGAACTCTCTAGTGTCCAGACAATTGAATCTTCTTGAGCGTCATCCAGGATTAGGCCGGCCTCCTCAATCTTGGTCCACAAACTGAAGAAATCGGCGATGAGAATGTCAACCAAGTCTTGTGAAATATCCGTGATCCACTTGTTATCTGTCATTGCATCACGCACCGTTCTATTTTTTCGCTTACTGTGGTTATACAGCCTGGGGTATAGGGACGATGGTGTTTGTCCATGAAGCCAGCTTGAATTCCAGAAAGACGCTTTCTTGCCATTCCCAATCGTGACTACTGTTGCAGCATTGAAAAGAGCTAGATCCTCAGTGTCCGTCGGCAGCTCTGAACCTACCCAAGGTCGGTCTGGACGAACCCACTGAAACCATAGCCACCTTACCCTCAATGCCCTACTGAACCTAAACCTCCAAATTCAATCGGCTTTGCCACCGTCGTCCAAGCCACTTTACATTTACCACCTGTCAATTCTTGATCTCCTGCCCATAAGAATTTCCTGCTAATTTTATCCAAATCATCGTTTAATTGCTTTGGCGCCTTGATGGACGTGAGCAAGTACACTGGCATCGAGCTCAGAACAGAACGGACTAATTCTCTCCTCCCAGCTTGGTTGAGAAGGCGCCCTTGCCATGTCGCTAGCCTGTTATTTGACTTGTCCACAAAGCACTGAACGTGAGCCATCTTCAGTCTTCCCAGATTCAACGGCAAGCCTAGATAAGTTATTGGGTAATTGACTTTTCTCCCACCAAAGTGCTCGAGTATGTCATCCAAGTCCAGGTGCCCACATCTGATCGGCGCCATCGTACATTTATTTAGGTTCAGCCTAAGCCCAGTTGCTGATCCAAACTGTTGTAGGATTGTGAACAGTGCCCGTACCTCCTCCTTGTCCGGGTTCATGAAAATGATAGCATCATCTGCGTACATGGACAAACGCATCTTAGCTGTTCTTCCCCGCAGCGGCGAGAACGTTCCATTGGCTGTTGCTAGATCCAGGAGGCCTTGGAGGGTGTCAATGGCAAGGATAAACAGGTAAGGTGACAGTGGGTCACCTTGCCGCAAACCTCTCGCATGTTTGATCCCTTGACCCCTCACTGCCATTGAGCAATACAGAAGAGCTCGAAGTCTTAAAGATCGTGGTCAGCCATTCTCTCCATCTGTCACTGAAACCTCTTTTCTGCAGTAGCTCAAGCATATATTCCCAGGATACCGTATCAAATGCCTTCGAAATGTCCAACTTAAATAGGAGTGCTGGGATTTTCTTCTTGTGGTAAGCACGTGCGAGGTTCCTGACATATAGGAAATTGTCTTGTATACACCGCTTCTTGATGAAGGCGCTTTGAGCATTGGAGACTAGCTTTTCCATGTGCGGCCCAAGCCGAATGGCTAAAGTCTTCGTTATTATTTTCCCAAAGGAGTGGATTAAGCTTATCGGTCTGTAGTCCGCAGGCTTTTCAGCGATCTCCGCCTTCTGTAGCTTAATGGTAGCTTGTTGGAATGAAGCTGATCTGATGCACGCGGTTGATGAGCAGGGCCGGCTCTATAAAAGGGCCCATTAGACTAATTTTTTTAATATCAAAATTACAGTGGGCAATAAAAATTACTTTGCAAAAAAATATGTATAGCTCATAAAACGAAAATTAGGCAACGAAAATATAGCTATACATATTTCGTAGCTCATAAAAATATTTTTGCAAAAATATGTATAGCTCATAAAATATGTAACAAGCAAATAAATACAAATATTTCTTGTTTTCAGATTTTTTGCTTTTCTTTGCACCCGGCCTGACAAATATTTCTTAGGCAACATCTAATATATACAAATAAATACATTGAATTAGAAATTTATAACCCTAGCATTGTAAGCAGTGCGTATACCGCATTTACGAAACTAATAAGAAAACAAATAGGGAAATACTAAAGATCATGGGTGGTGTTGTTGCTTACTGTGATCGCGTACACGTCTGGTGTGGAGCAAATCGATGAGATCGGCGTCGTGCGTCGATATGTAGGCAGGGCCTAGAACCTAGATTGGTGTCAGCGTCCAAAGGCAGACATGGTGCCAGAGTTGGCCTTGTTTAGATGGCAAATATTTGGAATGGTTGGACACGGTAGTTAGAATTTGGACACTGTAGCATGTTTCGTTTGTTTGTGATAAATATTATCCTACCATGACGTAACTAGGCTCAAAGAATTATCTCGCAATGTATATCTAAACTGTGTAACTAGTTACTTTTTTTACCTATATTTTATACTCCAAATATATGTCTTTTAGTGTATTTAATGTGATGTGATGGAGGAAGAGTGAAAAAAAGAGTTAGAAATTTTAGCAATCTACGTGCTAGCTTTACTCGATGATGGCTTCACATTATGCAGCGGCGGCAGGAAACGAAAACGAAAAACGTCGAATCATGCCTGCGCTAGGTGCTAGCTTTACTCGATGATGGGTTCCTGGAAGACTTTTCTACGACAGTTCTGTACGTCGTCATGGGCTTTCAAAGGCTTATTATGCCAAATAGGAAATTATCTATACCTACTAATAAAGAGAGAAAATTTTCCGTTCACCTCTTTTTCTTTTGCCCTCTTATATGGGCCTTAATTGGGCCTATTATTACTCCCCTTATTCACCAAATCCCACCCGCCGATGGACGCCGTGTGACCCGGAAGAAAAGTCAAGAGCAGAGTAGTAGGAGCCGTGGACAAGCCCGTTAGCCGCATGGCCGGTTGGGTGCGCCCGTCGCTCATGCAAATTATTTCCGGTGACAACGAGGTGCGGTGCAGCGGAGGCCGGGCATGGCCGGACTGCGGAGCCGAAATCGTTTCAGCACTCGCAAACGTGTCTAGATTATTAGAAGCGCTCTATGTGTGTTTACTTTTTTTTTTCCCTTTTCGTTTTTTATGTTTCTTTTAATTTTTGTTTTCTTTTTCCTTTTCCGTTTTATATTTATTCCCTATTTCTATTTTATTTTATTCATTTCTTTTTTATTCTCTCTTTTTTATTTTTTACTAGAAAAAAATGTCCGCGGCGTGAAACTGGGTATATACGTGCCATCATTGTGTACGTCGGTTAGTATACCCAATCCTTATTTGGCGACGCCAAGGCTGCCTCTTTATTGCGTCGGCGCACATGCCTTTTCCTCCTCTAGATTCCTCCTTTGACTGTTTCCACAGATGTTATACAGCGCGCGAGAACCGGTCTTTGGCGCACATGCATGCGGACGCCGGGGGGGCAGGTCGGGGTCCCGCATATTTTTATTTTTGTTTTATCGTTTCCCTTTAAAATGTAATAACTTCTTCGTCAAACATCCGTTCTCAATTCCGTTTCCACCATCGCGTTAATTATAACGAGATCTACAAAACTAGATCCATGTTGGATATGTTTTGAGAAACTTTTCGTGATGATAAAAATTTACATCTAAAAGTACAAAGTTTTACATCTAAGAGTATAAAGTTTTTATTGTTGGAGTACAAAGTTAATATTGTTGGAGTACAAAGTTTTTTAAAATTTGGAGTGTAAAGTTTTACACCTAAGAGTACAAAGTTTTTATTGTTGGAGTACAAAGTTTTTATTGTTGGAGTACAAAGTTTCAAAATTTGGAGTGCAAAGTTTGGCTAAAAAAAAAAAATCTTGACCCATTGACAAGGAAAAAGGCTAGACACGATGACAAGGAAAAGGCTAGACACGAGAAACATGTCACTTGTGGTGTGGGTGTGCGCTGCTATTGTTATCAGTGCATTGCTATTGCTGCATGCATGCATGCATGTGCGCTGTTATTGTTGCTGGCGCATGTGCGCTGCTAACGCTACTGGTGCACGCCCGCCATGTAGTATCGCCCGTTAGTATAGTACCATAGTGTATCTATAGCTATGAAAAAAAAACCGTGATCAAATATGTCGTCCGATCTCACCCATCGAGTTGGGAGGAGGGGGTGTATGGGCTTGAGCAAGCGTTTAAGGGCTATATATGGGTGTATCTTCAATAGGGATGAAAACAAATTGGATACGAGCGGATATCGTCGGATTCAGATTTGAACACGAATGAGAACCGAATCAAGGTCATCATGATTTAGATCGCGACCGACACCGGAGCCGCTATCGAGCACCGCCTGTGGCTAGCTGCATAAGGCCGCACTCGCCAAGCGCCGCTGTAGAGATCTTGACGCCACCATTGCTGATTATTGCTCGCCGCAACCCGAAAGTGGATGGCCCTCAACCAGGATGACTTGGCCAAGGGCTCGCCGGGGAATATGACCAAGGCCGACTCGCCATGGCCAAGGGCTCGCCGTAAGCGGGAATATGACTTGGTCTATGGAAAAGTACGACACGCAATCCCTACCGTCCTCGACCCAGGCGTTAGCCTCATAGGGAATTTTGGGCATACACGGAATCGCATACGTAATATTAAAAACATAAGCTATTTATTACATAAAAATTTCTAGAAAATTTATAAATAAACTAGATTAATCGTAGATCATATTAAAATAGATTTCACCCATGTAAGTTAGATAAAATTTTAGAAATAATAAAAATACATGCAAGAACGTCATACAATATATCCTGGCAAACTTCAAAATGAAACAAAATTATGGGCCCTTGAAGTTTGAATCAGTGATACTTGATATATTTGTGAATCACCCGTTGCAACGCGACGGGCACTTTTGCTAGTATGTACTAATTACCCACATGTTCTTAGGCCCCTCAGCTCCATGGGCCCCCGGCCGTCGCCCTGCCTGCCCACCCCCTGAGCCGGCCCTTTTGATGACTAGCTCCCCCACCCCACCTTGGAAGATAACAAATAAACTCGACTGGTGTTCGAGGAAACTTCCAGTTTTCAACCTGTTTGGCTTGTAGGATCGATCGTATCAAATTGTAAGAGTATCCAACACTGGTGATACCGCAATCAGATCAAGAATGGAATGCACACCAGAGCTGGAGAGAAGGTCCGTAGCGCAAATTCAGATGTCGTTGGAATTTCTGAGACATTCAGAACTCCAAACTACACTTTCAGTGCATGAGAAGCACTTGCTGACTTGGGACGACCCAACCGTTCCACCATTGCGGCGTGTGCGGAGGACACCAGGATAGATCATATGTTAAGGATCCGAAGAATTCAATTATTATGATAGACAGGATAGAGCATATGCAGATGACATGATAGAGCATGCTTTTTTTTTTTTCCTTTTTTTGACAAGAAGAGCATGAAGTTCTTGGCTAGCAATAATGACCTGGAGCGCTCTTCGATCTGTGAATGAAAATCCTGGTGGAGTAGCGTAGCTGATCTTGGGTCTGAGCAACCTAAATCCTTGTTTCACTTTGTAGCATCGTGCAGCTGCTTTTTATTGGCGTGCTGCACCGGAGGCCGGTGCGCGGAGACCAAGCCACTTACAATACCCAATGTTTACGGCCGATCTCGCGTTTTGTCAGTAGTTCAATCCACTTTTGGATTACTATTGGGCCTAATCCACGACGTAACATCCACGGAAATCCCACTATAGGACTAATGCACCTCCATGTCCATCATGGCCTGTCCCAACCGTGGCTGACCATTTTGTCAAGTTTCTAATGGCGTTAGATAGTATGCGTGAAGGTGAGAGCAACACTCCAAAATCTTAACTAAAACTAATAGGTAAATTCCATTTTTTTTTAGATAAAGGATATGAATCCGGCTTCATCTATCCGTAGATAGAATCAGACCAATTATTACGAGTTTGAAACAAAATTCAGTTTCTTTGGGGACAACTTCGACCCACTAAAAAAAACAGGGAAATAAAAGTTTTCGACTAAACATATCCAACATGTCGTGAAAGCCAGCCCGCGTGAGCGAAGAACTCTAAAGGCGACACTTCAAGGTGTCGTCTTTGCGGATATTAATTGATCTCGAAGATCTTCATTCCTTTTGCAAAGCATGCCCACTGTCATGACCAATGGGTTCCTCGGAATAGTACCGCAAAAGAGATTTTGGTTTGTATTTGTCAAAAACTACTTCATTCCTTTTAACCGGATTGCCCATATAAGTGCAGATCTTTCTTTGTTAATAACAATGTATTGTACTTTTTGTTTCCCTTTTTAGACCAAACGATGAACAAATCTCTTATATTTAAAGGGGTGTTAATCCAAAAAGTAAATGTACGGAGCGCCACAGAAATTTGGCATAGAAACAATCAAAAAATAGGTGTTGAATAGTTTCGGAAAATGACAGAGAGAGCATTGTTTATCTCCATTCTAATTTCTCCTAGCCAGGTTATCCTTGGTTAAAACAACACCTTTTTTTGATATACCACATAAAAAATTTTATTTTCATTGGTAATTTTGTCTTCCAAATATCCTGTGACACTCGACCCCATTGTTAATTAAAGCATCATACATAGACTTGACTGTAAATGGACACGAGGCCTTTAAATTCCAAACAAAGACGTCTCGTTCTGTGTTAAGTTAATTTGTTGTAGGGAGGATACAATGCGGTGCCAGTTTAATAAGTTTGCCCCCACTAGATTTCTCCTAAAGGAGATATTTAGTATAGGGAACTTAGTATGTTAGCTATTGTATCTTGTTTTCTCCTTACAATATTAAACAAAACCGGGAACTTGTCTTTGAGTGGTTTATTACCTAGCCAAGTATCAATCAAAAAACGTGTTTGTGACCCATTTTGACATTAAAATGACCCAACTTAAAGAAGCTCTCTTTAACATTCATTAAACTTTTCCAAAAGTGAGAGTCCATTTGGTTTCTTCATTCAACAATTTAAAGAGCCACTTACTAAGCAAACATTTGTTTTGGGTTTCTAAGTTTTGAATACCTAGACCACCACGATCTTTAGGTTGGCGTATAATATCCCATTTGACCAACTTTGTACTTTCTTTTTGTGTTGGTCATTTTGCGTAAAAAAAACGAGATCTGAAACATTCTATTTTGTCTAGAACCCCTTTTGGCACTTCAAAAAAAGACATCATAAACATCGGTAAACCGGACAAGCACCGAATTTATGAGAACTAACCGCCCCCTACAAATCAGATAGTTTACCTTTCCAACTACTTAGTCTCTTCTCAATTCTCTCTTCTATAAATTTCCGGTCCTTATTTGACAATTTCTTAAAGTGCATGGGTAGACCTAGGTATCTAAAGGGGTATTTGCCAATGGCGCATCCAAATAATTCTGAATAAAATTCCTCGAAATTCTTAGCTTGTCCAAAGCAAAATATCTCACTTTTGTGGAAATTTATTTTTAAGCCCGATAGTTGTTCAAAAGTGCTTGACAACTTCATATTAACTGCCCTTTTCGACATCATGACTCATAAAAATCACGCGTGTCATCCCATCTTGAAGGATGGATAATCCATCCTGAATCAAATGCGTATAACACCATCTATCGACCTGCCTCCTTAGCTCTTGCAATTTAGTACGGCCAACATGTCAACTACTATATTAAATAATATTGGAGACATGGGGTCACCTTGCCTAAGGCCTTTTTAGTTTGGAAATATTGGCCAAGTTGGTCATTAATCTTAATATTAACGTTACCCCACGAGTAAATGTTTTTATCCGGTCGCACCACTTTTGAGAGAAGCCCTTCATTCTTAGGGTCTGGCTGTAAAAAGTTCCGATTAACTTTATCATAGGCTTTCTCAAAGTCAATTTTAAAGATCACCCCATCTAGTTTTTTGGTATGGAGTTCATGAATTGTCTCATGTAATATGACAGCCCCCTCCATAATATTTCTACCCGGTAAAAGGCGGTTTGGGTTGGTCTAATCAGTTTTTGGGCAATGGAAGATAAGCGATTTGTTGCCACTTTAGTAAAGATTTTAAAAGATACATTCAACAAACAGATTGGTCTATATTGTTGAATGACTCTTGCATCTTTTCTTCTTAGGTAACAAAATTATATTACCAAAGTTAAGGCGATTAAGATGTAAAGTTCCTTGATAGAAATCATTGAACATAGCCATCAAATCATCCTTAATTAGATCCCAAAAAACCTGATAAAACTCTGGAGGGAAACCATCCGGCCCGGGTGCTTTATTATGCTCCATTTGAAAAATTGCTGTTCTAACTTCTTCTTGAGTGAAAGGCTCGGTCAAGGCATCGTTCTCCGCATCGACACTTGGGGAATGTCCGCCCCGAGATTCGTCCAATGAAATTGGCGATTCATCGAAGGGCCAAAAAAGACTTTTATAATAACTAGTAATATGCTCTTTAAGTTGAGCATCACCGGTTATAATATTATTCTCATCCTCCGGTTGAAAAATGCGAGTTTTCCTATGCCTACCATTGGCTAAAAAGATGATAATACTTAGTATTTGCGTCACCTTCTAGTAAGTGTTTCACCTTAGCTCTTTTGGTACCACTTGAGTTCTTCCTCTCTAAGAAGTTCAGCCGACCTTTCACTTAAAAACATGTTTGAGGTCTCTCTCAGTTTCAGTTAGCATGGTACGTTCCGCTTTCTTGTCTAGCTCATCTAATTTATTTAGTAGATTTGATTTTTTTCTTTTTTGTAAATCCCACTAACATGTTTTTTGACCTCTTAGATCTGACGGAGTTTCCTAATTTTTGCTTGCCAACGCTCAATAGGTGACCACGAAACTACAACGTTGTGCCATACTTGAGATACCATCTCACAAAACCCATCTCTCAACAACCAACCTAATTCAAATTTGAGCGAGGTTGGTAAGTTGTAGACACGATATTAGTGGATAGTAATAATGGGTATGGTGCGAGATCTCTCGGAGAGAGGATGAACTGTAGTATTAGGGTATTGACACTCAAAATCGTGCAAGTTAAAACTCTATCTAACTTTTCAAAAGTTTGATTTGGCAAATTATTAGCCCAGGTAAAGTTCCTACCGAGACAATTCTAATTCTCTAAGGTTGAGCGTATCAATTACAGCGTTAAACAAGAACGGCCATCTGTCATTATAATTATCATTATTCTTCTCATCCGGTCTGCGCGAATAATGTTAAAGTCACCCCCTATAATAATAGGACTGGTCTCTTTTGAACAAACTCTTACCATTTCGACAAGAAATTAGATTTAAGATCTACTTGGGCAGGGCCGTAAACTGAAATTAAGTTAAACTTGAAATCAATTTCCTTATGACGAAGCAAAAAAGCGAATAAAAAATTCGCCCTCTTCAATTTGACCAACATCAAAGGTTTGTGAATGAACTCCTAGTAACATGCCACCAGATCTACCCGTGGAGCCAAACAATGCCAAATAAAGTCTCTACCGGCACAAATGGTGTTGAGAGTCTTTTGTGGAAAGTTGGCTCTACCTTTTCGATAAGGCAATAAAATCTAGGTCTTTTTTCCTTAGTTAAATCGGAAAGAAATCTATACTTTTTCAAATCCGCCAAAGCCATTACAATTCCAAAAAATTCCTTTCATTTTAACAACTCTTGGTTTTCTTTTTCTTACTAGACTTGGGTTGTCTTTTTTTATTTGATGGTGATACAGGAGTTTGTACAATCAACGGATCACTACTCCCATCACCCAACCCTTCCAAAATTTCCGACCAAATAATATTTAGTGCTTCTAGCTCATTATCATCATTGGAACATTCGGTTCCCTCATCCTCTACAACTAATTTTTATTATTCACCTTAGAATCATGTATCAATCTACTAAATTCCAGATCCTTTAACCGTTTAATAGAACTAAAACAATCTTTATCATTTTTACCTAAAACAATACCTAAAGCACTTGCTGAATCGAAAAAAAGAAGAATCATCTCTATCTAAAAAAGAAGGGGTATTCCGAGTTGTACCTTTCTCATTGACCAGCTCCAAATTCTTCTTGGCCTTGAGCTTGGCCGCCTTCTCAATTGAGTCTTGATCCGCTGTAGCGGCGCTCCTCTTCTTTGGATCTCAAAGGTGAGGCCCGACTCACTAGAGAACTTACTACTACCGACATTCCCGAATCATTGCGGGGGGGTAACAAAACGGCTTTCCATTCCCCATTACCATTTGGGACACCACAGCCCTTGGCTTTTCAGGTGGCTGTACAATTTTTGGTTGCTCCAAGGCCATGGACACCGCTGCACCGGGTTGCACGACCTGCTGTTACGGTGCCTTCTCTCACTCACTGCTTGCCACTAGCTGGAGCTTCTCCTGTGTTCCCATCAATGTCCATATTTTCTTCCACACTCCCACCATTTTCATTATCTTTTTTTGTCTTATCCCCCTTGGGATCATCCTCTTTTGGGTCACCCTCTTTGGTAGAGTCCATGTCAATAACCTGAGGCTCACCATCAAGGATCTCGATCTCCACCGCAAAGCGTAGCTCATAAACAAAATCCCCAATCACTATATCCACAAACTCGGGATAAGTGATGGATCCAAAGATCTTGCTACCTTCATTCTCGCCCTTCCAGTATTTTTAGTAAAAATGGTGTCCACAGCTCTAGGCACTCCCAAGATTGTTCCAACAGCCCAAATAATTGGGAATTGTTTGAACTCATGGGGTAAACCTCTAAACTGAACCCAAACTTTCGAATTTCTCTCTTATAAACTTCATTATCAACTCCCTTTTCAAATCTAATTTTCCCTTGGACTTCCCTAGCATCCATAGGCCCCCAGTTTGACATCGTCTCGATGAAGTCAGCTGAAGGAAAATTAACAATGAAGCACCACCGATCCCCTGTTGTGCGAATATCCCATTTGTGATTCTTTGGGGACGAAGCCTTTCGATTCAATCGCCAAGCGATTGACGAGAAAAAGAACCTTCAAGAACACGTACCCTTTGCTCTCTAGTTTCTTGCAAATTATCCTTTGGGTTATCAACTTTTGGAATGAAATAAAAACCAAGGCCCTCAACAGCATAACCACAAGGAATAGCGCTTGTATTAGTTTTCTTGCTGTTTGGGCACAATTTAACTGAATGATCCCCAAAACAAATTTCACAACACAAGACTACGGTGCATTCATGAATTGTATGACCTTTAGTATAGCAACGATAACAATACGGCTTTCCTTTATTTTTCTTTGCCCCCTGTATAGCTGATTCTAGGATGTCAGTAGTTTTACCAGCCATGTTTTTACGGGCTCCCCGTCTTTTTGCAT
Source organism: Hyparrhenia diplandra (assembly GCA_015847255.1). Taxonomy (NCBI): domain Eukaryota; kingdom Viridiplantae; phylum Streptophyta; class Magnoliopsida; order Poales; family Poaceae; genus Hyparrhenia; species Hyparrhenia diplandra. The sequence continues at coordinate 313,140 of JADLZK010008906.1, forward strand.
CCACCGCCATCGTTTCACCTCGGTTGCAACCGATTGCCTGCCGCTCCACTTCCTTCGGCGACCTCCACCACTGCCTTGGAGCTGGTCGCGGACACTGATTTGACGAAGCACCGCCCAACCGGCCGGCCTTACGCTCTTGATTTGTTGCATGCCCACCGTGTTGTATGGGCAAGATTGCACCCGCCGCTGCGGCATGCTCCACCGCCCGACCTGGCGACCGTGTGTCACACTCACGGCGTGGCGCAACCGGGGGACCTTGGGCGGCGGGGTTCACATACCCGACGGTAGCGCGGCCGGCTGCCCATGGCCTCAAGACCAGCTGCCATGCCACCATGCTGACCACCGGCCGGCTGCTGTGCACCTCCACCATTGACTTGCTCCGGCGTGATGAAGAACACGCCCCATACCCGGGGGGCTTGACCCCTGGCGTTCCCATGATGGAATACGGAGCCATGCCGGGGCATGGCGGCGAAGTTGCCATGCGCCCCCTCTGGCCTTGGCCGGGCTGATGCCCGACACCACCTCCCTGGTAAGCGCGACCCGCGGGAAGGCGGTGGCCGCCGCGACCTCCACCACGGCCATATCCGAACCGACCACCATGAGCACGACGACCACGGCCAGGGGCAATGTACCCGTGACCCAACTCGTTGTAGCCGCCATGGGGGGCATAGCCATAAGCGCCATGGCCACCTCTTCCTCCGCCGAAGGCATAGCCACGACAGCGCCCACGATGACAGGAGTCCACGACCACCTCTTCCACGAAGCACTGGATCAAACCCAGGCACGAACCCGGGGTTGTAGCCTTGTCCTCCTCTGCCACCACCGCGACCACCAAACCCACCCCTGCCGCACCCCCCTGCGCCGCCATAGATCTCCTCGCGACCTCGACAAACGAAGGTCTATGATGAAGTGGCGGCTGGAATGATGCCGGCTTGAGAGACTTAGGTTTTTGGTGTTTCTGTGACGACGGAAAGGGGAGCAGAGCCCCGACGTGGGCACGAAAACCAAACCGTGGCCAAGTTGGACTCTGGGCTGGATAGGCGACGTTGGACCCGGTTTACTCGCCCCATTAAGCGATCGTCGGGCGAGCGATCGTTACGATCGTACTCGCTTCGGTCTTAGCGGCGGAAAAACCGAATCAAACTCCACCTCTTTAAAACATTCAAATAAATTCGAATCAAAAGCACGGTCCGAAACTTTTAGGTTACGTCACCGCTGCTAACTCCGTGACCGGCCAACTAACGGCGTCGGAGAACAAAGAGGAAGTTTCTCTTTGTCTCCGGTGTCTCCCATGGTTGGATGCCGTTTCAATGCAATCGCCCAATGTCCTCAGGAGATACACGATGGGGTGGCAGCGGCCCTTGCCATGGAGCTATGGATTTTAGCTTTCGACTCACCATTGTCTCCACTATCGAGCGTGGCAGCTTTGCATCAAGCCCGACAAAAGAGCCTTACCTTGAAGAACTTCCTCCATACGACCGGCTGGTCCACGAGGAAGCCGGCGGTCACGGCGTCCACGACGAACTCCGGGTAGAGATGTCCTCACGACTCTTCATCCGGCGACTCCTGCGCCTTGCGCCCAAAACTTGGAGCAGTTCGGCGAAGAATCGGCGTGAACCGGCTTTGGTTTCCGGCGCATCCACCACCATCTCCACGAGCGGCGACAAGGCTTCTCGTCCTTTCTTGCAGCGGCGGCTCCTCACCTGTCTTTGTCAATCTCTTCCACACTTTCGGGCGGGTTGCGATGGAGAGCACTTTCGTCGTGGGGCGAGAGTGAAACGCTGCCACCTCTCCGCCGGCCGTCCACCGGCACCGCCCAAAGACACCCTAGGGGTAGGCGGTGAAGACCGTCGATGTAGACTTCACGGCGACCCGGAGGGGGTCATCGTTGTGACCTCTCCGCCCGATATCTTCATCTCTAACCCATGACCAGCCACCTTCACGGCGGCTGGTTTACGGTCCCTGCTTCTATCACCGTCAAAGCGAGAACAATGGCTCTTTGGACTGACTTGATCGGCTGACGAAAAATCCACCTCTCCACCATTACGACCCTTTGTCGGTCATGAGGCGGTGGCCACACCCCACAGCGGATGACACCTGCTGGCAAGGCGGCGTGGCCGCCCCCACGACGGCAAGGCAAGGCGTGGCCGCCCTACGACGGCCGGCAAGGCGGCGTGGCCGCCCTACGACGGCCGGAACTCGCCCGGCTGTAGCGGTCGCCACTCTCAAAGCACCGAAAAAAGCGGATCCTACTAATAGTTCTAAAAGGTGTACCTAAGCAATGCCCTATAGGTAAATTCCATTATTTAGCCATTTTGTAAAAACAACGATAAACTCCTAAGAAAATAGGTCCACAACAACCTTACTATTTTAGAAATTTAGATAGCCAACTTCTATTTTACAAAGTCGGATAAGACATCTGTTAGAGTCTACCTTTAGCTATACAAATTCAAAAATAACCCCCACAACAAAAATAGCTAAGTTGTTGGAGTTGCACTAAAGAAAACACAATCTGGTATTTGCACTCATCGTTTTAAACAATTTGGGATATTTTGACTCTCAAAAATTTTTGGAATGACTTACAACTTAGGATGGAGGGAGTATTATATTATAAGTACGATATAAAAGCTAAGGTAAAGTAGTTACATGTCAGTGTGATTTTTCAATCTTAAACCATGAATCAGGATAATGGGAACCCTCTGACTATCTAAATGGACAAATTTGGTTATTTGACGGGTTTCAGACGTGGTTAACTGGTTATCTATTTTTTTAGAAAAAATAAATATATGGTTCAATCTCTAAAAATACCACAATTAGTTTATTTTAAATCTGAAAAATATGAAAATGGTTTAAATTTTCTTCTTAAAATATTAACTATTCATTGAAAATAGACTTTGCCCTAAAAGGTAATACTCAAAGTTCGAGAGATATCTATAGCGATCTTCTTCATGCTAAGGTCTTGTGGAAGGCGCAATAATTCTACTTTTATAAGTAATACGTGGGTGCTGCCTACCCTGTGGTCAAAAGTACTGAAATCCAGATAATGTTAAATTAGATATCACCCACGACTTGGTTAGTGATCAACGTACTGAAGTCCATATAATAGCAATTTAATATTACCTACGCACTGCCTTAAATTCCCTATTTAAATCACATGGGCGTTGTGTTTGTTCACAGCTACAACAAGCAACTAAGCCAAGGATCTCCATCTCTAGAACTTGCTTTCCACAAATCCAGAGCAAAGCTAATACTTACTACAGTATTTAGTTCCTCTTTGCATTCTTCATAATGCCCAGATTCCTCGCCCTCGTGATCATCACCGTTGCCGTTGTCATCTCCTGCCATGTTTCAGCAATGAATCCAGCTGACACCGACCGGAAGGCGCTACTCTCCTTCAAATCTAGCGTCCAAGAGAACCTTTCTGATTGGGGCTCCCATGGGATATGTACTTGGACTGGTGTTACATGTAACTCGAGAGGACGTGTAATCTCCCTCGAACTCTATCGTTTCAACCTCACCGGCGTTATCTCACCGGCGATCGGCAACCTGTCTTCACTTAAATTTCTTGATCTCAGCTGCAACCAACTCTCCGGCAGCATTCCCCCAGAGCTTGGCAAGCTGTCACAGCTGAGGTCTCTGAGCCTTGACGACAACCTTCTCACAGGGGTAATCCCAGAAACGCTTGGCCTTCTAAAAGCATGACTGACATTTCCCTCTCTTCCAACAATCTCACCGGTGACATCCCAGATATGTGCAATTGTTCCTCCTTGTCCACCATTCTCCTAGACCAGAACAACCTCACCGGAGAGATTCATTTCTCTACACGATGTCAGCTTCCATACTTGGATTGGCTCGAGCTCTCTTGTAACAGGCTCGTCGGCGTCATCCCGTCATCAATATCGAATTTTACGAACCTTATCATGGTGGAGTTGTATGGTAATTTCCTAAGTGGTGTCCTGCCATCTCAAATATTCAACAAGATGAAATCTCTCAACGTCCTCGACCTGTCCCAAAACAATTTCTCAAGTGATTGCGGGAACACCAACCTTGAGCCTTTCTTTTCTTCTCTAGCGAATTGCAGCAGCATAATGTGGCTTGATTTGTCCTCAATCGGCATTGGAGGCAACATCCCGCCAATCATCAGCAACTTGACAGCCGGCGGCATCTACTTGGATGACAACAAAATTAGCGGTGCAATTCCTCGTGCCATCGGATACCATCCCTTGCTGGAAGTTTTAGGCCTATCCAACAACATGTTGGAGGGCCCAATCCCCTCAGAGCTCTTCCAACTGCAATGGCTTAGTGAATTGAACTTGTCATATAACCAAATCAACGGAGGAATACCAACATCCATTGGCAGAGCTCAACAATTGTACGAGTTGGACATATCGTACAATGAGCTTCAAGGAGAAATACTGGATACCCTGTCGAACCTCACTCAACTGATGGTGCTTATCCTTCGGAATAACAGGATCAATGGTGAAATTCCCAAATCCATAGGTGCAGCTCAAAAATTATCTTACATCGACATATCCTACAATTGTCTTCAAGGTGCTATACCGGAAACCTTGTCCAACATCACTTCCCTGTTTCATCTTGTTCTCAATGATAACCAGCTGTCAGGCCCCATACCAACTTGTCATGGTCGGTCAGACCTACACCAGAAGGCGCCGGACCAGGGACGTGCGCAGGGCCAGGGAGCGCGCTGAGCGCGTCAACCAGGCTGCCCTGGCCGCGTTAGTGGCTAAGGAGGAAAGTTTGTTAGCCTTCTGTTTTTAGTTCCTAAATTAGTGGATCATGTTGATCCGGTTGATTGAGGCCTTGGGCCATATATTCCTGTACGAGACATTGGAAGTAATCAAGCAAGATTAAACCTATCTATTCTCTCGCTCTCTTCTCTAAGCCGGCGGGGGTATAACCCACCGACGAAGAACGGCGGCAAGGGGGCATAACCCGGCCGGCCACCACGGACGAGAGACTACGATCTTCGTAGTCGAGGTCCGCCTACCTGGGGCTCGGCGCCCTTGACAACTTGGTATCTCGGTCTAGGCGATCCTCACCCACCCGCTCCTCCCGGTCATCCACGGCAGCCCGCCGCCATACCGGCCGCCACCCTCACCCTCAGATTCAGCCGTATCCACCTCCACACCTCCAACCATGGGCGACCGAGGCGACCCGCCAACCATGGCGATGTCATGCAAATGCTCAAAACCACGACCAGCGATATGTCGGCGATGAAGACGGACATGGCGGGCATGAAGGAGAAGGTTGGCTCATCGGCGGACTCAACCCCGTCCCGACGGTCAGCACCGCACGGAGTACCCCCCTCCCCCAAGTTCTAGAAGATGGACTTCCCGCTTTTGGCGGCAAGTCCGACCCATGATATTCATCAATCGGTGTGAGTCGTATTTCCGCCAATAACGCACCATCTTTGGAGGAGAAGGTGTGGATGGCGTCATATAATCACGGAGGATGTGGCCCAAGCGTGGTTCATCCGGCTCCAGGAAGACGCGGCACGCCTCCATGGGGGCGCTTCAAGGAAGCTGGCTGAACCTGCGTTCGGGCCGGCGTTGCGCTCAGCGCCATTTGTTCGAGCTCACCGAGTGCCATCGCACGGGGGTTGTTGAGTATTCAATCGGTTCAGGCGCTCCTTGCTGGGCTGGTAAGCTGGATGAAGGGCAGCGGGTGCAAATTTGCACCCGGCGGACTGCAACCCCCCGCTCGGCCATCGGTGCGCATCCACGGCCGGAGGCGCAAGCGGCGGCGATGAGTTTGCGCGCTCGCTGGAATCGATCGAACTCGATCGTCTCAGCCACTTGCCGGCCCCGGGCGCTTCCGGGCGATCTTCCGGCTCCCGCTCCCAAGGCCGTCGGCTAAGCTGCGGGGGGCAATACTCCCCACCACCGGCGCTCTCGGTACCGGCGGGCGCTGCCGCCCGCCAGCGGCCGCGGGCGTTGCGGCGTCGCCTGCTGCTCGGGGGAGGCAATCGACCAAGCGCCGTAGTCTTCATCGTCGAATGTGATGCGTCGTCCCACGGCTTTGGGGTGGTGTTCTTTGCGGGAGAACCACCCCGATCGCTTTCTTGGCGGGCGGTCGCACCCGCCGCCGTGCTCTGGCGGCGTATGAAAGGGAGCTGATCGGGTTGGTTCAGGTCGTCGCCATTGGAGGCCCTACCTGCAGAGGGGCGGCGGTTCCGCGATGAAAACGGACCATTACGACTTGAAATTCTTGTTGGACCAGTGCTGGCGACAATCAGCGGCATCCTTTGGGTGGGAAAACTTCTTGGCTTTGATTTTGCGGTGGGTACAAGCCGGGAGCCACCAACGCTGTCGCGAGACGCGCTCTCACGGCGTGACACCGTGGATGGGGAGGCTGCTGGCCCTCTCCTTCCACGGTTTGACTTCATCGACCGGCTGCGCTAGGCGAACTCTAATGATCCGGCCCTTCTCGCCTTGCACGCCCGAGATTGAGGCCGGCACCGCCAGAGCCCCTGGTCGGTGGTGGATGGGCTGGTCCACTACGCCGGGCGCCTCTTCATCCCGACGGCGTCGCCATTGCTGCAGGAGATTTTGGCGGCGGTCCATGAGGATGGTCATGAGGGCGTCTAGCGCACTCTCCATCGTCTTCGGCACGACTTCCATTTTCCTAACATGAAATAGGCAAAGGCGGGACCTGGTGCGCGCGCGTGTAGCGTCCGTCACCGAACAAGTCGGAGCACTTACTTCCGGCTGGTCTGTTGGCGCCGCTCCCCATACCACAGGGCGTGTGGACTGATGTCGCCCTTGATTTCGTGGAGGCGCTGCCCAAGGTGCGGGGAAAATCGGTGATCTTGATGGTGGTGGACAGGTTCAGCAAATACTGCCACTTCATTCCGCTGGCCCATCCGTACACCGCCGAGGAGTCGGTCACGCAAGCTTTCTTCACCGACATTGTGCGACTACGGCGTGCCCGGTCCATGGTGTCGGATCGGGACACGGTCTTCACCTCGGCGTTGGGATGAGCTGATGCGTATGATGGGCACCAAGCTGTGCATGACGTCGACGTTCCACCCCCAGTCGGATGGCCAATCGGAGTCGGCCAACCGCGTCATCATCATGTACCTCCGATGCCTCGCGGCCCGGCGGCGCCCGGTGGCTCTGCTGGCTTCCATGGGCGGAGTACCTCTTCAACACAGCCTACCAGTCATCGCTGCGGGACACCCCCTTCCGCGTGGTGTATGGTCGTGACCCGCCGTCCCTACGGTCCTATGAACCGAGAGAGGCGCGGCTGCCGGCGGTCGCCAAGACGATGGAAGAACGTGAGGAGTTTTTGGCGGATGTCCGCTACCGTTTGGAGTAGGCCCGGGCGTTGAAAGCGCACTACGACAAGGGTCATCGGCCGGTGGCGTACTAGGTGGATGACTGGGTGCTCTTGCGCCTACGCCAGCGTGCGGCTGCCTCCCTACCACAGGTGGTCACGGGCAAGCTCAAGCCACGCTACTTCGGGCCGTACAATGTGGTGGAGATGATCAATGACGTCATTTGTTCGGCTGGCCTTGCCCGTCGGTACCGCATTCACGATGTCTTTCATGTGGGGCTGCTCAAGAAGTTCCATGGGCCTCCTGCGGATGCCCCGCCCCCGGCCGCCGACACTCCATCATGGCGCCATTGCGCGAGCCGGTGCGTCTTTGTGCGCTACCGGTGGCTCGGCGTTCTTCGGAGTCTGATTCTTTGGAAGGGCGGTCCCGGCGTTGTCCACACTGGGAAGATGTGGGAGCAGTTCGGAGCCGCTACCCGACCTTCCGGCTCGAGGGACGAGCTGGCTCTCGGCGGCTTAGGAGATGTCATGGTGAGACCTACACCCGCGCGCGGGCGCGGGGGCGTGGCGCGGGGCCGGCTGGCCGAAAGCACGTCAACCGGGCTGCCCCGGCCGCAAGTCACGTTAGTGGCTAAGGAGGAAAGTTTGTTATATACTGTTTTTAGTTCCTAAATTAGTGAATCATGTTGATCCGATTGATTGAGGCCTTGGGCCATATATTCTCATGCGAGACATTGGAAGTAATCAAGCAAGATTAAACCTATTGTAACACCCGATTTTTGACCCGTTCTAAAATTCGCTAAAAATTTGAACTTTTTCGATAATCGTGATTTAACCCAACACTCTGGAAGTTTCCATTTATTTTGACACCTCAAATTTATTCCACTAATTTTGGCAAGACCTAAAGTGGGGTTACATTTAATAAAAGAATAGAGGAATAAGAAAAACAAAGAGAGAAAAAAAAAAAAAAGGGAAAAGAAAAGAAGAAAGGAAAGAGGGGAGAAGAAACCAGCCCGGCCCACTTCCCTTCCCTTCCCTTCACCACCGCACGGGCCGGCCCGAACAAAACCGGGCCGACCGGCCCACCCTTCTCACCCTTCTCTCCCTCGTAGAGCGCCTTGCGGGACCCACCTCCCCTTCTTCTTCCTCGGGCCATGTCGATGGCGACCCGAACCACAGCCCCTCGGGCCCGACCCGCCGATCCACCGTACAGAGCGGAGAGGAGGAGACCGGGAGCGGCGGGCATCGGCCTTCAAAGAGCCAGGGCGAACCACGAGCCTCCGGCTCGGTGCCGCGCAAAGCGCCTGGCGCCGGCGGCGGCGCCGCCGCCTGGCGAGCCACCGGGCTTGCCGGCGAGCCCGCCGCACCCGCATGGTACTGAGTGCGACGACCGGAACTGGCGGGGCCGTTGCTGGCCCGCCGCGCACACCTTGCGGGCATCGGCCCATTTCAGCGCACCGCACAAATGGAACCGGCGCCATTACCCGGCCGCTGCCGGCGGTCCGACAACGACCACCGCCATGGCCCGGCTAGCCGACCCGGGATCCGGACACAGGCGGGGCGGGCGAGAGGAGCAAGCCGGGAGTCCACGAGCACGGCGCCCGGTTCTTGGAAAAGATTGGGGCGCGCGGAAATATCTCGCGGAGCACCAGCGACGCGGCGATATAAATAGCTTTGCCCGGCGAGCCTCGGACCTCGCCCGGCGGCGGAGCTCCGCAAGGGGCAGGAACACGCGGTGCTCGCGCTTGCAACCCTCTCCCCCCTTCCCTCGGCCGTAGTCCGAGTTTCCCCCAAATCAAATTCGCGCCCGCGGAGCTGGGTGCAAGGAAGGCGCCGCCGTGGTCGGCGTCAAGTGCAATTGGCACGTCGGTGCGGCTCCCTAAACACCCTCCCTACCTTTTCCCTCACCAAATGGGCTCGATCGTGCGGTACAACCCCGAGTCGGAAACCACCGTCGCCACCATCCGCCCGTTCACGCCGCGCCCGAGGTGGGAGCCTTGCTCGCCGCCCGAGACCACCACCACCGAGTCCGGGACGATGTGGGGTATCCTACGGACCCCTCGCGGCGAGCTTTTTCGGCGGGAAGGGCTACTCGGCGAAACGCCGACGGGCGCCGCCCGTCGAGCACGACGGACGGAGGCCGCGCCCGACTCCGTCAAGCGCCCGTAGCGGCGTCGGCCCGGAGCCAACCGGATGGCGACACGCGTCCACCCGTTATGCCACCGTTTCTCCCCTCCGTTACGCCTCGTGGGCAGGCCGGACCCACTGGTCGATCAGCGATGGATGAGTACGAGTGGAAAAGCAGTGGAAAATGCTAGGTCTACCCGAGATTGTGTACCCCTAATGCTATAAGTACCAATCCGGACCTCGAGAAAATTCAGAAAAAAATATGTAAATGAACTAGATCCTGTGGAGATAATTGTCATGATTTTTATTATATTTTCACATTAATAAAATAATGACATAAAAATCCCACCTTGTTTATTAATTGGAATTAAACTTAGGAAAATCATAACTTCCGAACCGTAACTCCAAATTGGGTCAAACCACTTTTGATATTTTTCTAAATTCGAGCTTTATCCACTGCTACTGGTTTTATATATTATCACCTGGTTCATTTTGTCGCTATTCAATTGCCCTATTAATTTTGTGTAATCACCGCCGTGCGAGAGTAGTAGCCGGCGAAGACCTCAACGGAACTAGGCGATCCCGACTACGTTCGGGCGGACGACAACGGTAACCAAGGCAAGTCCTTACCCCCCCTTAATAATGTTGACCTAATTAATCAACCTGCTCTTATACGATGATAATCATGGTTATATTGCTATATGAATGATATGATGCATGATGATATAATATGACTAAGTGAGACCAATGAATCCTATTTAATAATGTGAACCATCCAACAAAAAGGTGAGTGGTGATAGCCTACACGGAGGTAGACTAGTCACAATCGGGGATGAATCCCGCGGAGAGATACTCGCCTCCCTAAGGACCGGTTCATAGACCATCCACCTAGTATGATATTCGTACAGCCGCACGTCGGGATGGGGCGCGATCTCACACCCCGTTAGGTCAAGGTATAGTTTCTAACCTAGGAGGCCGGCGTAGGCAACGGTCTATCGGGAGCTGACTCGGATGCTAAGTGATCTTCCGAGGTCGGGTTGGCGTGGTTGCTATGTGATCGTCCACGTAAAACAATTGGCGCTTTGATATCATTTATAAACTTATGAGTTGGCGGATGCTAAGTGATCTTCCGCGATGCTATGTGCTAATGGGATGCTATGTGATCTTCCCATTTCCAACCCCCGAGAAGTCGTGGTAGGATTATCTTTGAAACCTAGGGTGGCTACCAGCGGGTGCGGGATCTTGTTGGACTATTCTTGCCGTGATCACGAGGAGAGTATGTCCATCGTGTGGGGAAATTGTACACCCTCTGCAGAGTTATTTAAATCTATTCGAATAGCCACGTCCTTGGAATGGGCAACCGCTAGGACGGATCATCTATGATTAGTTTAATCCTCGTTGATGCTAGCTGTTTGTGCCTTGTGAAGCGGCGACCATATAACTTTGATCGGGAACTAGTAAGGGCAGTTTTAGAGACCCCGCTGGGGCCCAAACTGTAATAACCACCAAACCCGGGTTTGGACTTGTTGAGTACCTTTGTACTCACCCGTTGATTTTTCGGACTTCGGCTTAGAGGAGGACTTGACTCACGATGATCGTGAGGATTTTTCGCGGGGAGGATTAGACTTGATGTTTTCGGCTTTGCTAGGACTATGATGTTGATACTAGAGTTTTCGACCTACGCTCAAGTATGCTTGTGGGTGTGGTAGGCTAGGACCACTAGACGCTGTAGCAGACTACGATAAATAAAGTGCCACGGCACACTACGCTTACCCAATGTTGTGTCTTGTTAAGATTGTGACCTTTGGGCCACTTATGTAAGACCTATTTATCCTATCAATAAAGCTCCGGCACCTTTTAAACAAATCTGTGTCCACTCTTGTTTTTATCAATGTATTAGCGCGTGATCCTGGCGTGTAACACGTAAGGTTAAGGACCCATTAAGGTGGGGGCGGCAGAGTGGTATCGAGCCAAGCTTGACAAGTAGGATGAAACTCTAGGTCCCGATGCACAACAAAAGATAACCACACACCCGGTTGTTCTCATACTTTCATATGCAAAAAATAATTCTAACTTGTGGAAGTGTTTTTTGCAGTATGGAAAACCCCATTGATAATGACTGGGAACAATCAAACTTTATTCTTTGAGGAAGGATTTCCCCATCTCTTATGGGAGACACACCACCGACCGGGATACACCGAGCCTCCCCAGTATTTCTTCATACAATATGAGGATGCGGGAGTGCGAAGATGTGAAGTGCGAATGCACATAAAAGAACATCCCGACTTCTCTGCAGGTTCATGCAAGATGGTACACCATGATTGGTCAGAGGCCATGGGACACCACCCAAAAGGTGGCACGACAGGCGTTGGGCGTGCTGCTGCGGCATCTTCGAGGAAGACATAGAATACACACCGGCGAAGTATCTACCTGTACCAGACCAAACTACCTGTGCGAGGCGTAACAAAGTACGCGAATTGATGAAGATCGACCCCAGGAGTATTGGAGTGCGAAGGTGTTCACCGTCGTAGGTACCTACACCACGGACACTTTGTGTGAAGATCGACAACGAGAAGATCCAAGCTTGGCGAGTCGCTTTCAAGAAAAAAACAAGCCAAGGCCGACAAGATGACCATGGAGGCACACAAGATCGCTAGGGAGCTGGAGTGGTGCGGGGCGAGGAGTTGAGGAAGACCAAAGAAAGCAATCTATGCGACTGAAGCGAAGCAAGAGGACATACATCGGGAGAAGAATTTCAGCAAATGCCGCTAGTGAAGTGCCGACCCTATGACCCTCAACGCCTCATTATGGCCTAAATGGATGCGTCGCACCGGGCGAGTCTATGACCGATTCGAAACAATTGAAAGCGAGGAATGCATGCGCGGACAACTTCCAACGGGAAGCGGACCGCCCCGGCATCCCATGACAAGGGTACCTTGTGCCAAAGACAAGCAATGTGTGGCGGTGGAACCTCCGAAAGCTACATTTTGTAAAATAAATAAGTAGCTGTAGCAAGCGGTCGCCTTTAAGGCGAGAATGGCGTAGTATCAATATGCGTAGTTTGGATGTGGTTTTCGTGTAGCATCTAAATGGTTATTATGTATGATGCGCATGTATCATGTGTAAGAACTATGAGGATGTGTTGAATGTTTGGCGTTCTTTTTAATAAATTGCATTGAGTTTTGCCTTCTTGATCCGCGAACACCATCTTACTCGCATTACTATCACAAGCAATCGATGGAAAGAAGGTCTAGCGGGATCCGCGAACGTCGCAAAAAGAAGCCATGGACCGCAATGGGAGAGGCGAGGAACCTCCAAGAAATAGGCGGAATAGGGGCAGGCAACCTAGAAACAATAGGGGCAACGAAGAAAGACCAGCAGAAGAAGAAGTCAATCAGGGAGAGAATGAACACCTACCACCACCTCCACCCAACCTAGCGAGGTGATGGACCGACGCATTTACGATTATTAGAGAGACTTGCCGGAAGAAGAGACCACGAGAACGGAAGATTAGGGGCATTTATGAGATTACGCCCACCCACCTTCGAGGATGTTGGGGATGATCCTTTGTCCGAGAGCGATTGGATACGCCTCATCACCAAGAAGTTGGATGCGGTTGGAGCAACCCCAGCAGAAAGAGTCATACTAACCACCCATCAACTTGCTGGAGCCGCAAGTGAATGGTGGGACAACTATCAGGAAGCCTCGGAAGATCTAGGAGCTATCACTTGGGATGAGTTTGTAGAAGAATTCCGTCGCTACCACGTTCCGGGGGATCATACGTAGTAAAGCGGAGGAATTTCGCAACATCCATCGGGCGCCATGACCGTCCCACAATATATCCAGTAAATTCATGAAGCTTGCGCGCTACGTGCCAAGCGAGGTAAATACTGGAGAAAAAGAAAATGGAATGCTTTTGCGAGAGGACTCAATGCTCCCCGAGGGAACAAATAGCAGGACACGAGTACGGCGGCTTCAATACAATGATGAACAAGACCATAATCATAGAAGAAGAAAAGATGAGGACCGAACGCATTGAAAGGAAGCGCAAGATGATAGCGGCAGAGAACGCGTCACCCGGCAATTTCAACGAGCCAGCCGTACGCAGGCGCACCCCAAGATTCCCACCCACTACGCAGCGTGCACCGAGGGAGTCAACAAACCCAGGCCAGCAACAACAACTACCGCACCAACCCTAACCTACACAACAACAGTCCCGTCAGCAACAACAATTTCCGCAAAGAACGCCAAAGAATAAAGCAACTTTGACAAGGGGGTAAAACAGCCTAGGACAAGAAACTCGTTATGGATGCCGCCAACCTGGACACCCGCATCGCGGTTGCCCAAATAAGAACCAGAGTAATGCCCCCGCCCCCTCGGTTGCGATGGGGACCGCGTTTACGGAATAAATCGCAATACCTCTCAAAACTCCGGCGCACCCGGAAAGGACTGCCCCGAGCTTTGGTCAAGGCAGAGTAAACCATGTGAATGCGAGAAGGCGTACGACATTTTTTGATGCCGTGTACGGTGAGTTTATAGCAAACTCTACTACTGCAACCGTGCTATTTGACTGGCGCTTCGCATTCGTTTATTTCCGATCATTTTGTTTCTCGAAATAAGTTGAGAATGGTGTTGTTACCCACCCCTCTTTTAATTCGCACCCCTGGAGCCGTAATGAGATGCTCACTACAAAGTCCTCGAGTGAGAATTATGATCAAAGGAATAGAATTTAGAGCAGATTTGGTAGTCCTAAAGACGGACGGATTGGATATAATATTAGGAATGGATTGGCTACAAAAACATCATGGGAACATATCATGCAAGGACAGAGTAGTCACAGTGACCAATCACCTAGGAAAGACTATAACGTGCCAGCCCCAAGTGTCTAAGTCGACCCCAGCAGTATACAATGTGCAAGCCACCACAGTAGAAGACGTACCCATAGTAAGAGAATATCCGGATGTATTTCCCGAAGAGCTACCCGGAATGCCACCAGACAGAGAATTGGAGTTTATTATAGACTTAATACCAGGGACAGCCCCAATAGCCAAAAGACCGTATCGGATGGCGTCAAATGAGTTGATAGAGTTGAAGAAACAGCTAAGGGAATTGCAGGATAAGGGATACATTAGACCCAGCTCATCACCCTGGGGATCGCCAGTACTATTTGTAAAGAAGAAAGATGGCAGCCAACGCATGTGCATTGACTACAGATCCTTAAATGAAGTCACCATCAAGAATAAGTACCCTCTTCCAAGAATAGACGATCTATTTGATCAACTAAAAGGAGCCCAGTATTTCTCCAAAATAGATCTCAGATCAGGCTACTACCAACTCAAGATCCGACTCAGTGATATCCCGAAGACAGCATTTGTGACCCGCTATGGACAATATGAGTTCACGGTTATGCCCTTTGGATTGACAAATGCTCCTGCCTATTTCATGAACCTAATGAACAAGGTATTCATGGAGGAGTTAGATAAGTTTGTTGTAGTATTCATTGACGACATACTTATTTACTCCAAGAGCGTCGAAGAACATGAGCAAAGACACCTGAGAATAATCTTAAGCAAGTTAAGAGATCACCGACTATATGCCAAATTCAGCAAGTGCGAGTTTTGGTTACAAGAAGTTGCCTTCCTAGGCCACGTCATCACGGCAGAAGGAGTAAAAGTAGACCCCGAGAAAATAAGAGCAGTAACAGAATGGCAGCAACCCACCAATGTCACGGAAATAAGAAGCTTCTTAGGATTGGCAGGATATTACCGAAGATTCATCGAAGGATTCTCCAAGATTGCTAGACCCATGACCGCACTAACACAGAAAGGAAAAGAATTTCTATGGACAGAAGCCTGTGAGAAGAGCTTCCAAGAGTTGAAGACAAAGCTTACCACGGCCCCGGTACTCACCTTACCGGATATACATAAGGATTTCGTGGTATCTTTGCGACGCATCCCGACGCGGACTAGGATGTGTTCTAATGCAAGAAGGGAAAGTTGTGGCATACGCCTCCAGACAACTGAAGAAGCATGAAGAGAATTACCCAACACACGACTTGGAACTAGCAGCAGTGGTACACGCCCTCAAGATATGGAGACACTACCTCATCGGGAACAAGTGTGAGATATTCACAGATCATAAGAGCTTGAAGTATATATTCACTCAGACAGAATTAAATCTAAGACAAAGGAGATGGCTGGAGTTAATAAAAGACTATGATCTAAGTATACAGTATCACCCTGGAAAGACCAACTCCATAGCCGACGCACTGAGTAGGAAGACCCACCGAAGACACGTAGAAGATCTTCAGAGTAACCCCGAATTGGCCCAAGAAGTAGGCAAGCTAAACTTACTCATTGGGGAACAAGGAACGCTGGACACACTAAGCGTACAACCTACCTTGGAACTTCAGATTAAGACAGCTCAGGACAAAGATGACGAAACTCCAGAATTGAAGAAGTTAGTCACCCTCAAGGAAAGGGAAATGTCAGAATTTCGAATAGATGAAGAGGGAAAGCTATGGTTTAAAAATCGCATCTGTGTACCGAAGGAAGGAAATCTCAGAGACTTAATATTAGAAGAAGCACACGCCACCCCGTACTCCATTCACCCTGGAGCAACTAAGATGTACATGGATCTGAAACAGAAATATTGGTGGAAGGGCATGAAAGCGGATATCGCTAACTTCGTAGCCAGGTGTGACCCGTGTCAAAGAATCAAAGCAGAACATCATCGATCGGCAGGATTGCTACAACCGTTACACATACCAGAATGGAAGTGGGATGAGATAAGTATGGATTTCATAGTAGGACTTCCAAGGACCTCTAATGGCAATGATTCCATATGGGTAATTGTGGACCGACTAACAAAGGTAGCACACTTCATCCCTGTGAAGACCACACTCCGGGCTCACCAGCTTGCGAGGCTATACATCGACGAAATCCTTAGGCTACACGGAGTCCCTAGTAGAATAGTGACAGACAGAGGCTCGCAGTTCACCTCAAGATTTTGGAGAAGATTACACGAAGCTTTAAAGACACGCCTAGACTACAAGACTGACTTACCACCCACGACGGATGGGCAAACGAACGTGTGAACCAGATATTAGAAGACATGTTGAGAGCATGCGTATTGATCTATGGAAAGGATTGGGAACAGAGCCTATC
The DNA here is from genome assembly GCA_015847255.1 of Hyparrhenia diplandra. Classification (NCBI taxonomy): domain Eukaryota; kingdom Viridiplantae; phylum Streptophyta; class Magnoliopsida; order Poales; family Poaceae; genus Hyparrhenia; species Hyparrhenia diplandra. Next base: position 329,729 of record JADLZK010008906.1, read on the forward strand.
ATTTGCAGAATTTTCCTACAATAACAGCTACCAAGCCGGCCTAAAGATGTCCCCCGTTCGAGGCTCTATATGGGCTTAAAATGCACGAGTAACACCATTAATGTGGTCGGAAGTTGGAGAACGCACGCAGTGTTTGGACCCGACATTATCCGAGAAGCGAAGACAAGGTAGCCACGATCCGCGAGAACCCGGAAGGCGACAGAGCCGACGTAAGAGCTATCCGGCCGTAGAAGAAAAAGAGTTAGAATTCGAGTAGGGGACCACGTCTACCTAAAGGTGTCACCCCTGCGGGGAACCAGACGTTTCAAGTGAAAGGAAAGCTAGCTCCAAGGTACATCGGACCGTTTGAGATCATAGAGAGAATTGGAAAAGTAGCATATCGCCTACAGCTACCCCCGAATTGGAAGAAGTGCACAACGTATTCCACGTATCACAGCTAAAGACGTGCTTGCGAGTCCCCGAGGAACAAACTCCGCTAGAAACAGTAGACCTCCAACCAGACCTGCAGTATCAAGAGAGACCAATCAAAATCTTAGACGTGGCAAAGGAGACGACACGAAGGACGCTAGATCACACGTAAGCGAAGCAACTTGGGAAAGAGAAGAAAGTTTAAAAAAGGAATTCCCATACCTATTCAAGGAATGCAGTGCGAATTTCGAGGACGAAATTCTCTTTAAAGGGGTAGGTTTCTAACACCCGATTTTTGACCCGTTTTAAAAATTCGCTAAAAATTTGAACTTTTTCGATAATCGTGATTTAACCCAACACTCACGGAAGTTTCCATTTATTTTGACACCTCAAATTTATTCCACTAAATTTTGGCAAGACCTAAAGTGGGGTTACATTTAAAAAAAGAATAGAGGAATAAGAAAAACAAGAGAGAAAAAAAAAAAAAAGGGAAAAGAAAAAGAAGAAAGGAAAGGGGAGAAGAAACCAGCCCGCCCACTTCCCTTCCCTTCCCTTCCCTTCACCACCGCACGACGGGCCGGCCCAAGCAAAACCAGCCGATCGGCCCACCCTTCCCACCCTTCTCTCCCTCGCCGACGCACGGGACCCACCTCCCTTCTTCTTCCTCGGGCCATGTCGATGGCGACCGGGCCTGACCCCTCCGGGCCCCGCCACCGATCCACCGTACGAGCCAGAGAGGGAGGGAGACCGGGGAACAGCGGAGCATCGGCCTTCAAAAGAACCGGACGAACACGAGCCTCCAGCTCGGTGCCGCACCCAAGGCGCCACAGCGCCGGCGACGACGCGCCAAGACCGAGCCCTTTCGGGCTTGCCGGCGAGCCATGCCGCACCCGCGCAGACGTCTGGTAGCGACGGCGGAACACTGGGCGGCTGCTGGGCTGGCACGCACGCCTTGCCGCGGCATCGGCCGGCTTCGCGACCGCACAAATGGAACCCGACGCCATTGCCGGCCGCCGCCGGCGGCCCCGACAACGACCACCGCCATGGCCAGCTAGCCGGCCGGGATCGGACACCGCGGCGGAGAGAGCAAGCGGGAGTCCACGAGCATGGCGCCGGTTGCGGAAAAAGATCGGGGCGCGGCGGAAATATCTCGCCGGAGCACCCGCGGCGCCGCGGCTATAAATAGCCCTGCCGGCGAGCCTCGGACCTCGCCTGACAGGCGAGCTCCGCAGGGGCAGGAACACGCGGTGCTCGTGCTTGCAACCCCTCTCCCCCTTTCCCTCGGCCGTAGTCCGAGTTTCCCCCCCAAATCCAAATTCCGCCGCCGCGGTGCTGGAGTCGCGAGGAAGGCGCCGCCGTGGTCGGCGTCAAGTGCAATTGGCACGTCGGTACGCTCCCTAAACACCCTCCCCTACCTTTTCCCTCACCAAATGGGCTCGATCGTGCAAAGTACACCCCGAGTCGGGAAACCACGGTCGCCACCATCCGCCGTTCACGCCGCCGCCGGGTGGGAGCCTTGCTCCGCCGCCCAGACCACCACCACCGAGTCGGGACGATGTGGGGTATCCCACGGACCCCTCGCGGCGAGCTTTCTGGCGGGAAGGCTACTCCGACGAAACGCCCGACGGAGCGCCGCCGTCGAAACACGACGGACGGAGGCCGCGCCGACCTCGATCAAGCGCCGTAACGGCCGACCGGAGCCAACCGGATGACGACACGCGTCCCCCGTTACGCCACCGTTTCTCCCCTCCGTTATCGCCTCGTGGGCCGGGCCCGACCCACGGGTCGATCACCGATGGATGAGTACAATGGACCCGAGATTGTGTACCCCTAATGCTATAAGTACCAATCCGGACCTCGAGAAAATTCCGGGAAAAAAATATGTAAATGAACTAGATCCTGTGGAGATAATTGTCATGATTTTTATTACATTTTCACATTAATAAAATAATGACATAAAAATCCCACCTTGTTTATTAACTCGAATTAAACTTAGGAAAATCATAACTTCCGAACCGTAACTCCAAATTGGGTCAAACCACCCGATATTTTTCTAAATTCGAGCTTTATCCATCTTTGCTACTGGTTTTATATATTATCACCTGGTTCATTTTGTCGCTATTCAATTGCCCTATTAATTTTGTGTAATCACCGCCGAGCGAGTAGCCGACGAAGACCTCAACCAGAACTAGGCGATCCCGACTACGCCCGTTTGGGACGACAACGGTAACCAAGGCAAGTCCTTACCCCCCTTAATAATGTTGACCTAATTAATCAACCCGCTCTTATACGATGATAATCATGGTTATATTGCTATATGAATGATATGATGCATGATGATATAATATGACTAAGTGAGACCAATGAATCCTATTTAATAATGTGAACCATCCAACAAAAAGGTGAGTGGTGATAGCCTACACCGGAGGTAGACTAGTCACAATCGGGGATGAATCCCGCGGAGAGATACTCGCCTCCCTAAGGACGGTTCATAGACCATCCACCTAGTATGATATTCGTACAGCCGCACGTCGGGATGGGGCGACCTGATCTCACACCCCGTTAGGTCAAGGTATAGTTTCTAACCTAGGAGGCCGGCGTAGGCAACGGTCTATTGGGAGCGATTTCGGATGCTAAGTGATCTTCGAGGTCGGGTTGGCGTGGTTGCTATGTGATCCTCCACGTAAAACAATTGGCGCTTTGATATCATTTATAAACTTATGAGTTGGCGGATGCTAAGTGGTCTTCCGCGATGCTATGTGCTAATGGGATGCTATGTGATCTTCCCATTTCCAACCCCCGAGAAGTCGTGGTAGGATTATGCTGAAACCTAGGGTGGCTACCAAGCGGGTACGGGATCTTGTTGGACTATTCTTGCCCGCTGATCACGAGGAGAGTATGTCCATCGTGTGGGGAAATTGTACACCCTCTGCAGAGTTATTTAAATCTATTCGAATAGCCACGTCCTTGGAATGGGCAACCGCTAGGACGGATCATCTATGATTAGTTTAATCCTGTTGATGCTAACTGTTTGTGCCTTGTGAAGCGACGACCATATAACCTGATCGGGAACTAGTAAGGGCAGTTTTAGAGACCCTGCTAGGGCCCAAACCCGTAATAACCACCAAACCCCGGGTTTGGACTTGTTGAGTACCTTTGTACTCACCCGTTGATTTTTCAGACTTCGGCTTAGAGGAGGACTTCGGCTACGATGATCGTGAGGATTTTCCGCAGGAGGATTAGACTTGATGTTTTCGGCTTTGCTAGGACTATGATGTTGATACTAGAGTTTCGACCTACGCTCAAGTATGCTTGTGGGTGTGGTAGGCTAGGACCACTAGACGCTTGTGAGGCACTCGATAAATAAAGTGCCACAGCACACTACGCTTACCCAATGTTGTGTACTGTTAAGACTGTGACCTTTGGGCCACTTATGTAAGACCTATTTATCCTATCAATAAAGCTCCGGCACCTTTTTAAACAAATCTGTGTCCACTCTTGTTTTTATCAACGTATTAGCGCGTGATCCTGACACTAATACGTAAGGTTAATTAAGGACCCATTAAGATGGGGGCCTGACACCTATCTATTCTCTCCCTCTCTTCTCTAAGCCGGCGGCAGGGGGTATAACCCAGCGACGAAGAACGGCGGCAAGGGGGCATAACCCGGCCGGCCACCACGGACAGAGACTACGATCTTCGTAGTCGAGGTCCGCCTACCCTGGGGCTCGACGCCCTTGACACAACTGGTCTTAGCTGAAGCATCAATCATAATCATGGGCCTTACCAGTTACCAATAGCATATATTCAGGTTGCTCTTACCAATAAACCTGGTATGGGCTTAATGCTGTCGGAGTCAGTCAATGTTGTGTAGGCACCTAGAAAGCAGTACTATACATGCGATTGTAAATGAGTTGCACGTTGGTGCATACCTGATGACAGAAACAGAACCTGTAGAACATTCAGTGTACTACGAACTGTAGATGATGCAAAATGCAAACCAATGGTCCATGTATTTTTTTTTTTTTGACAAGGAAATAGTGATTCAATCTAGCAGCAAATCGCTGCAAAATGAGTACAATGTTTGATAATGACATTCCTCAAGGTACAGACAATAGGGCAATTTGAAGCATGGCCTTGATTGATACATACTAAACTAGGGGTGTGTGAGGGCTCCTGATTATAACGAAAAGCATTGGAGGCAAGGGAGTGTGCCTCGAAATTTTTGCTCCTGTCTATTTTTAGCACCCTAGAGGCATAGCGTCGGATGTTGTTGAGAAACACCTCGGTGTATGGCTTGATTCTCCATCCGGGGAGTGTCTTGATGGTCACCTTGAAGAAAAGTAGCCAAGACTTGATTGTCTCGTGAAATAGTTGATTTGATTTAATTCCAAACTGGAGCGAGATAGTGGACGCCGTGGAGAGAGCGATAGCTTTCGCCATGAGGACCGAGTGCAGTTTTGAACCTGAATGTTGATCTTCGGTTTATTCCTTTTGCACGGGTCCAGGAGGTGAATTCCAAGACCTGCCTTTCGTGGAGGATTTGGATCCCGACCGAGAAGTGGAGGCGTCTGTAAAACAATTTGAGCCTGAATTGGCGCACCTGCAGTAAAAAAGAAGTTGTTTTGCACTTGCATAATCTGCCCTTGACCACCGTGCTCTAGGGAATCTGCTCGTCGATAGAAGTAAGTTTCATTGTGCTTATGTGAGCACGAGCAGCATAATGAACCTGCAAAGACAGACCATTTGTGGTTCCTAAAAACGAAGCTCATTCGAGCTTTCCAAATGAACCATAAAGTAACCGTAATATTAGTCATGATGTCGCCCCCTGCGAACAGTTATTTAGGAGGACTTCTAGAGCTTCTTGAACCCCATCCTCGTTCATGGGGTAAGGAGGATGAACGAACAGGAGGGTTAGCTGAAAACCAAATTGCTCGGCAAAATTGCAATGAAAGAAAAGATGTGAGTCATTTTCAATTTGTCCACAACGAGAGCATTTGGTATCGATGTGAGTGGATTGTGTTTCCAGCTCGTTGACGTGGCAATAGCTCTCGACAAGGCGCCCAGATGAAAGTTTTTATATTAGGGGAGAGAAATTTGTTCTTCCATACCTTTTTAAGAATCATCATTGAACCTGTGGAGACACTCCTTCGACCTTGTGATGGAAGTTGTACCTGCAATTGTTTTGTTAAGAAACTTGAAAGCTTCTTTTTAGTGCTGCATTCTCCTTTTGATGAATGGATCCATTTGACATTATCATTTTGCTCGAGGGGACAACAAAGTGAGGTTTTGAATGGAGATGGAAGCAGTGTGATCGAAGATCTGATTTATGAGTTCACTGTCCCAATCAAAGCTTTGGGGTTTGAAAAGGTCAGAGATTGTATCAGGGAGTTTAGTAACTGTGATGGGCATTTTGAGATGGGAATGAATTTCCTTCCAAATGTGGCACCACGGAGTGGACCAAATGCAAGAGTTTCCTTTTTGGATTTGAATGGAGCAGGAGTTGATAAGGATATCTTTGATTGTCAAAATAGAAGACCGAAGGCAGATTTGATGTGGCTACCTTTAGCATTCCAAAAGCTGCTGTAAGGATGGTATTTGGATTTGAGAACAAGAGACAAGAAGGGGTTTTTACCTGTGGCAATCTTCCATGCTGCATTTAGAAGAAGACTTCTGTTCATCGTCATTAGGGCACTCACAAATCTTAGAAACTATCATGGTTTCTATAGTTTTGGACATTGTGTCAAGAAACTATCTCCCACAATGCAATTTTCTATCATGATATCACATGGCCCACTTGTCACTCTCACAAATTCTCTTGGTTTACGTGAAGACCTGGTTTCTTAGTTAGACTTGGTTTCTTGTGTTTTCCCTCTCTCTCTTCAATAAATATAGCGCCACATCAGCAAAAAGCAATAAATAGAGGGGTAATAAATGAGGATAGAAACCATGGTAGAGTCTGCATTGTGAGTGCTCTTAGATCTCTTATACCTAAGCCCCCTTCTTCTTTTTGGCCTGCACACATCTTTCCATGACCTGAAATTGAAGCTTTTGTGGCTAGATTCGACCACCAGAATCTTCTTATAATGGAGGTAATTTTTGAGATAAATTTCTTAGAGAAGAGAATAGTGGTCATGTAGTAAATTGGGATAGAAGAAAGCACTGAATTAATGTAAGTTAACCTGCCAGCATGATTGAGCTTATTTGCTTTTAGCTTTGTTAGTTTGGCTCTAAACTTATTGATGATGAAATTGTAAGCTCTATTCCTGTCCATGTAAAGGGAGTCCTCTGCAACAACGTCAGTTCTTGCCTACGCTACGTCAGAGCGTTAGTGAAGGTTGTTCTTGTATATAACAAACAAAGTTTAATTCTCTTAAATTAATATAAAGATCTGTGGTTTCCTTGAGTATTATATTGTGAAAATTAGTTCTAGTTTGCTGCTAGAGGAACAAGACAGGCGTTTTCTGTTTTGCCGTGGTAGCGGACGATCTAACGCGACGTCATGTCGTGTCAGTCAAGATAAACTTCGAGTTGCTTAACAAATCCAAGCAGACTTGTCCTGTCGTCCGTCCTAACATAAAAGCGAGTAAGCGACGAAAACTACGTACGGAGTACCTGAAAGAAGAGGAATGCTAACTGTAGCGATGCCTTCTGCCACTGAAATTATACCGCACAAAGCATCTTTTTTTTTTCTGTAATTTAATGGTAGCTTGTTGAGAATCTTGAATGGAGCTTGTGTGATACACACGATTTGATGTTTTTTTTCTTCTTCTCATTTTTTTAGAAACTCGACTGGTATTGAGGAAACTTACAGTTTTCAGCCGGTGCTAGCTGCTGCTGGCTTCAAGTTGTAGGATCGATCGTATCAAACTGTAAGAGTATATACAACATTTCTGGTGATACCACAATCAGATTGAGAAGGGGAATGCACACCAGAGATGTCGTTAAAATTTCAGTGCATGTACATGAGAAGCACTTGCTAACTTCGGACAATCCAACCATTGCGGTGCGAGCAGAGGACAGGATGATCATATGCAGAGGAAAGGATAGAGCAATTTTTTTTTTTGACAAGAACAGCATGAAGTTATTGTTATTCCTATATATAGACTATCAATGATCTGGACCTCTTCGAATCTTTGATCTGTGAATGAAAATCTGCCTGGTTGAGTAGCTAGCTGATCTTGGCTCTGGAGCAACCTAAATCCTTGTTTCACTTTGCAGCGTCGTGCAGTCTTTTTATGGTCGTGCTGCACCGGAGGCTAGTGCGCGGAGACCACGCTGGTCACATTGCCGTGTCGTCTTGGCCACTTAGAACTAATATACCCAACTTTTACAGTCGATCTCGGCCTATTGTCAGTAGTTCAATCCACTTTGGGCACTATCGCGCCTAATCCACGACCGCATCCGTGGAGCCTGGAGGTCCCACTGTATGGCCACCTCCATCATGTCATGTCCCAATCGTGGTTGACTGACCATTTTGTCAACTGTGATGTTGCTAGCAAGCGTGAACACAATCTGCATGTCCCAATCGTGGTTCACTGACCATTTTGTCAAGTTTGTGATGTTGCTAGCAAGCGTGAAGATGGAAACGCCCTCCTTCGCTGAGTGTATGCAGCCCATAATCCTACTACTAAAAAAGCATTAGTGAAGGTTGTTCTTGTATACAACAAACAAAGTGTAATACTCTTCTTTAATATAAAGAGTCTTGGTTTCCTTGAATATTATTGAGAAAAAATAGTTCTTAGTTTGTTGTTAGAAATTTATTGAGGCCTTGAGAATTCAGTGCTTGAGGACTTTGGTAGTACCAGAAGCCCACGCCCAGCCCAAAACTCTCCCTGCGAGATCAGGCCCATCCGAGCCCCAAAGCCCTGACTACTTCGTTCGTAGCCCCAAATACTCTCGCGCACCAGTCACCCCAAAACGACCAAAAACCTCACAAAGCTGCTGCCAACTTTGCTCGAATCCCCGCCGCGGCGTCTCCAATCCGCACGAACGCCCAAAATGCCGCGGCTGACGCCAGCCGACGCGCGCCTCGTCCTGGGCGACCCCTCGGTCCCCGCCGCCGTCATCAACGCGCTCCTCGCCGCGCTCCCGTTCCCCTCCGACCCGACCCCACGCCTCCGCCGCGCGGTCCCTCCTCCGCCGCCTCGCCGCCGACCCGGTCTGCGAGTCCCTCTCGCCACGCTCGAGCTCCTGGCCTCGCTCCCCGCCTCCTCCTCCTCCTCCTCCTCCTCCTCCCCAATCGCCGCCGCCTACATCGCCGTCGCGGCCTTCCTCGCATTCTCCGCATCCGACTTCGACGCCGCCGCGAGGGCGTTCTTCGCGCGCCCCAACGGCCGCGCGCGCCGCGCTGTCGACGAGGGAGGGTCCCCGCGCTCGCCTCCGATGAGGTCATCGCCACAGCGGACCAGTTCGAGGCCGCCGTCGGGAACAAATTCTCTCAGACCGTCCTCTGGGGCCTGTGGGGCGACCGGTCCACCGCGGAGGAGCGGGTCAGGGAGCTCCTCGCCGCCGAGTGGGCTGCGATTGGGCCGTCGCTGCTCGAGACGGCCGCTGAGCGGATCGTCGGGGATGGGGCCGTGGAGACATGGCGTGCCGCAGATGAGGCCACCCGTGTCAAGCTTCGCATTTTGGGTGAGGATTTTTTTTTCATTTACTTTTTGGTTTTGGTGTGAGGTTTCCAGCGCATTTGTGATTTGACAGTAGATTTGTTGGTAGCCTCTGGATTGGATAAGTCGCGATGCTATAATTTTTCTCTACCCCAGGATAACCTAGAAAGTGTACAATAAATGTAGATGAAACATTTTGATTTGAGTAGATTGCTTTATCTGTGTTGCAATCTAAGGAACTAGCATGCAGTGGCGCTTTTATGTCTATTATAAGTGATGTATATAAACAAAATGGGAACATTGAGTCGGAATTTAGAGTTGATATTCATCTTGGGCTAGAAATCTATTTGCCTTAACGTGTTATATCTCTGAAACAACCATGACTTGAAGCTATCCCAAACAGGTAATTGGAGGGTACTTGCTAATTTTGTTGCTTCTAGTTTCTTGTTTATCATAGATCAAACTGCATAATTTTAATCTTGTGAATACTTTTGACGGTGCCACAACAATATTTTCATGGCTTTATAGTTTATACTACTCACTTTAGTTATTCTAGTATCTTTTTTTGTTTGTCTGCATTTATGTTTCTTATTGATTTTGCAATTCTATGCATTCCATATAGAGCAGTTTGGTTTCATCTCTTTTGGGCCAGCTCTTAGGTCATTATTTGCATAGTTAGCTGCTAGATGTTTTAATTTTCTAATTTGTTGTCATTCTGGTGTTCATAAGGCACAAGTTCATGGCCTTCATAGCCTATATAATTGATTTTATGAAATGAAATTTACAGCTGGGGAAGAAAAAAAACACGTGAGATTCTTAGCAAACTTGAAGAACCTGCCTCCAGTGCAAGTGCAAATCCAATTTCAACACCAGCTGTTGAGAAGGTGATTGATGCGCTCAAAACAAGCTGTGCTGACCTTCGCAGTGTTGTGGAGGATCCGCTTCCAGCTGCGAAGGCAGTTGCAGCTGAGGTATTGGCTGCAAGGATGGAGAAAGGCGTTAGTTTGAATGCTGAAGAAGTAAGAGGTCAACCAACAACTTATGGCACTGCAGGCCTGAGTGCTCCTAATGACAAAGACAAGGGTCCGAGCACAGGTAAACCTCACAGCCTTATGGAACGGAACCCAACAGCACGGACCTCTCAGGTGAGCATTTGTTTTTGAAAGAGTTATCTTTGCTTCTAAACTTTGTTCATACGAACTTGCTTTGATTGTTAAATTGAATTTGTAATTGTAATAACTAGCTTTTGTTTCCATTGTGATTGAAAGTGATTGCAGTGCCTATATCATGTCAATATTTGGCATTAAACATTGTGTGTGTGCATTTATTCTTTTTGCTATTGATTGAGTTTTCAGTATGAACCATTCTCTTCACTGCCAACTTTCTGCTCCTGCCTACATTCCCTATGTTTTCTGCAAAATCTGAATGATATGTGTTATGAAATATTTTGAGGATATATGTGTTCTTGGTAAGATGCTCCGACCATGAAAAGAAATAATCAAATGGGGTCACAAAACCTAATAGCTGTAGGATTTCATTTCACTTTAGTAAGGTAGCTACTGAAATTTGGATTTCAGATCATGAATGCTCTACTACAGTCCCTCTTTTGTTACACTCAAAAGTAAACTTCTTGTAGTCTAATTTAAGCACAATCAAGGTATAACATTACTTTTTAGTTAGCCTATAGAATAGCTTAGTATCACAACCGCAAAATGTTAGATTCTGATCATGTTTCTGAAAAGGAAACACTTGTTTGCAGTGGGAGGAGTCACCTGGTCCTGAGAGTTCAGAATCATCATTACGTAGACCGCACTTGCCTAGCCCAAGGAGAGTACCAGTTTCTCCTTTGCCACCGGGGAGAAACAAAAATAGGCGTAGAAGGTCAAGGAAGTGGTGCTTGTTAGAAGAAGAAACACTAAGACAGGGTGTTGAACAGTATGTTTTGTCTTGATGTTCAGATATTATCGTTTGACATCTATCAGCTTTCTTGTTTGAGAACACTAGTGTTTAGATTGCTGTTGTTGTATGTTCCTCATCGTTATATTGTGCCTGTTTCATGTGTAGGTATGGCAGTGGCAATTGGAAGGACATTTTAAATAACAATCCTGACGTTTTCATCGGCAGAACATCGGTGGGTACTTGGTTATTACAGTGTAGTTGCTGTGGTTGCCAATCAAGGTACTGACAGGTTGTATGTGTATGATGTATTGTAGTTGGACTTGAAGGATAAGTGGAGGAATATGATGAAGATGAACCGATAATGTAATGGAGAAACATGTTGGTGGACAAGGTACTGATGTTGGTGGACAAGGTTCTGGAGCCCCTTCACGGTCTAGAGCACCTTCTAATGGTTTACTAGGGTGAAGTAGCTAGCCTGTTACCACTTACCACTATAGTCATGATGTATTTAGCGTCAAGGGAGCACAGTAGACTATTGAACTCCAGTCTCACTAATTTTGGCCAAACTTTAAGACATAATGCTTATCAAGTGGCTGATTCACCGCACAGGTGTAGTATTATGTAATGCTGTTCTCGTGCTTGCATCCTAGCTTTACTCGTACATGCAATATACATGTAGATAAACTTTTTTTTTTTTTTGGTAAAAACATAAGACCCCTTAAAAAAGATGTTGTGAAGCATATTTAACAGCACACATGGAAGCATAACTAGTAAATGGAACATTTGAGTGATTTGGTGAGTTGATATCATCTCATCCTAGCTTCAACAAGTTGTTATCATAGTATTCACTAAGGCATGGATCGGCATAGAACATAGGTGGGTAACTCTATTTTTATTGTGTCTGTCAATATGTGTGTTATTGCACAAAGCATCTTTTTTTTTTTTTCTGTAACTTAATGGTAGCTTGTTGAGAATCTTGGAATGAAGCTTGTGCGATACACACGATTGATGATTTTTTTTTGTCATGGTTGGATAACAAATAAACTCGATTGGTATTGAGGAAACTCACAGTTTTCAGCCGGTGCTAGCTGCTGCTGCCAATAATTTGGCTTCAAGTTGTAGGATCGATCGTATCAAAACGTAATAGTATATCAGAGATGTCGTTAGAATTTCAGTGCATGAGAAGCACTTGCTGACTGAGAATCCAACCATTAATTCCACCATTGCGGTGCGAGCAGAGGACAGGATAGATTCATACGCTAACTCGCTAAGGATCCAAAGAGTCAGGATAGATCATATGCAGAGGAAAGGACAGAGCATGGTTTTTCCTTTTTGTTTGACAAGAGTTTGACAAGAAGAGCATGACTTTTCCACGACGTAACATCCATGGAATTCTCACTATATGGCCCACCTCCAATCCTCCATCAACCATCATGGCATGTCCCAATCGTGGTTGACCATTTTGTCAAGTTTCTGATGTTGCTAGCATGCGTGAAGATGGAAATGCCCTCCTTAAGGAAAACACAATCTGGTCTTTGCACTCATCGCTGAGTGTATGCAGGCCAATAATCTACTACTCCTATAAAGATACTTAACGTGCAAGCTATCCACCTTGTCACCCCACTAACGAGAAGCATTTATGGTCAACTAGCCTTTTGCAATTATAATCTAAAGCATATCATCCACTAGCATTATGACACGTTATCCACTAACATTACCTTAAAATTGTTTATCCTATTGTAAAATAATTTTATTTTAAATTATCAACAATTTCTATGGCAATCGGGGGTATTATTTTCTTAATCCTTGAGACCCTTAAGGTTTATGTGTTAGCGATCTTAAATTCCCGCGGCAACGCACGGGAATCCACCTAGTGTTACAGACGAAGTAGCACTTAGGCTACAACAAACTACCGCACCACAAAAGGAAAAGATGCACTTAGGCTACAACAAACTACCGCACCACAAATGGAAAAGATTTACAAACTAGGAACAAAAGGAGATTAATCTAAGCTTCAATTATATTGCTAAATTTCCAATCAATCCACTAAGGCTCCAGGAAAGCAACCTCTAATTTCCTGCAACCAGTTTGTATTGGAAATTAATCTAATTTAGTATCTTTAGTTTTTATTACCCCTTTCTTCAAATACCATAATAAAATTAATTTTACTTGAGAGGAACTCTCAGTTTTGAAAGATCACATTTGCTTGGTAAATTATTGTTCTAAATAAATGTATTGTCACGTTTTAGTGTTATTTTTACAACGTTGTCACATTTTAGTTGAAACTAGTTCAACAAGTTGCTAGATTGTGTGATACCAGAGTTCTTTGAAAAGCGATATTATTAAGAGGGACTGGATCGATTTAGCACAGTATCCACCGCCGTATTTTTTGCATTTTGACCCTTTCTTGAAAAGAATCTCACAAAAACACCCTTTTTTGTTTTCGTGCACAATATAGACCCTTTTCTCGGCGCCACGGGTCACGGCGCCGAGGTATAACGTCTCGGCGCCACCACCCATGGCGCCGAGGTTCACGGCGTGGGAACCAATTTTAAACGTTGTGACATCGCAAATTTTACATTTTTTCCCCTCGGCGCCACGAGATCACGGGCGCGAGCTGGGCGCCACGCATCACGGCGCCGAGCTCGGCGCCCGATCCACGACGCCGAGGGGAGAAATGTAAAATTTGCATTCTTTTTTTTCTCTTCTAGCACTTTTGGCAGAGACAAATAGTACTCTTCTGTGTATTATACCGAAAGTAAGTTGTGGTTCATCTGGTTAGTGCGTGTGGGTCTGTGTCTGAAGGTTTGGGTTCAAACCCCATTTTAGCTGCTTAATCCTCTTTTTTTCACGAGAAATGTAGCAATTTACGTTACTTTATGCTGATTACGATAATATATTATTACACCATACACTGTACATTCATTACATTTGAAATCATTAGGCGTGACATGTTTAAATAAATAAATACATAAACCCATGATTTTCTCCCTTTTTTTTATTTTTAACAAGCATTCATTTTTTTATTAGATTTGAAATCATTGCACGTGACATGTTTAAGTAAAGAAATACATAAACCCATGATTTTTTTCCTTTTTTATTTTCAACAAGCACTCATTTTTTATTAGATTTGAAATTATTACACGTGACATGTTTAAATAAAGAAATACATAAACCCATGATTTTCTCCCTTCTACGTGACAAGTTTAAATAAAGAAATACATAAACCAATGATTTTCTCCCTTTTTTATTTTTAATTTTAACAAGCAATATAACAATTGATGTTATTTGATTAGCAATTACAATAAATACGTGTGTATAATGATTGTTAAATTTGAAATAAAAACGAAGAAAAAAAGGTGATTTCCTATTTAAAACTAAAAAGACAAAAAGAAAAGTGATCTGCAGGATATCGAACCATGGGCTCCCACCTCAGACCCATGCGTTCTAACCAACTGAACCGCACTTGATTTGTGTACTTTTGTCGGAACATTTCTACTTGTTCATTCAAACACGCCTAAAAAAGAAGAAAAAAAATGCAAATTTTACATTTTCCCCCCCGCCGTGATCCGTGGCGCCGAGGGGGAAAATGTAAAATTTTTATGCCACGCCGTTTAAAATTGGTTCCCACGCCGTGAACCTCGGCGCCATGGGTGGTGGCGTCGAGCGTTATACCTCGGCGCCGTGACCCGTGGCGCCGAGAAAAGGGTCCATATTGTGCACGAAAACGAAAAAAGGGTGTTTTTGTGAGATTCTTTCGGAAAAAAGGATCAAAAAGCAAAAAAGACGGTATCCACCGTTACAAACTTCCTTCTACATTTCTACTGTATCACAAGCATGTATAGTGCGGGGGTATAAGCAACAACAAAGGTTTATCGAAACACGGGTGAATGGTCGATCACGAAAAAAGCAAAGGTTTATCGCCAATCTGAAAATAGTGTTCCCAAAATCAGTTTGCTTTCTATTTTGAATCTTGAAACTACCAAAAGACAAGAAATAATCATTTACATAATTACATGCATAAGATCGAGTGCTTAATTGAACGTGAAGTCTTGGGCACTTTTTTTGGATGAAGGGTATTTCTATTTTAGCAAAATTTTGACACGTTAGTTCATATATAAACCATATGAGAAAGGGATGTTTTTAAGAAACACGTAGCTTTATCTAAATATTTCTTCGCATTAATCCTCAGTTCCTCATGAAAAGCACACCAAAAGAAAAAACTCATAAATTCAATATGAAGTTAGAAACATTGTGCCATCTATCCAGTGGCGTCTAATCATCCTTACAACGACAGCCATTGAACCTGTTTTCAAAATAATCTATTTACCACTATCGTTATGTAAAATAATCTAAAGTAACTCTCTACTATTCATATAAATTGTCTACATACTTGTGGCATTATAACAAGTACTGAAGTCGCACTAAATTCACATCTCAATTACCAACCTCATGTATAATTAAAGATAATAAACCCCTGTGAATTGGCTTGTAGTCCAATGGTAGGACGGTCTAGTGAGATGCTACCCACCATGGTTTAAATAAATCCCGGCGTTCACACCTTTTCATGGGATTTTTCCAGAATTTATCGGCGTTATGCATTAAGTGGTAAGCGGCGTTCCGTCGACGACGAGTCACCAATGGTGACTTCGAGAATCTTCGATCCGTCGGGTGCTCATAGGGGGGGTGAGTGTGTGTGCGTGTTGTGAGCTTATGCGTTGTACTGTGTCATTCTTAAAAAAAAAGGATAATAAACCCTAAATCTAAATCACATACGTCTAGCATTCTAAAAATTTTTTCCTAAAAATACTTTTATTTAAGTCACAAATATATGCTTTGGTTGGTGTATGTTTTGCGATGAAGTTTTGTGTATTCTCAATTCCTCTAATATTAAAAGTACAATATAAAAGCTAGGGTAAAGTATATCTTGAACCTTCAAGTTATATGTCAATCTGATTTTCAACCGTAAATTTGAGAGATGTCTATATAGATCTTCGTCCTAAGGTCTTGTGGAAGGCGCAACAATTCTAATTTTTCTAAGTAATACGTGGATTCTGCCTACCCTTTTGGTCAGTGGTCAAACTACTGAAATCAAGATAATGTTAAAGTAGATATGACCCAGGACTTGGTTAGTGAAGTGATCAACGTAATGATGGCAATTAGATATCACCCACCACGCACTCCCTTCGCTATTTAAATCACAGGGGCGTGTTTGTTCACAGCTACAAGCAATTAAGCCAAGATCTCCATCTCTAGAGCTTGCTTTCCACAAATCCAGAGCAAAGCTAATACTACTGCAATATTTAGTTCCTCATTGCATTCTTCACAATGGCCAGATTTCTCGCCCTCATGACCATCACCGTTGTTGTCAGCTCCTGCCATGTCTCTGCAACAGAACCAGCTGGCACCGATCGTACTGCGTTACTCTCCTTCAAATCTAGCATCCAAGGTAATAGCCTTTCTGATTGGGGCTCCCATAGGACAGGCAATTGGACTTGGACAGGTGTTACATGTAACTCAAGGGGGCGTGTAATCTCCCTTGAACTCTCTGGCTTCGAACTCACCGGCGTCATCCCACCGGCGATCGGCAACCTCTCTGCACTTGAGCTTCTTGATCTCAGTGGTAACCAACTCTCTGGCAGCATTCCTCCAGAGCTTGGCAAGTTGTCACAGCTTGGGTCTCTGAGCCTTGACAACAACCTTCTCACGGGGGTTATCCCTGAAACACTTGGCCATCTAAAAAGCATGACTCGCATTTCCCTCTCTTACAACAATCTCACTGGTGACATCCCAGATATTTGCAATTGCTCCTCCTTGACCACGATTCTCCTATACGAGAACAAACTTTTTTTTAGAAAGGACGGCAAAAGCTTTGCCGCGATTTTTATTAGACGAAAAAAAAAAAAAGAAAGGCAAGTGCCAGCCCAGTTTTTTGACCTGAAACCCCGTAAAAACCATACAATTGTGGAGGGTACCCCTACTCCACCTACACATCTAGGTACCAAATCAACTCAACTCGCGCTACAATTAGCGCCCACTCAACTCAACTTAGGGGTGTGAACCACTTCACCTACCACTTGCTACTAGAACTCACACAACGCGGATGAGAGCATGAAATACAACGAGGCACCTCTCGGTTGGATTGGGTCATCAACACGAGGCTCCAACACCGCCGCTCGGTCGGATTGGGACATCGACACGAGTCACCACACAAAAGGCACCAAAAAAAAAAAAAAAAAAAACAAACGCAAACAAACACTACACCACCACCACCTGGGAGAGGAGTCGAAAGCAAGCCGTCGAAACTACGCCGTCGTCACCAATACGAGAACAAACTCACCGGAGAGATTCCTTTCTCTAGAATCTCTACACGATGTCAGCTTCTCGGCAACCTCTCTACACTTGTGGTACTTGATCTCAGCTTCAATCAACTCTCCGGCAGCATCCCCTCCAGACTTGGCATGCTGTCACAGCTTGGGTCTCTGAGCCTTGAGTACAACCTTCTCACAGGGGTAATCCCTAAAACGCTTGGCCTTCTAAAAAGCATGACTCACATTTCCCTCTCTGGCAACAATCTCACCGACGACATCCCAGATATCTGCAATTGCTCGTCTTGACCACCATTCAACTAGATCATAACAACCTGACTGGAGAGATTCCTTTCTCTACACGATGTCAGCTTCCATACCTAGATACGCTCGACCTATCCAATAATAGGCTCGTCAGCGTCATCCCATCATCAATATCGAATTTTACGAAACTTACCACAGTGGAGTTAAATGCTAATTTCCTCAGTGGTGTCCTGCCATCTCAAATATTCAACAAAATGAAATCTCTCCACATCCTCAACCTGTCCCAAAACAATTTCTCAAGTGATTGCGGGAACACCAACCTTGAGCCTTTCTTTTCTTCTCTAGTGAATTGCACCAGCATAGGTGGGCTTTATTTGTTCTCAAACGGCATTGGAGGCAACATACCGCCAATCATCAGCAACTTGACAGCCTATGAAATCTATCTGGAGGACAACAAAATTAGCGGTGCAATTCCTTGTGCCATCGGAAACCTTCCCTTGCTGGAAGCTTTACACCTATCCAACAACATGTTGGAGGGCCCAATCCCCTCAGAGATCTTCCAACTGCAAGAGCTTTATGACTTAAACTTGTCATATAACCAAATCAGCGGGGAAATACCAAAATGCATCGGCAGAGCTCAAAAATTGAACGTGTTGGACATATCGTACAATGAGCTTGAAGGAGAACTACCGGAGACCTTGTCCAACCTCACTGAGCTTTTCGAGCTTAAACTTCAGAATAATCGGATCAATGGTGAAATTCCAAAATCCATAGGCGCAGCTCAATTATTATCTTACATCGACATATCCTACAATTGTCTTCAAGGTGTGATACCGGAAACCTTGTCGAACCTCACTTATCTGCAGCATCTTGTTCTCAACGATAATCAGCTCTCAGGCCCCATAGCACCTGGTCGTCTTAGCTGAAGCATCAAGCATGATCATGGGCCTTACCAGTTACCAATAGCATATATGTATTCAGGTCTTACCAATAAAAACCTGATCTGGGCTTAATGCCATCAGATCAGAGTCAGTTAGTGTTGTGTAGGCACCTAGCAACAGATAAGCGATTATCCCTGAGTTGCACGTTGGTGCGTCATCCTGGTGACAGAAACAGAACCTGTACGAAATGCAAACCAATGCTCCATGTAAAGGGAGTCCTCTACAACAACGTCAATTCTTGCCTACGCTATGTCAAAGCATTAGTGAAGGTTGTTCTTGTATATAACAAACTCTGTAATAATATTATTTAATTAATATAAAGTTTTTTTCGGTTTCCTTGAGTATTGTTGATAAAATTAGTTCTAGTTTGTTGATAGAAATTTATGAAGACCTTGCCAATTTTGTACAAGTGCTTCGAGTGATCTTCTAGCCCATTTCTGGTAGTACTAGAAGCCCATGGTAGAAAGGCCCACGCCCAGCCCAAAACTCTCCCTGTGAGATCAGGCCCAGCCGAGAGCCCCGGAGCCCCTGATTACTTTGTCGTCCGCACGCCGGCGGGTCCGACTTTGTCGTCCCTCCGTCCACAGCTGCCGTACCTGCCTCTACCGCCTCCCCTTCACTCCGGCTGCCTTCGACGCGCTGCGCTGCCCTCATCTCAAAAACCTCGTGCGCGCCACGCCGGCGGGTCCAACTCTGTCGTCCCTCCGTCCCACCGATGCCGTACCGTTGTAAGGCCCTCTTTATCTGGCAACGCCCAGATCTCTATTCCGGAGCGTACTCTGGTCCCAGTAGTTTGGTTGTCTTTGTAGGGAATGATTAGTTTGCTTGTTTTTTTCCCAGATAATATTTATCAGAGTCTGTGGGGGTGTTGAACATTTGGCATCTAGGTTGCCTCTTTCGATTACCTGTAGGGGTTACTACATTATCTGTACGGGTTGCTACTTAGGTTTTGTTTAGATGCACATGTATCCATCTCAATCCACATGTCTTGAAGTGGATTGGAGTGGAATTAAGCTAAGTTCCATGCCAATCCACTCCAGCACACATGTGACTGAAGTGAATACAAATGCATCCAAACAAGGCTTTAGTATGTGGTTTTGACACCCACACCACCGCCTATTGTAAGCCATTGGTAATGTATTGAAATTCTTTCTGTGTCGTATATAGGAACAGACTTTTGGAAATGATTTAATTGTATTCGATATACATGTATTTTTTTCCTTATGCTTTTCCTCTGCAATTAGAAGACCTGCCAATAATAGAAAGTGTAGCATGCATGTCCATTTTACCTGCTCATGTACCTGGTCTATTCTCTCCCAACTGCCCGAGGCAGCCAAACATAACCTGAGAGAGACAGGGCAATCAATTAATTCGGTTGCTATTTGGTTAAACTTTCCTGTTTTTATTTCTCTGTAGGAGTTGATCTTTCCTCATGGGAGAACCGGTGGCTATGGAGGAGGTGCCTGTTAGGGTGCTCTTTGAGACACCATCTGGCTTCACGTTCTTTGGCTTTAGTGGAGGCGATATCAATGTCGAAAATCCGCTTGAGGTACTTGTTTGATGATCAAGCTTGTCAGTAATGTCACTTGTTTTTTTTAAAAAAAAATTATGTTAATAATCAAAATATTCATTTTTTGTCCATTCGTATTTGCAGATTATCTGGACATATTTGGTCGACAGTACCACAGCGGAACTGGTTAGCATTAATCATCTCATCCTTGCTTTGTTTGATTCTTTCTCTTGGGGTGGTACCTGGATCTAGTTAGTTAATTCATTAATGTCTGGAATTGACCTGCTCTGTTTGTGATGAATTCTGGTTCTTTCTTAAATTTTTATAGGGTTCAAACATCTCTTGTGCTGCATGTCTGCAGCCAAATAAAGCTATGTTGTGTTCGTCACATGCCATGATTGCTTTGTGGCTAATTGCTGCTGCTGCTGCTGCTGCTGCTTATAATTTCGTCAAGCATTGCTACATACATTGCTTCAGTCCTTTTAGCAGCCACTACCTTTCCATGTATGAAAACTAATTTCTCTGTACTGTTTTAGGCTATGACCTACCCCCATCAATGTTGCAAATTGACAGATCGACATAATTTGGGACATGTCAAATTTATGGCTTTTGCAAACCACCAAATGTATTGATATTCCATTCACTGCTCAGTACAAAGTAATACACCACATTAAATTAAGTTATTTCAGTTGTCAATATGAACCTTCATAAGCTTACTGCAAACCTTATATTGTGTGCACCTTTTTTTAGCAAATTTGGGCTGCTAGGACTTGCAATGGACTATAGATTGAATGAATGTTTTCTGTATTGGTTGTTTGGTATTTGACCTAGTTCGTATAAAACCTATAGCTACAATGTCTGATAGGCCTAATTGCAAAGAAATGTTTGTTCCAGAAGATAGGAAAGGAAAATGGTAAGTGTTTGAAAATATAATAATCTCAATTCATTAGAGATTGTTATATATCAGTTTGTTTGCGAAATTATTTGGAATGCATGTTGGGACACCATTTATTCAGTTAGATTACATTTCTTATCCACCTGAAGGTTTGATGTGATGGTAGACAAAATATGCCATTGGTGGTGATCTTGATCTTGCGAGTTTGATAGAAAGTAATTCAAGAACAAACCATAGAATGCAGATGAGATGATAGAATTAAAACACAATTCCTATGAACATTTTCCAGGATCATTCTGCAAGATTATTTCTCTGTATCAAGAAAAGCGGATGCTCAAGTCTCATGTTCCATTTGTGATTAACACATTCCATTTAGCAGTTGAGACAGAAATATGAAGTTAGACAGTTTGGGGAAGGTGGTAATCTCCATTAGTAACGGAATGTCTACTTTGTACTGTCACAAATTGTTTTAAAATATTTTTTGTGGTACAAAATAGTTGAAGAAATGTACTGGATCTGGCTTTGATAAGTTTCTCCTTTCAATGTTATGCTCATAATTCTGCATGTCTTTGGCAGGCCATCTGGCCATTGGAGTTCGAGAAGTTTGAAAACAAGTCAGATGCCATTGGAACTTCTGGTATTGATCACCGCATCACCAAGATGATCAAAGAATGGTATTGTAGTGGGGAGATAATTCTTGTCGGAAAGAATGAACATAAACTGGCTATTGAAACAGAACTGGTCAGCCTTAGCACCCGTTTTACCCTTTTTCTTGCTTCCACTTGTGCAACATATATCAATGCATTCAAAATCTGTTGTGTATTTGACAGAAAATAACTTGCCGATGTGATGAAGTTGCGTTTGAAGTGATGTGGGCCATGGAAAAGCACTTGCCTATTTTAGTGCCTGATGAGGAATTAGAGCTGCGTGAGGAGGACCGTAAGTATAGGAGCCAAGGAGTACATATGTTCCTGCAAAGTCTTAATTATTACATTGAACCAGAGCTGGTGAGCACACTACTTGTCATTCCTGATGTTCAATGTTCAATTTTTCTGTTTTACTGCACCCTGTCATGTAGTAAATTTATTGTCTTTTCTTGGTTCTGCAATCCATTAATATCACCAAGGTTTATATTACTATACTTACAGGAATATCAAACCAACTCTATGCGAAGCACTATGATATCAGAAAGTAAAAATCATCCATGTATCTCAGTATCACATTTATGAAGTTGAAAAATCTTCATGTATCTCAGTATAACATTTATGAAGTTGAAAAATCATCCATGTATCTCATCATTTTTTATCAAGCCCCCTGTCAATTTCTGTTCCATTTTTTGAGCGTATGCCCTCATGCCCTTTGTATCCAGGTAAATGGACAGATTGAGGAAGCAGCCTGCTTTATCTATCATTGTCTTCAAAATGACAAGGAGCTGCTGGAGTGCTTGCGTATGACTGGTTATCCTGAGAAGGAAAGCATTGACACACAGGGTTGGGATGCATTGAAATATGCGACAGCTATTCAGATCATGTGTATGGATGAACCTTCATTGAATCATTCCCAGGTTGATCTTCTTTTATTTTGAAATGCAGATTCGCTACCATATGATGGGATCTTTTCATTTGAGTGACAACTGTGTTCATCTCAGATGTTTTCAGTGGAGGAGCTGGAGAAGATAAATGGTGGTAAAGGGAAATATAAAGGGCTCATTAAGGATAATTTCATGGTGGTCCACCAAGACATGGTTGAAATCAATCAAGTTAAAGTTGATAAGCTTAAAGAGTTGGATGTTTTGGTGAAGCAGGCGCTTGAAAAGTCAGGAAGAACTGGCAAGTTGCAAGAGTTGCACAAGTCCCGAAGCATTGCAAAGAAGAGGAAGAGGAAGAGGAAGAGGAAGAGGAAGAGGAAGAGGGAGGCGTAAGGAGAGCTTTACAGTGATATTGGCGTCAAAGTTTGGTGTTGATGTAGTTGATGTGTCCAAGGCTCAAGTTACTGTTTGCACTTTTTTGTTACTATATGCGCATGTTTTACGTGTTAGGACATCTTCTCAGACTGCGATTAGGACAACTATTGTAACTGATGTACCTGTTGAGTTGCAACTTAATCGATCCCATCATATGGTAATGCTTTGATTGACGAGAAGTGAGTATATTTAGTTTAGTGTAGCCATTTCTTTAATGAGATATATTTCATCTGTGCTATAGGCTATAATGATTGACGCCCTCAAAACAAGCTGTGCTGACCTTCAGTGTTGTGGAGGATCCGCTTCCAGCTGCGAAGGCAGTTGCAGCTGAGGTATTGGCTGCAAGGATGGAGAAAGGCATTAGTTTGAATGCTGAAAAAGTAAGAGGTCAACCAACTACTTATGGCAGGCCTGAGTGCTCCTAATGATAAAGACAAGGGTCCAAGCACAGGTAAACCTCACAGCCTTATGGATTGGAACCCAACAGCACGGACGTCTCAGGTGAGTTTTTGAAAGAGTTATCTTTGCTTTTGAACTTTGTCCATACTACCGAACTTGCTTTGATTGTTAAATTGAATTTGTGATTGTAATAACTAGGTTTTGTCTCAATTGTGATTGAAAATGATATCAGTTCCTATATCATGTCAATATTTTGCATTAAACATTGTGTGTGTACATTTTATTCTTTTCTCTATTGGTTGAGTTTCAGTAGGAATCGTTCTCTACATTGCCAACTTTCTGCTCCTGCCTACATTCCCTATGTTTTCTGCAAAATCTGGATGATATGTGAGTTATGAAACATTTTTAGGATATATATGCGTTCTTGGTAAGATGCTGTGACCATGACAAGAAATAATCAAATGGGGTCACAAAACCTAATAGCTGTAGGATTTCATTTCACTTTAGCAAGGTAGCTACTGAAATTTTGATTACAGATCATGAATGCTCTAGTACAGTCCCTCTTTGTGTTACACTGAAAAGTAAACTGGCTGTAGTCTAATTTAAGCTCAATCAAGATACTGCATAACTTTTTTGTTAGCCTATAGGATAGCTTAGTATCACAACCGCAAAATGTTAGATTCTGGTCATGTTTCTGAAAAGAAAACACTTGTTTGCAGTGGGAGGAGTCACCTGGTCCTGAGAGTTCAGAATCATCATTACGTAGACCGCACTTGCCTAGCCCAAGGAGAGTACCAGTTTCTCCTTTGCCACCGGGAGAAAAAACAAAAATAAGCGTAGAAGGTCAAGGAAGTGGTGCTTGTTAATAAGAAACACTAAGACAGGGTGTTGAACAGTATGTTTTGTCTTGATGTTCAGATATTATCGTTTGACATCTATCAGCTTTCTTGTTTGAGAACACTAGTGTTAAGATTGCTGTTTTTGTATGTTCCTCATCGTTATATTGTGCCTGTTTCATGTGTAGGTATTGCAGTGGCAATTGGAAGGACATTTTAAATAACAATCCTGACGTTTTCATCGGCAGAACATCGGTGGGTACTTGGTTAGTACATTGTAGTTGCTGTGGTTGCCAATCAAGGTACTGACAGGTTGTATGTGTATGATGTATTGTAGTTGGACTTGAAGGATAAGTGGAGGAATATGATGAAGATGAACCGATAATGTAACGGAGAAACATGTCGGTGGACAAGGTACTGGAGCCCCTGCTCCTTGGGACAGAACTAACTTCACGCTCTAGAGCACCTTGTAATGGTTTACTAGGGTGAAGTAGCTAGCTTGTTACCACTTACCACTATAGTCGTGATGTATTTAGCGTCACTAAGTGGGCATGGTAGGCTTTTATCGATCTACATTTTCGCTAATCGTGTCCAAACTTTATGACTAAATGCTTATCTAGTGGCTGATTCACCGCACAGGTGTATTATGAACTCCTTTATATATTTTTATTATGTAATGTTGTCCTCGTGCTTGCATTCTAGCTTTACTCGTGCATGTAATAGATATGTAGATGAACATTTTTTTAAAAACATAAGACCCCTTTAAAAAGATGTTGTAAAGCATATTTAGCAGCACACATGGAAGCATAACTAGTGCATGGAACAGCATCAGTGTGCCATGTACTTACCAAAGACACAAGCCAGAAGAATGTTCAGCATATATCAGATATGAACCAAGCAATATCACAGGTCTTCATCGTACAAGAATAGGGACAATTCAACAACTGGTTGTAAGTTGGGACTGTAGCCAAGTAGAAAAGATGAGTCTGTTCCGTGTCAACACGTTCAGTGGACGATTGCTTATTTGCTTTCATGGATGTACCAAAATGTAAAGGAAAGCCTAACTCGAGTAAGCTGTAACATCAAATACAATTAGTTTAGCAATAAACATGGAGTGCACCTACACACACACACAAAAAAAAAAAAAAAGTGACGCATGGAGGCTTCTTTTTTCTGTTCCAACTTCCGACCTCTATACTGTCTGCCGGCCTTCACCTCTTACTGTTGTCACTCATTTCTTAGTGCATCCAGATTGTCATACTGTCTACTAGAGCTCTCTTTTTTTCTTTTTTTAGAAACTGCCTACTGGAACTTTGAGAACATAATTCAAGCTATAAATTGGCTACTATGACTCCTTTGAAATTGAGATGTCTACAACATTTCTTGGGGGCAGTCATTTTCTCATATTGGACAGAGGTGGCTCGCTCTGTGTTTCTTGTTCTTTATTTCAGATTTCAGTACACATGTGGCTCTGGGTCAAGTGAGATCTGATCTCTGCTAGTCCGAGTTCTTGAATCACTGGAATGTGCAATATGGCCTATAGTATGTGTGGTATGAGGCTGCAGTGGAGCTTCAAACATGCACAACTTAAATTTGCATACAAAATTTTTTTCTTCACTATTGTGCATAGAAAATCAGATCTGAGAGAGAAGTTGCTATTCATAATCTTTAATATTGCTTTATTTATTTCAGGTAACTACATACATCAATAAAATATCATTTACTGCCATTCAGCTGTGATCACTGCCTTTTCCAATGAGTACAAGTGATGTCTTCTCAAGTTCACTGGATATGAGGTATGAATCTCTGATTGTGTGCATCTCTACTGTTGCATCTCTTATCGTCATTCGTTCCCGGGGATGTTGCTTCGAGCAGGATATGGCAAGCCTGAAGATAGAAACCAGACATTCCTTGATTCTGCTCATTGTAATACTGTCCTTCGACTCTATGTTGGAGTATGTGTGTGTGGGCCTCCAGCCCAGGCCGGCCCATGTAGGGCAAGGCCCATTAGGGTTAGGGTTTGGCACCCTGTGCCTATATGTAACCTGGGGTTCACCCCCTTCTATCTATCCAGAATATAGAGTTCCACTCTTCTACATGGTTTCACGCTAGCTTCGATCCAGGCCGACCACCACCTCTTCGCTGCCTCCAGCGCGCCCCCGGGGAGAACCACCTCTCCGCCGGGGGCCGCGCCCCTGGTTCGGCGCCGGCCGCTATTGAGCCGCCGCCCCTCGTCGTCGTCGCGTCAAGAAGCAGCAGCAAGCAGCAGCGGACCTACCTCACCTCCACCTCGGCGCCAGGGACCGCCACCTCGCCTGCCCCGCCGCCGCCGCCGCCCTGCGCGCCCCCAGCGTCGCCGCCACGGGCGCAGGCGGCCCGGGTGCCGGCGCCCCAGGCGCGGCTCCGGGCGGGGGGGAGGGGCCCGGATCCGCGCGCCACCCGTCGCCGGCGGCCTCCATCGCGCCTGCACCGGCCGGATCCGCCGCGCCGGCCCTCGATCCGCGCCACCCGCCGCCGGGTCTCCTCCCGCCCCTCCTCCGCCGCCGCCGGGCCTCCTCCCACTTTCCCAGCGCCGCCGCCGCTGCTGCCGTCTGCGCGCGGCTGCGGCCATCGGGGGGAGGAGGTGGCCGGCCCTGCGCTGCTGCTCAGGAGGAGCTGCTTGGGACACCAGCGCCCTCCTCCTCTGTTTCTCTCTGCCCCTCTCTCCATCGATGGGAAGGGACTGGGTGGGAAGAGATAAGGTGGATGGGAGGATGGCTTGCTACGTGTACCCGAGCTTGTACCCGCAAGCTGCTGCTGCTCTGCTCTGCTATGTATCTGTCATGTTCCGTTGCGTCGCCCTGCCGTTCGTCGCCGTTCATCGTCGACACTCCCGAAGGACGAGGTTGTTGCTGCGCCCTCCAGGCTGCAGCGACGACGCTCGTGCTCGAGCCTCTACCGCTGGTGCCGCCGCCCTCGCGGTGGTGGTGGTGCCGCCCACCGGCACCCACACAGGGCTCCCGGACGACCATTCGACACCCGGCTGACCGCACCGGCACCTCCGATAGGCCACTCGGCGCCCCTGGCGCCGCCCGTCGGCGACTCAGTGCCACCAGCGGACTCGACGCCTCCAACAGGCCACTCGGTGCCCCCGGCGCCGCCCGTTGGTGACTCAGCGCTACCCGCTGGTTCTCCGGCAACCACTCGGCGTCTTCAGTCGACCATCCTGTCTCATGTGGGCGGCCACATCCCTCCACGGCTTCGACCACGACCACCTCGACCTCGGCTACTTCGGCACAAAAAGGGCTATCCTCCACTTCTTCGCTCCAGCCACAACGTCCGCGACACGGTTGCGACTGCGGGGGGATGACATCGCTTCCGGCTTTGCACTTTTCCAGTCTCATCGTGTGTTCGCCCCCGTTGTGACTGCGGGGGGATGTTGGAGTATGTGTGTGTGGGCCTCCAGCCCAGGCCGGCCCATGTAGGGCAAGGCCCATTAGGGTTAGGGTTTGGCACCCTGTGCCTATATGTAACCTGGGGTTCACCCCCTTCTATCTATCCAGAATATAGAGTTCCACTCTTCTACACTCTACATGCAACCAAATTGCAGAATCAGCTACATCCAAGGTTCTTTCTCTAAGGGAAGCCTCGACGAACTTATGTAGATCCAGTGATTCTCTGAACATGTCATTTGTGGGTCTAATTCCAGTAAACATTTCAAGTAATAATATGCCGAGACTATACAGATCACCAGTGGTTGAGATTGCAGAGCCTTCCCCGTACTCTACAAAATTTGCAATAAAAAATTATCATTTTTTAACAAAAGATCACAAAGTCCATTTGTAGCATGGAGCAAACAAGGAAAAATTCCAGTTACCTGGAGCAACATAACCAATCGAACCTCTTATTATGCTATTTGAATTTTGCAGCACATCGATTGTATTGTCAGATAGTACTTTTGATATGCCAAAATCTCCGACATGGGCGCTCATGTCTTCTGCAAGAAGAATGTTGCTTGGCTTGAGATCGCAATGGATGATTTGTGGATCACAATGGTTGTGGAGATAATCAATTGCATCCACAATGTCAACAGCAATATCCAGCCTCTGAGCTAGACTGAGGGTACTTTTTGTAACATGGTTTTCTGATTTTGGATGAAGCCAATTGTCTAAACTACCGTTAGGCATGAACTCAAAAAATCAGTGCCTTGAACTCTTGCCCTTGGGAGTCGATGCTTGAGCAGCATGTGATAATCTTTATAAGGCAACGGTGGCGTGCTCTGCTCAATGCCTCGCACTCAGTCTCAAAGCTCCTGGAAGATCCTAATTGTTGAAGGTCAAACACTTTCACAGCCATGGTTATATTTGCATGCTCATCATTGGAAGTACATTTGTAGACCGCACCATACCTTCCTTTGCCAATAAGTTGGCTTCTGAGAAGCCATTAGTTCCTCTTGATAATTCATAGTAAGATATTTTCTGATATTTATCCTCGATTACTGCAGGTGTTACAGGGTCCTTCTGTCTTTCTGTCATCTTTTTGCAGATTAACTGAACAAGGAAAATAACTGCAACAAAGAATAATATTACTCCTGTTGTTATGAGAGCTACTGTAAGTGACTTTGACCATTTCTTTCTGTTGCCCTTGTTGCCCTTGTTGCCCGTGGGGCATGGAACCAGGTGAAGCTGAGATATTCCACCACATAATTTGCCATTTCCAGCAATTGATAGATAAGTTATATTTCCAAAAACACCTCCTTTTGGTACTTCACCTTGCAAACTATTGAAGGACACATCCATTTTCGACAGGAAGGTCAAATTTTGTATAGCAGCTGGGATTGCCCCTGAGAAGTTGTTGTGTGCTAGATACAGTTGTTCTAGGCCACTTATGCTAGCAATGCTCTCAGGGATAACACCGGATAACTTGTTCATCGTCAAGTTCAATATGCGAAGCCCTTTTACATTCTGCAGAGATTGAGGAATGGTTCCTTTGAATGAATTACCATTCAGCAGCAAGAATTCCAAAACTATGCAGTTTCCAATGCTATCAGGTATGTCACCAGACAATTGGTTTTCTGACAGAACAAGCTTGTTGAGGTTCTTCAATCCACCGACCTCTGTTGGAAGTGGTCCAGACAGCAAGTTGTATGATAGGTCCAAGTATGATGAAAGGAAAGTCAATCCAAAAATCTCCTTGGGGATTGACCCATTCAGGTTGTAATTCATGGACAGATCAAGAAGATCGAGATTTTTTAGTTTCCGAAGGCTTGTTGGAATTGGCCCTTCTAAGCTATTGTTGGATGCAAGAAGCCATTCTAGCTGAGTGAGATTTCCAATAGACGGGGGTATCAGGCCCGTGAACCTATTGTTGTCCAAACCTAATTGAACTAAGTTCACTAGCCTTCCAATGCTATCTGGAATTACTCCGGACATGAAGGTGTGCTCTATCTCTAGTATGTTGAGGCCAACAAGATTGCCAATGTCTGGTGGGATACTTCCAGTGATGTTGTTGTAACCTAAGTATAGAGATTGGAGTGTTGTGGAAAGATTTGCTATTGAACTTGGCAGTTGTCCACTGAAAGAGTTATTACCGATAAGCAAGATTTCCAGCTGACTGCAGTTTGCCATTGAAGTAATGAACTCCCAGCCCTCCTTATCGTTTGCTTCTACCTCAGTGTCATGCAGGAACAGAATGGTCAGAGGCTGCATCCTCCCCAGAGTAGGAGGCACAAACCCACTAAATCTATTCTGCGATAGGTACAGTCTTGTGAGTGCAGTAAGGTTGGAGATGGAAGAAGGGATTGCTCCGCTGAACCGGTTAGCGCCTACGCTGAAAAGTTGCATTCTGGGAAATCTCTTGCCAATATCCACAGGGATGTGGCCATGCAGCTTGTTCCCGCCAACAGCAAAGAAGGTCAGTGAAGACAGATTGTACACAGACAGTGGAATCACTCCGGAGAGGCCATTATCCTCGAGATTGAGGAACTGCAGGTTGTTGAGGTTGCCAAGGCTGGTCGGTATCGGGCCCTGGAGCAAGTTCTCCTGGAGGAACATCCACTGCAGCGACGACAGGTTGCCTAGGGACTGCAGGATAGGCCCGGTGAAAGTGTTGTTCACCAGCGAGAGTCCCCGGATGCGTGTCAGAGTGTCGCCGATGTCGGTGGCGATGTGGCCGGTAAGCCGGTTGTAGTCGAGGATGAGGGTTTCCAAGCTGGTGCAGAAAGTGAGGTTGGCTGGGAGCATACCAGAGAGCAAGTTATTCCCCATGTCGAGTGTCCGCAGGCGTCTGAGACGACCGATGCTTGGAGGGATCTCGCCGTAGAATCCGTTGGAGCTCAGATTGAGCGTACGAAGGAAAGTGAGGTTTCCAATTGCCGGAGAGATGGTACCGGCTAGCCCGCGGAAGGGCAGGCTCAGCGCCACCACCTGCGCCGGTCTCCGGCCATTGCATGCCACACCCTCCCAGGCACATACGCTGGTGCTGCTATTCCACGAGGCGAGCACACTGGAGCTGTGATTTCTGAGCCCTGCCCTGAAGGCAAGCAGAGCTGCTGCTGGCTGGTCGTTGGTGACACCAGCGCTTGCCATGGTGATCATCAGGATGGATAGGAAGGAAGGTAGCAAGGCCGCCATAGCTCGCGTGGTCATGCCGTTCATTGATTTGGTTGGCAACAGCATGGGGTTTATGTGGAGGTTCGTGTACCATTCCGTTTTTTTTTTGTGTGTAAGTGCACTCCATGTTTGTTGCTAAACTAATTTTAGTTGATGATGTTACAGCTTACTGGAGTCAAATAATCCTTTTTGACTTTTGGCGCATCCATGAAAGCAAATAAGCAATCGTCCAGTGAACGTGTTGACACGTTACTGAGTCATCTTTTTTCTACTTGGCTTGTCCCAACTTACAACCAGAACCAGTCGTTGAATTGTCACTATTCTTTTACGATGAACTGACCGGGGAAACATCCCTACTCTAGCATCTTTAATTGGCAGTTCCGTGTGGTTCCCTCATTGATTTGCTTCAACAAGTTGTTATCATCATCAATTCATCATCATATTCACTATTCGCCCAGCCGTGAGGGCTTTATGCCCAATAAAGGGCCCGCAGATAGAGCTTTTATAACTGGGCTTCTTGATTGAGTACCTGGAAAGTCCAATCGGTCCGGAAAGGGAATCCTACGGGCTGAGTGCACCAGGCCCACCAAATCCTCGCCGCTATTTCCCACGGACACTCGCACGGCGGCACCGCTCTCTCTCTCCGCACCGGTAGCAACAGGAAGCCAGGAACCGCCGCCGGCAGCTTTCTCGTCAAGCCCGGAGCGCCGGCCGCCATGTTGCCCCCGCCTTCTTCGTCTCCTTCCCATCTGCTCCCCAGTCTCACCCTCTACTCCAGGCGGACCGTCGCTTCCGCCACCGCGTCCTCGACCTCGGCTTCCTCCATAAAAGAAATAAAAAATGGACAAAAGTTCGAGTATTAGTATAACCCACCTTTCTATAAAAAGAAAGAGAGAGGGATAAAACTTTGAGGGTTAGTAGATCCCACCTTTCTATAAAAAGAAGAGAGAGAAAAGGATAAAAGTTCGAAGGTGAGTAGGACCCACCTCTCCAAAAAAAAAAAAAAAAAAAAAAAAAAAGAGAAAAATAAAAAAGGATAAGTGTCCAAAACTCTCATCATAAGAAAAAAAAAAAAAAAAAAAAAAAGAGAGAGAAGAGTATATACAGCTCAGGTTCTCCCAAAAGTTTCAAAAGAGAGATTGTTTTAAGGAGCAAGAGTAGAATTAGTTTTCCATTATTATACACCTTATCCATCCATTTCCATTAAACTTTTATCTATTCCTATACTATATTACACATGCACATCTTGATTGAATGACTTGTTTCTTTGGATCCATTGTTTGACTTTACAATATATGTGTTGTAAGTATGTATGTAAAATTCTGAATTTTATTTTGAAAATCTTACAAAACTCGAATATTGGTTGATCAAAGACTTGAGACATGGTGCTTGACTTAATTGTTCTATCTTTCAATTGCTTAAGACAAAGTAAACGTAAAAAGCTCCATGGTTGAAGATAATATAAGTAAAGATCAATGTTTTTCGGAGGAGTATTTGTTTAAAAACATGTATGCTTTTTAAGGCATGAAAATATTGAAGCAAATACTAATCTAAGTTTATTTTTGTTTTGAAGTTACTATATAAGTTTTTTTCTAAGAGACTAGCAAAAGGTAAGCTTGGGGGAGCTTGTTGACGCTTGTTATCGTCCATTTTATATGGTTAATTAAAAATATAAATAAAAATCACTTTAGAACAAGAACACTAGAAGATAGGGCTTGAAACTAACAATTTCCACGAGTTTCATAAATCCATGATTTATACTGGGGGATATCCACAATTCTATGGAAAAATAGGAAATTACGAGAGAAAAGAAGAAGCGAATCTAAAAACGAAATCATTGGGATAACATTCAAGGATCTAGAAGACACTAGAAGCATCATCGCACAAGATGGGCCCCACCTTGGAGGTGGGCTCAGTGGCCGGTCGTGGGCCCCACTAGTCGGCCCATGAAGCCCGTTGGCCTCTATCTTCTAGAAGCTTCTCACAACTGACTTTGAGATCACCTAATGGTCGTCCGATGAAGTCGGTTTGATCCAACGACCACGATTCATCCTCGAGGGCTATATAAGCAAGGCCAGACCACCCCTGGAAACCCCAATCTCATTAAGACATTCGAGATCCAAAGATCAAGCCATCAAGAGCCATAAACCCTAGTTCTTTATAGTAGTTCTAGTTCTAGAGATTAGTTAATTAGTAGTAAGATTAGAAGGAGATTCAAGTCACTAGTTGTCGGGGGTGTTTTCTATCGTGATCCCTGGTCTCTTTGTGAAACAAGAAGAATTAGATGAAGTTATATTTGATCTTGGCTGTATTTTGGGTTGTTCGAGGGCTCATCTTAACATCCATGCCTCATTTAAAGGCTTATTTGTTGGTGACATTGTATTGAAGACCCAAAGTGGTGATGAAATCAAAGGTAGATAATGTGCAAAGGAATCAGTAAGAATACCAAACCGTACGGGAAAGATTACTAAAATATCTGGAGATGTGAACTATGTTGTGGTTGTGGAGAAGTAATCGACTTTTGATCACCTAGTACAACGTAACTATCATGATGAGGCCAAGTGTATTTTGGTAATCGGTTGTGGATTTCCGATGTGTCAACAAGACAACAAGACTCTTTGTGTTCAAATTATGGAAGAATCTTGGTGTGCTCAGTATATGGGCTTATGGATGCTTTGATCCACATGGGGCTTTAATTTTTCAAGTACTTATAAATATGGGTCAGCAAATAAGTCGTTTGACAATATTGGATTAGCAACTCCTAAAATGAAATGGCTCGGGGTAAATCTTAGGGATCCGACGGCTTTAAAGAATCGGGCCTTGTTGAAATCCCTAACGGATCTTGACATGTCAATACTATGTAATATGCGAACCAAGAGTTATATTAAGAATGATTATGCTTTACTTAATAATATTAGAAGTATGATAGGGCTTGGCATTAAGGGTTAGATTGAATGCCTTCATTACAAGGGGATGAAAGGCCTTGGTTGATACATCCGAGAATGCAATTGAAGAGGGGCATCCGAAAAAAATGTGATGACAAATTTGTTGCTAACTTAAAAAGACACCTAGATTTTGGTGAGGTGGGCATTTTGTATCCTTCTTATAGTATTTTATTTACCTTTGGAGTCATATAACATTCAAATAGTGACTTGATTAAGTATGAGGAGCTCTATGATAGTCTTGAACTTAACTTAAATGTCTATGAGCTTATGATAGAATGACAGTTCTATATGACATTTTAAATCCAGTACATTTAATTTTGACATGTATATGTCATCAGTCACAATGAGCTTATGATAGAATGACAGTTTATTGACTATTTGAGTCGCATTTAATATTGTTGCATTGCTACACTATGTTAAAAGATAAATGTACTAAGGTATCTTGTCTCTATTTTAACCAACTACTTCACTATTGCTTTTTATATTTGTTTAGCAATGACCTCGATTGAAAAGCATTTAGTTGTGATGTCACTAAAAGGTGAAAAAAATTTCATTTCATATAGTGTGCATTCCCATCCCCTTTTTAACTTCTATACTTTAGCTAGTTATCATGAAATGACTATCGGGTTATCGCTCCTTGGATTTATTTATAGATTTAGCATGCTACCTTTGATGATGGGGAAATTGTCATCATATAAGTTTTATTTAAGGAGTTAGCATGCTACCTTTGATGATGGGGAAATACATCCCCTATTATGACATGACTGTTTGGAATGGCATCTTTGTGATTTACCTGTAGTATTGACTCATGTAAGCGAAAATTCCATTGTCCAGTACCGTTGACTCACATGCTCTAGTAATTCTGCTTCGGACACTAGAGATGTCACATTCATAGATAGTCCATCAAAACAGCAGATATCCCTAAATAAAAGGCTTTCTCTTGTTGGTTTCACATCTTTGGATGCATTTGACCACCAAATTATAGCCCGTGCTCGGGATGTTGTTTCTAAAGTTCAAGAACCTCATAAAGATCTTGCAAGACCTACACAAGTCCCACTCATTTGTTTTATCATCCGGAAAATTTGATTATCTCACCAAAGTGAAGCAAAGCTCACATTTGCTCCAAAAATATGTAGATGTTGAAATTTCTTTTCTTTGAGGCCCCAACACCGTTGTTTATAAATCCATACTTTTCCGGATCAAAGAAACTAGGTAGCTCTATTTTTAGTTCAAGAGTTTATTCATACAATGTTGCATAAAACTCCCAAATTGAGTTCACAAGAGACAAGCCAGATAAGCCTTCTAAACTAACATCCGGTAATTACTTACATGATGTTAGTTCCTCAAGCTTATACACGCTTGTCAGGGGTGGGAAGAAAGAGTGTGATAAGAGCTTAAGAGTATTACGACATATAGCCCTCTAAGGGAGAAACATCGCCACCTAAGGGAGAAACATCGCCACCTATTTCCTCGGTGTGGCTTCAGTTAGTTCTCTTGTTTCACAAAAAAGAAGAGTAACAACATGTTCAACGTCGACTATTTTCTCGTTGTCTATGAAACCGCTGCCCGGCAAATTTGAAATTGAATGCATCATGTTCCAGTCGCCATGTGCTGAATTAGGCATAGACTATTGTCTCGAGAAGCAAAGCATCCGCCAAGTTTTACAAAGGTGCAACATCCAGTTTTATGCGAGACAAATGTCGGGAACAAATCAGATCCGACCCCCAAGTATGACATGAGAAGAAAAGAAATTATGACAAGTAAGGTTATCTAGTGATGTTGATCATGAAATGTTTGAAAGATCCTTAATGGACAATGTGGGAGTTTGGAGACCTTTTGTTACCGCCTAAAGGGGCAAAAAATCTCCGAGTCTTTGTTTGCTAACACATTAGCTAGTGCAAGCCCAAGTCTGTCTATACAAAGGCAAACTGTTGTAGATCTTCTCTATGCCATGGCTCTTCAACAATCCACTTCATTTACGAATATGTCACTTTATATGGATGACGAGGATGGTTCCTTTTTCCGCTTTCCCCGGATGACAAAAGAGACATGGATTTTATTTGCGATTCTTCTATGGTTAATGCTTTGGCTGTGGTGGCCTATTAGGAGCATGCCATTCAAAGGATTGGTGGCCGGTGTTGATTTTGTTGATCCACTTTCTACCGAGGTAAAATCTTGTGCTCGCTATTTCTATTTTTGTTATAACGATACTTGTGCAGTACATTCTTTCTCCATATTCTAGTATTCATGTTCAGTCCCTTTTGGGTACAAGGTTTTGAGTCATCCGTGATTAGCTTGTTGCGGTTAGATATAAGGCATGTAATTAAAACTATCTTTGCAAACATGGATCGACCATTATCGATAATTGATTGGTGCAGGGGGTCGATGTAATGCAATGGAGTTCTGTGATGTAACCACCCAATTTATAAGTAATTAAGCATAAGAGTAGCCACCAAAGTAGTCTTACTCCCATGATTAACCACATATAAACCCGGTAGTCTCGTGAAATCTCAAAGGATCTCAAACATTCCAACAATCAACAACGGGGACCGTAAAGATTCGGTGATCATCATCCACAAGTTACATAGAGTTTGCAATTATCATACATCGAAGTTTAAATTATTATTACAACCCAAGTTCGAATTCAAATAGCGGAAGCAAAGATAGTTTTGAAATCACGCACCCCACACTTTGTTCAAATAACGTGCCAATGATAGTCATCTATGCAAAAGTACGAGAGGGAATAGGATAGCCTTGCCCACGGCTTATTCTTCATCCACCAGGATAGAAGCACACCAAGCAAAGACCACCAACCTAACAACGCAACAATGGGAATAAAACCCTAAGTACGAAGATGTACTCAGCTAGACTTACCCAATAGGAGAGAAATAAAAAGACTCTCAAGGATTATGCAAGGCTTTCTTTGTAGAGCTGGTTGGATAGCATACTTTGTAGAAATAGCATTACTAGTGTGAGTCCTTACTCTCAAGATTGATAAACAATATTTTAGCATTATATTTTAGTAAAACTTAGCATATCTAGATTTGCACCTATTTCTAAAGCAAACACTTGTATATTATTAAACAAGCAATATATGATGAGGTATAATCAGTGTGGCATTTCTTTGTCAAACTTTTATAACCATTATTATCTTTCTATCATCATGAAGCTACGAGTTGAAGGAAGAACAATCGATTTCTCCTTCGTCTAGGAGAGATGGCGATTTGAATCGATTACTACCCAGCTGGGCAAAAGTTCCTAACACCAACCGAGCACACCGGATCGGGGCGGCTCAAGATCACCTTTGGTACTGTTTCGGGACTCATTTCACGGGCTTGGCGGGGGTCGCCTCATCGGGAACCAACCCGAATTGCCGGGTAGCTCAAGCCCGACTTGCCCATGGTCAATTCGTGTCCCCACACATCCTTACTCCCTCCATGAGGCACACCTGCCGGCCATGTCCCGGCCCGACGTAGAGCTACTCGGCTTTCGCGGTCGACAACCTTAGGTCGACGGCTAAGTGCTAGGAGTCATTCAAAGCACGACCGATGTCTAACAAAGAACAGTCCTTAATCAACACAGGCGGGATACGACTATCTCGCCCGGTCTCATCTTTTATCTCAACACTTGGTTATTTTCCACAATAGCAAATATAGCCAACCATGACCAACACTTTCCCCTAGGGACAAGTGACCGAGAAATCACTTGCATTTCTTGTGACTAAGCGAGGGGCTAAGCATAAGTGTTGTCCAACACTAGTAAGTATTCACGCGTTCTTTAGTATAGTGGACAAGGTATGAAGTATGCATCAACGGTTCCATTCAACTCCTAACAACTTAATGCATCATACAAAAGATTATACTCAAAGTGCATTTATAAAGAGAATGCATGGGTGGAGGCTTAGAATGCTCTCGGGCTTGCCTTTCACCAACGAAACAGGACCGTGCTCCAGCACTCAAGAAACTCCATGATCCTTTCAGCTTCTTTAGGAACCTCCTCTTGCTACACCTCTCGCTAGTGCAGCTCTCCCTCCTCTTTCAAGCCGCAGCGAACTAGCTTCCCCGACCGATTTCTAATATGAATGTGTATGCAATTGACATATGAGAATGAGGAATATTGTTGAATGAGTAAGTGCATATCTCTTCCGTTGTTGAGAAGATATACACCCACACACTTACACAAATACGACACGATCACCAATTTTGGGACGGTCTGAGATGAACAACGAAGAAACGGGCATAACTTTTGTTTCCTAAATTCAAACACGACAAACTTGGACTCTATGGAAAGCTTATCAAATTCTATATAACTCCTAGTCACATCACTTCAACAGATTCTACCATCTAACTCACGAAAAACAGCAAACATGCAAATCTATCCCGACTTGACAGGGTAATAAGACAACTAGCATAACTCTCCACATAAACATGTAAATCCTACTGAAATTAGGACAGCAGGTAAACGAAGCCACAACCTCCAAAACATGTCACTTATTAGGTGAAAAGATAAACTAACTCACATGAGATGACAACCGCTAACTATAATATACCGAAAAACAAAGGCGTAAACGACTTAAATAAGCCAAACAAACCCTAGCTACTCATGAAAAAGCACATACTCACCAAACCAACCTAACCATCGGAATCTAGGCGAGAACCGAGCAACAAAACATATTTTCTTTTATTTTTCTTGTAGGGTCATCATGGACAAACAAGCTTTTATCATTCAACCTAAGATGGATTGTACAAGCAACCATCATAGAAAATTCTTTAAAAATTATAGCAGCTCACCCACACTACCTACATGCTGCCATAAAAAATTTCACAAACAAAAAAGATTCACCTATCATGCTACACAAAAATGACAAGCTATCATCAATAAATAGGCATGAAAATACTTTGCACTATGAAAAGTATGAACTCATAGATCACCTTAGCTACTAGCTACATCACAGAAACACAAGCATCTCCAAAAAATTCCCATGGCCAAATTCACAATAATTATTTTATTATGAATTTCCCAAGAATGTAATATAATTGGCACATAAATCAAAAAGTGACACTTCATCCACAGAACATAGGGTCAACACTAATTTTCTGCATAGAGAATGACAAATAAATTCTAAGTGCACAGGGAACCCAATTTTTCACACATAACTATCTCGGATACACATTTATCCCTTATTCTAGAAATTAAAGCAATAAATAGATATAAATATAAAAACACCCTGAAACTGAGATCTCACATTTTTCTACTGATAGATCTACTCACAAGAAACCCAACAAAATTTGTTGCATCGAAATCAAGCTAAACTTGACCTACACGAATTTTGAAAGCTTCTCAAGTAAATCAAAAAGAAAAAACGGAAAGCTAAAAGCGACTGACAGGCCGGGCCCGTGTGTCATAGGGACAGCGAAGGGGAGCGGTGGCGCGGCGGCGGTTGTATGTATGATGTATTGTAGTTGGACTTGAAGGATAGGTGGAGGAATATGATGAAGATGAACCAATAATGTAACGGAGAAACATGGTGGTGGACAAGGTATGCGATGTTTGTGGACACGGTATTGGAGCCCCCTGCTCCATGGGGACGAGAACTAACTTCACACTTTGGAGCACTTTCTAATGGTGTGAAGTAGCTAGCCTGTTACCACTTACCACTATAGTTGTGATGTATTTAGTGTCACTAAGTGAGCATGGTAGACTCTATCTAATTGGCTAATCT
Source organism: Hyparrhenia diplandra (assembly GCA_015847255.1). Taxonomy (NCBI): domain Eukaryota; kingdom Viridiplantae; phylum Streptophyta; class Magnoliopsida; order Poales; family Poaceae; genus Hyparrhenia; species Hyparrhenia diplandra. The sequence goes on from JADLZK010008906.1 coordinate 369,017, forward strand.
TGGCCAAACTTTATGACAATGCTTATGGAGTGGCTGATTAACCGCACAGGTGTATTATTATCTCTTATATTTTATTATGTAATGTTGCCCTTGTGATTCTAGCTATACTCGTAGTACTTGGTTTAGGTATTGGGCCCTTTTTTTGAATTAGGTGGAAGGCCTCGGGAAAAAACTTGATTTAGGTATCGGGCCCTTTTTTGAATTTGGGTGGATGTGCTGAAGCAAAATTTTCTTTGGTGAAAGGCCTTCCGTCCCTTCTATTACCCAACTCTGTTACTTTTGCAACTGTAGTTCTTGCCAATGTAACTTATACCCCTCCCTCCCATCCACGTACGAAGGAGGCGAGGCAACGCTCTCCCCATCCCCACCCGACGCGCTCTCCCCACCCGCCACGACCTTTGCTCGTGTGAAAAAAAAAACCCGGAGGCCACGCCGCGAACTGGCGGCGCCGTCGGGGCTCTAAGGTGGAGATCCGGTCCCCCGCCTGGATCCGGCGATCCCCCGGCGCCGGCGGCCGGCCAGCGGTGGCGCCCGGGCGCGGCCTCTACACACCCGATCCGGACGGGGCCATGGCGGCGCGGCCATCCCCGGCGACGACGGGGGTGGTGGCGCAGCCCCGGGATGAGGCGGGCGGGAGCCTCCCCGCAAGCGGTGTGGCCACCCTTCCCTATCGGGATGAGCCGGGGGCCGGGCGGCTCCCAAGGCTAACCAAGATGAGGTCATGGGCGGCAAAAGCGGCGCCCATTTGCCATCCTTCATCCGGCGCTGCTACACGGCCATCCGCCGTCCACTTTCATGTGATCTTATTTATGTGACATTGGATATATGTGTTATTTGAGTTGGCTAACAGAAAGCGCGTCGGGTATATGAAATTATACATATGTGTGTGCGAACATACGGAGTATGTCAACATATCGCATAATTACATTACATCCATCTTTGTTATGTGAGATATATATGTAATGGATGTCTTGAAAAAAAAAATTGTGATGACATATTGAATAATATAAATATACATATACTTAAAATATTTTAAACAATCGGAATTCTGTTTATTATTATTATTTGACTCAAGGATAAAATTGTCTTTTTATCCTCTACTTAACACCGTCAAGTGAAAACGGACGGAAGGGCTTCTACCAAAGAAAATTTTGCTTGGGGCCTTCCACCCAAATTCGGAAAAAAAAGGGCCCAATACCTAAACCAAGTTTTTTCCAAGGCCTTCCACCTAATTCTCCCAAATATGCAGATCAACATTTTATTTTGGTAAAAACATAAGACCCCTTAAAAATGATGTTTTGAAGCATTATTAGAAACACACATTGAAGCAAAACTAGTACATGGATTTGTGATTTTTTGAGTTCAGATCATCTCATTCAAGGTCTGGGATTTTAATTCCCTCTCTTGGATTTGCTTCAACAAGCCCTTATCATGATACTTGGCTGGATGACAAACCCCTGTGCATTACTCATCCTGTCTTGTTCAAATTATGTAACGAGAAAAATATTAATGTGAACCAGATGATAAGTGGATCTTGTCAAATTACTTTTAGTAGATGGTTGTGTGGTGACTTGTTAAATGAATGGATTTCTCTCAAGGAGAGAATTTTGGATCAAAATTTGTCAATAGGGTAGGATTTATGTTGCTGGAAACTTGAGAAAAATGGTAAGTTTAGTGTAAAATCAACTTACAATGCATTAACCACTTCTGAGAATGGCCCACAACATAAGAAAATATGGAAAGCTAGAGTTCCAGCAAAAATGAAATTTTTCTATGGTTAGTTGCAAATAAAGCTATTCTTACCAAAGATAACCTGATTGAGATAATTGCTTATTTGGCCTCGAGAAAAACTTGTTCTTGCTTATTTGGCCTCTTTTTTTTTTCTCAAAGTTGTCTATTTGGCCTCAAAACCAAACTTTTCTTTCTTATTTGGCCTTCCGTCACTTCTGATCACTTAACAGTGTCAAGTGCTAGATAAAAAGTCTGTTTTACCCCTGGCTAAGAAAAAAAAAAAAAAACCAGAGTTATTTGATCGGTGAAAATATGAATCAATAGTGTGTCGTCCTGGCATCGTTCAAGTACTTGCCTGTACTCGCCGGAGCTACGCGACGTGGTGGATGCAATGGCCAACATCTCCACCTTCTGCATCGGCAATGATGTCGTGCCGCTCTCACCGTCGTCGGCACATGCTACTTCCTCTCGCGCCTCAAGGGACACTGGGGCAACGACATGAAGATCCGCGTCACCGTCGCCGCCGCGGCCTCCGCCGCTGCGACAATCGCCTGCACGCGGAGCCGAGAGCCATGAACTGGCGCGGGTTCACGCGGCCCAGGCTCGTACGTCTTCTTGTCCAGGCACATGCACATGCGCACGGGCGAATTAGTCAACGGAAACAGCGGCATGCATCCAACGCTGAGCTGAGCGGAGCAGCTGTCCGCCGAAGGCGATGGTGTAGCACGCGACGGCGCAAGTCTCGACCACGCAGTTCTCCTGGCGCGTGAAGGGGGGGCGGTGCGCGCGCCGAGGCGCTCTAGCATGCGCGTCCACCTGCGGAGCGCGACGCCATCAGCGCCACGGAGAAGTTCAGCGTGGGCACCTGGCGCCGCCGGGTAAGACTCCATGTCCTCTGGCACCGGCTCGTGCTTCTCCATCTCCTCGTCGTTCGCGGCTGCGGCACCACTCCTCGCGCGGTCCATGACGCCGCCGTTGGGAGTGGGCACCGGGACGGCCTTCGCGCGGTCCAAACCAGGGCATCCGCCGGCGGCGCTGGGTCCACGATGCGGGAGGAGAAGGGGGCCACGAGGAGGAGGAGATGGGTGCGGCGGATTTGCAGAGAGACCGGCTCCTGCTCGCCAGCTGGGGCGGCGGCGGCACGCCGGAGGCCATGGTCCGCCACACGCGAGAATAGAGTCGGGGCCGAGCAGTCTGGCCGCGTGCGGGTGTGAATGAAAGCGGAAGGGCAGAATTGTCTTTTCGCATGTGATAAAGCAAGAGCCCTAACAGCAGCAGCTCACAGAACCAACGGAAGGCCAAATAGGTAACACAATTTCATTTCGAGGCCAAATAGACAACTTGGAAATAAAAAGGGCCATATAAGCGAGAGTAAATTTTTCTGGGGCCAAATAAGCAATTATCCCTTAGGAGAAGCTGGAAGGGTGATCCTACATGTTACTTTTGTGATCAGCAAGAAAATATTGATCATTTATTGTTCACCTGTTCTATTGCTAAATGCATTTGGGCCATTATAGCTGCATATGTTGGTGCAAATGAAATACCTGCATCCTTTGATCAAGGATGGATATGGTGTGAGAAATGGATTCCAAATAATAATCAATTTCATGCAATTGGGCCGTGTGCTATTTGTGAGCCATATGGAAAAGAAGAAATGCGGTGTGTTTTGATGGAAAAGTGCTCAAAAATCCATTGGAGATAATGAGCCATGCTTGTGCTTTGATGAAATTCTGGACAGGTTTGCTGAAAGAAGAAGACAAGGAGACATGGATTCAAGTTGTCGAAACAACCTTGCAGTTTTTGTTAATCCTACGCATCCGAGGAGAAAATGAAGGCGCACTATCTTGTAGTTTGCTGAGAGAAAATGAAGACAATGAGGACGCACTATGCTGCTGCCAGGAGAAAATGAAGACGCTGCTGGAGCATAGCAAGAGTAGATGACAAATCTCCATGATGGAAGCAAGTTTTAGCGTGTTTTCTTGGCATACTTTTGTAGTGATCGTCCCAGATACATTGGGGTTGATATGGATCCCCTATTTTGTTGTTTTCTTCTGAACTGTCTTGTTGGTACCTGAAATACTTTTAAATTGTTATATTTCCGTTATCATATAATGGAAATGGGGAGGCTCCTTGATCGAAAAAAAGCCCTTATCATATTGGCACTAAGACATGGATCAGCGTTACATACAACTCAATGGCAGATACTGGTCATCGGTGTGTGAGACTGAGACATCTCCTCCTTTGGAAACAAGTAGCTCGAAGTTCGAACTGCCTTCTCTCGCGAAGGTAAATGGCTGCTTCCTTTGGATATTCAGGAATAAGTGTGCACATGCTGTGCGTAATGCTTTAATTAATAATTTGAACCGGCGGGCCATCTCAGCGTGGTCACGTTTCTTGTTTTTTTTTTGAGAATGACGAGGCCAACTTGATCGGAAAAACACTTATCATACTCACTAAGACATGAACAGCGCACGCAAAACCCTACCCTCCAATGGCAGATACTGGTCATCGGTGTGACGGAGATTCTCGAAGTCACCATTGGAAACAAGTAGCTCGAACGTCGAACTGCACTTAATGCATCGCGAAGGTAAATGGCGGGAAAATCCCTTTGGATATTCAGGATTTGTGCCATGGTGTGGTAGCGTCTTTGGGCCGTCCCTGAACCGACTTTGGGCCATCTCAGCGTGGTCACGTTTCTTGTTGAAAACCTTGCACCAGCGCTCATACAAGGCCCATATAGCCTCATCGGACTCCAGGTCCAGGTCCCTGTCCGTCGGAATGACACGTGATCAACATCGTCGCGAGTTTGAGTTGGGATATTCACCCTGGTTGCTGCAGATCTATCTGAGGATTTTTAAAAAAAACTTTGTATATTTATAACTCCCATCGCTTTATTAGATCAACAAACATTATCCTTCGTAATGCTCGACGGCTGGAAAGGGCGAAAGGCACAAATGAAGATTGACCCTAATGACTGGGCTTCCTATAGCCTGGAAAGTCCAATCGGTACGGGAAGGGAGGCTGGGCTGAGAATACGCCAGGCCCACCAAATAATCTCGCCGCCATCCTCGGCGGGGGAAAAAATCCTCACCCGCACCGCACGGCCGCACCGCTCTACTCTCTCCACACCGGCAGAGCAGGAAGCCAGGAACCGCCGCCGGCAGCTTTCTCGTCAAGCCCGGAGCGCCGGACGCAGCCATGTTGCCCCCGCCTTCTCCGGCTCCTTCCCGTCTGCTCCCCAGTCTCACCCTCTACTCCAGGCGGACCGTCGCTTCCGCCACCGCGTCCTCGACCTCGCCTTCGCCCGCAGGAGGGCACGGCGGGCGCCGCCCCCGCCCCTGCGCTACGCCGTCCTCGGCGCCGGCTTCGCGGGTCTTTCCGTCGCGTGGCACCTCCTTAAGGTCACCCTCCACTTCCCCTCTTCCTTCCCTCCTTCCCTGTGAGCAGAAATCGGCTGAACCGACGCTGGCGCGGTTTCAATTTCCAGCATAGCCCGAGGGATTCCCGCGTGTCGGTGGACATCTACGACGAGAACGGGGTCGGGGGAGGTGCGTCGGGCGTCTCAGGAGGGCTTCTCCATCCCTACTCGCCTAAAGGTCTTGCTTCCTCCGTCGTCCATCTGAAAGTTATTGGTTTCGTACCCCACCGATGGATGGCCAGCTTAATTCATTTCTGTTATGCGTTTGATTTATTTGTTAACTCTAGTGAAGCTTCTCTGGAGGGGTGCTGAATTCTGGAAAGAGAGCATGGATCTCCTTCGAAGTGCAGAGCAAGCAAACACAACTTCTGGATCAGACACAACTAATGAAAATGATAACCTTATCTGGAGAAGGCAATGCATACATCTTTGCACCTACTGTAATCAATCGTCCTTGTCTCCACCTGCTATATTTATGACTTATGAGGGTATTTTCTAACTGAGCAGGGGAATTGTACGGCCGCCTACAACTGAGAAAGCTGCAGAAATATTGCTGGAGGTACTGCTGGATTGAGATTATGCAGATGCGCTAAGGTGCTTCTTTTGTGTTTCTGGCGCTACTACATTTTAATTGCTTCAACCTATTCAAGATAGAATGTTCAGAGTTGCCTCAAGAGTTGCAGCCTTCAACTGCTTGATCCTGATGCTGCGCAGCGTCTGATCCCTGGGCTGTGTACCCCATTTGACTTCGCAGTTTACATGCCACTGGCATTGAACATCAACCCTAAGAAATATCTGCAGGTTCTGCATTGCTTCTTGCTTTTTGTCGTCGTCGCTTGTTTTGCCATTCTCTGTAGCCTGTATCTTGATCAGCAGATCAATTTCTTCCTTGGGCTTGTACAGGCACTGTTCTCTGCATGCCAAAATCTGGCAGATGAAGCATCCTCATCACCAAGTGAGCTGAAAAGAGTTCAAGCTTTACAAGCAACATGTTGATAATCTACACCATCTTGCAGGTAAACTTTCGGTAGTATCCAGTGAGAACAATGGATATATTACAATGTTCAGTAACTTGCATTTTCATTTTGGCCTCCAAAACTACCATTTGTTTTTGTGGTCGCCGCCTAAGCATTTTAAGTAATGGCACTAAATTGAGACTCTAATAGTGTCAGGTTATACTTAATCATTGTGGTACAGAACTGGAAATGTTAACGGATTGCATATATTTGACAGTTTGTATGGTCTTTGAATCAATTTCACTGCAGTAAGAATTTCCTTTTTATGCCTAAGGCACTTCAAACATGTGCAGGCAATTATGATTCAGTGATCATTTGCTTTGGGGCTAAGGCTCGCTCACTTCCTGAACTTGCAAATAAGTTGCCTCTTAGGACCTGTAGAGGAGTTATCGCTGAATTTCAGTTGCCATCCAATACACTGTAAGTAGGTTCTGCATATTGAAAATTCACACTATTAGTTTGGCAAATTTGATTGATGCATATTGTGTTTACTCCCTGCAGAGAAGAGTATGGCAGTCAAAGCCCTTCAATCTTATCTGATGCATGGCTGGCATTCCAGGGTCCCCGAACTGTTTCTGTTGGATCAACTTGGCAATGGAAATCTGAGAATGATTCTTCAACTGTATCGGATGAAGAATCTCTTACTGCATTGGATGAATTGCTCCCAAAAAGCTTCTGGTGTATATCCAAGAATAAATAAATGGGATTTTTTATGCGTGCAAGAGCTGGAATACGAGCCATGCCTCCACTTACAGCTAATGGGTCATTGCCACTTTTGGGTTGTTTGGACAATTTACTAGGCAAGAAGAGCAACTGCACATTTTGGCTAGTTGGTGGACTTGGTGCAAGAGGTCTTCTGTATCATGGTTTGGTTGGAAAGTTGACTGCCAAAGCTGTGATTTCCTGTGATGAAAACATAATACCTCCGGAGTTCACGAGCTGGAATATTGTTAAGCCTTAGTGGAAACTGATATATCGTTCAAACTTAAAGCAAGCCGTGCTTCATCTGTAGGAAAAGAATGTAGATGGGCCAAAATCTTACATGGATGGTGCAAAACCAATGGCAGTGAGGCAGTCACTGCTGCATATTGAATTCTACCCAATGCATTCCACGTTCGTCCATGTGCGTACAACTGACACCACAACTCTGCAAGTAAGCTGAGGTTCTGCTTCATATGCCTGAGCTTGTCATTCAAAGAATTGTGCCTAGCCTGTATGTTTTCCATGGTGAACTTAAATGCTGAGGCTTGGTTGAGTTGCAAGTCTCTGTCCTAGGAAACAATTGGTTATGACTTAGGAGTTGAGCATAGGTCCGTTGACACATTTTCCTACGCTCTCATATTACTCTGACCCGTTTGTGTTTATTTTTCTAATTTGTTACTGTATGCCTTTCCTACTGTTAGTTGAATCATCACTTCTGTAAAAACCTCTCTAAGGTTATGAGTTTTGCATGAGTAGAGTATTCAGATCAGTAAAGTTTCTGGCACTAACTAACCATCTATCTGCGATAGTAAGATTGTTACTTTCAAACTCTGAACCGTTTAGCATTTACCATGTTTGAGGTTTGTGTTCTCATGATTTATTTGTTTCGGAAGTATAATAAATACTTTTGAAATGTCGGTGAATATTTAGTCATCCATTGAAGCATACAAAAAAAAAAATGCTGACAGATCAGTGATTAGATGAACAGAACTAAGTATATGTATGGACGTTACACCTCAGCATTCCCGTACCGTTGTATAGTGCATAAGCTGTACAATGTAGAATTAAGAACACAACAATGTGTAGGTACATATTCACTTGATCAGATACATCAGAGTTGACAAAAAAAGCTCTCTTGCCGCCCAAAAACCCACATAAGTACACCTAAGGAAACCAAGAACACAGGACTCCCCCGTCCGATCCCCTTCTGCTCGCTTCACCACTGACTCAGACGCGCCCCTTGAGTGTCTGCAGGCACCAAGAAGTTCGGCGAGATCAGCGCGCTTGAGATGGTGGGCTAGTCGCCGGAGAAGACGGTCGCTACGTGTACCTTGCGACCTTGGCGAGCCTGCTCGGCGAGCTCGGACTGCTTGTCCTTACTGCCGGAGAAGAAGGTCGGAGGAGGAGGTGGTGGTGGCGAGCTGGTGGAGTGCCCTCTGCTCTACCGCCCACTGTGCCTCGCGCTCGCCCTTGCCGCAGTCCTTGTTCAAGCACCCAGAAACGCATCACTGGAGACGACGACGCGACACAGGCACAGAGAAGGCAACCGATCAAGACTACATGGTCATCGTCAGCTCAAGATCAAGGTAGAGTAGTAGACGACAACAATGGAGCAGTTTGACTGCGAGTGGGCGAGCTTGCCTTGTTCTGGACGTTGGCGGCCTTGCCTCTGAGCGCGGCGCGGATCATGAACTTGAGCACGTCGAGCGGGATGTAGGTGACGATGCTGAACATCCAGATGGCACCGCCCCACGCCCAGCCGATCCCTTGCATGCGGCAGAAGTCCCAGTTGGCGTACACGGCGATGCACGTCGCCACCAGCTGCGCGGCGAAGAAGGCGAAGAGCAGCAGGTAGCCCGGCCGCTCCACGAAGGACCAGCTCCGGGAACGCGTCACGAAGATGAGCGCCTGGCTGATGATGCTCACTTGGAGGTACAGCGCCGCCATCAGCTCCCTGTCGTTCTCCTTGATGGATTGCACGCCGAACACGTCCTGGAAATGGAATGGTGCGTTGCTGGGTGAGCGAAGCGAGCTTGGACAATAATCCTGGGGCAATGGCAATGGGGTACCGTGAAGAAGTCGGTGTCGTGGGCGAGGTAGAAGAAGACGGCGGTGACGATGGCCATGTAGGTGCCGAGCACGACGCCGGTGGCGAAGATCTCGTCGAGCTTCCACGAGTCGGGGGTGGGCGACGGCTTGACGCGGTCCTTGGAGATGGTCATGATGGTGCCGTCGTTGAGGATGGCGATGATGAGCACCATGAAGGGCGCGAAGTCGAACTTCCAGATGAGCGCGATGAGGAGGAAGCCCAGCACGATGCGGATGGTGATGGACACGGCGTAGATGGTGTAGTTCTTCATGCGCTGGAAGATGGAGCGGCTCGTCAGCACGGCGCTCACGATCACGCTCAGCCCGGGCTCCGTCAGCACGATGTCCGACGCGCTCCGCGCCGCGTCCGTCGCGTCGTCCACGGCGATGCCGATGTCCGCCTTCTTCAGCGCCGGCGCGTCGTTCACGCCGTCGCCGGTCATGCCGCAGATGTGGTTCCGGTCCTGCAGCCGCTTCACGATCTCGTACTTGTGCTCGGGGAACACCCCCGCGAAGCCGTCCGCCTTCTCGATGAGCTCGTCGATGTGCATGCCGTTCACCGTGCTGTTCTTGTCGCCCAGGAGCGTGGTGGAGGGGTACATGTTGGTGCCCATGCCGAGCCGCCGCCCGGTCTCCTTGCCGATGGCGAGCTGGTCGCCGGTGATCATCTTCACGTTCACGCCCAGGTGGAGCGCGCGCCGGATGGTCTCCGCGCTGTCGTGCCTCGGCGGGTCGAACAGGGGCAGCAGGCCGATGAACTGCCATGGGTCGCCGCCGCTCTCCTTGCTCTTCTCCGGCACCTGCTGGTACGACACGCCCAGCGACCGGAGGCCGCGGTCGGCGTACCCGTCGATCAGGGCGTGGACCTTCTTCTCGGCATCGGCGCCCATGTTGCAGAGCTCGATGATCTGCTCGGGAGCGCCCTTGCTGACCCTGTGCCAGTCGCCGTTGCCGTCGATGTAGGTGATGGCCGTGCGCTTCTCCACCGGGTTGAAGGGGAGGAAATGGACCTCCTGGATGCCAGCGCGGGCCTCCTTGGGGTCGGCGAGCATGTTGACGATGCAGGTGTCGATGGCGTCCTGGTTCTCGACGCGGGAGGCCCTCGCGGCGTAGAGGAGCACCATCTCCTTGTCGACGCCCTTGGAGTAGACCTCGATGAGGGACTTGTCGACGGTGAGCTTGTTGAGGGTGAGGGTGCCGGTCTTGTCGCTGCACAGCATGTCCATGCCGGCCATCTCCTCGATGGCCGTCATGCGCTTGGTGATGGCCCCCTGCTGCGACAGGCGGTGGGGAGCCGATGGCCATGGTGACCGAGAGCACGGTGGGCATGGCGATGGGGATCCCGCCGATGAGCAGCACGAGGAGGTTGTCGATGCCGTCGCGGTACGCGCGGTGCTGGATCGGGTACATGACGACGATCTCGACCAGCATGCCGGCGGCGATGGAGATGATGCAGAAGTTGCCGATGGCCGTGAGCACCTGCTGGAAGTGGCCGACGTTGTTGGTGCTGTCGACGAGGTGCGCCGCCTTGCCGAAGAAGGTGCGCACGCCGGTGGCGATGACGACGGCCTCGATCTCTCCCCTGCTTGACGGTGGAGCCCGAGAACACCTCCTGCCCTGGGTGCTTGTTCGCGGGAGCGACTCACCGGTGAGCGCCGACTGGTCGATCTTGAGCGGGTCGCCCTCGAGCAGCCTGGCGTCGGCGGGGATGATGTCGCCGAGCTTGATGCTGATGATGTCACCGGGCACGAGGATCGACGCGTCCTGCTCGTCCCACCTGCCGTCCCTGAGCAGCTTGGTCTTGGGCGCCAGCCCGGCCATGAGCGCCGCGGCGGCGTTCCCGGCGTTGGCCTCCTCGATGTAGCTGATGGTGGAGTTGATGAAGAGCAGCGAGACGATCCCGACGAAGTCCTGCCAGTCGGGCGCCCTGCCGCCGCCGTTGGCGAGCGCGATGGCCATGATGGCCGCCAACTCCATGACCCACGACAGCGGGTTCCACATGAAGCCCAGGAACTTGAGCAGCTTGCTCTCCTTCTTCTCCTCCAGCTTGTTGGGTCCGAACGCCCTCAGCCGGTTCTCGCCCTCCGTGCTGGACAGGCCCTTGCGGTCGCATTTCAGCGTCTTGAACACCTCCTCCAATGGGACCTTGGACTGCAGCAAATCGCAAAGCATCAATCATCAGTCATCGGCGTGCGACGGTGGTCGACATGGACGACGACGGTGAACGCGGCGGCGCACGTAACGTACGTACCAGATTGACGTCCCCGCCAATGGTCTCCGGGGAGATGGACGCCATGGCTGCTTCTTCTTTTTCTTGTTTTTTCTTTTATTAGACTGCGTGCGCCAGAGGGGCAGGCGGCGGTGCGGCCGGTCACGAGCTCACTCACGGCGCCGGGGGCGTTGGCTGGTCTTCGGAGCGCACGGAGGGAGGCGGGGCACGCACCGGCTGCCTGTGCCTCTGCCCTCTCTCCGTGGATGGACGACGAAGACGGCATTGGCCGTGACACGGGCGCGGCCGCCTTATAGGGAGGAACGGGAACCCGCGACACGGAGCTCTTTTTTGGCTGCCCGTGCCCGGCCTTGGTGGAGCGCCTCTGGTTGCTTGTCTCGGCGTGCGCGGGGAGGAGGCGACACGCGCAAATACCAAACCACGACGCCGTTGGAGCATCTCCAACTATGTTTAGCAAGACAGTCCAAAAGGCATGGGTTTAGTTCCTCGGATAGGCCCTGTTTTGTTTTTCCCCACAAAATCTGACTCATGGATTCTGATATATCCACATCTCCATGTAAATAGGTCTAAGCTCTTGCGATCACTTTTAACCGGCTGACTATCTCTGGGCACCTAAAATACAAAACTCATTCGAGGTTTGAGTAACGCTAGAGCCAAAATGAGTCCAGGAGAGGATGTTCATATTTAAGTTATGCTCTGCTGTCACTCCAGCTAGTTTGGGAGACAAAAAGAGCATTAGTAAAGATGGGGTTATTTCATGGAGGCAAGGGCGCCCATGGCCGGAGCTTGCCGCAGAAGGGGGGAGAAGATCGTAGCTATTCTACAGTTTTGCCGAAGCTCCACGGTGACGGCAATGGTGACGGCAAAACCCTAGTGCAGCCACGGCAAGGCGATGGGCGGTGAAAAGGAACGGTAAAATCAAGTGGTGCAACACCCGAGGCAATAGATAAACTCTAGATTATATGTTCCCTCTAAATTATAATTGGAATGTAGTAAAGTGGTAGATTTCAAAACAGGCAGTGGAAGATTTGAAAACAGATAAAACGGATAAATAGGGAATTGCATTTGACATGTGGAACTCAACGCCAGTCATCAGAACATAAGGAACTAAAGATGACCCTCCAAGGTAAACATTTTACCCCCAGCAACAGAAATCAGTATCAATAGTAGGTAGGAGTAAACAATTTACACGCCGCAGCATCACGCCGCAGCATAAATCAATATCAATACTACGCAGGAGTAAACAATTCACCCCCAGCAGATGAAATCAATAGTAACATATGAGCTAGATAAGCAGCCTGATCGTTACACACATGAATGGTCAGTTCTGATAGTGCAAGGATCACCGGATGGAACGTAGGTTTACAAGCCACCCACCGAATAGCATACTAACACAAGTAAGCAGCAACACCTCTACTAATTCACAGCTCTTCGATGGAAAACACAGGTCATGATTCACAGCTCTTCAATGGAACAAACAGGTCAGGAACATCTATCTAAGCAATAGACCCCCATTAGGAATCTTGATTTTAAAATATTAAACTGTCATGCCAGATCAAATATAAACACTGCAGGAAAGAAGGCTCTTACTAACAGACTATAACTGGTACAAACAACCAGTGTAGAGCATTTTTCAATAGCTAATAGATTATAACTAGATACTACACCATTTTTTGGGTATAAGCCTATAAGGAATCCAGAAGGATACAGACAATCCGAATTCTGAAATTCTGAGTACAAAGAATCCAGGAGTATACCAGTCAGCAATCCAAAAGGAACAGGCACAGGAGCTTTCTGCTCACCATGAATTAAACTAGGTTCAGCACAAAATAGCACAGGCTGTAATAACAACCCACACTCACGCCTACAGCATGCCACAAAATAGAGACATTCAAATTATCACAAGACTAGCAGATCAAATGCATATCAATCACGAGAAACCAACCTAAATCAAGAAATCAGAGAAAAGAGTTGAAACCAGACAGTTAAGAGTGAGGAATGGACCAAACCAGACAGTTAAGAGTGAGGAATGGACCGATGTAAAATCAGAGAAGCATAGCAAACTGGCACAATACTTGGCTATTGAGGCATTCATTACAGATCATGATTCACAGCTTTGCAATGGAACAAACAGGTCAGGAACATCCATCCAAGCAATATAGCTCCATTAGGAATCTTGATTTTAAACTACTAAACTGTCATGCCAGATCAAATATCAACACTGCACGAAAGAAGGCTCTTACTAACATAGACTATTAACTGGTACAAACAACCAGTGTAGAGCATTTCTCAATAGCTAATAGATTTTAACTAGATATACTACACCATTTTAGGTATAAGGAATCCAGAAGGATACAGACAATCCGAATTTTGAAATTCAGAGTACAAAGAATCCAGGAGTACACAAACAATCAGTATTCCCAAAGGACAAGGCACAGGAGCTTTCTGCTCACCACGAGTTACACTAGGTTCAGCACAAAATACCACAGGCTGTAATGACACCCAACACTCACACGCCTACAGCATGCCACAAAATAGAGACATTCAAATTATCACAAGATTAGCGGATCAAACACATACCAAGTCACGAGTAAACCAACCTAAATCAAGAAATCATAGACAAGTGTTGAAACCAGACAGTTAAGAGCGAGGAATGGAACCATGTAAAAACAGAGAAGCATAGCAAAATGGCACAATACTTGGCTATTGAGGCATCAATTGCAGGTTAAATAAATTCAGCAAAGCATAAAGGCGGTTCTTTAACCATCAGACAAAGATGATATCCTCAGCATGCTACTACAAGCACAACTGATAAGATCCCTTTAACATAAGCAAAATCTTAAACAAGAGCTTCCTAGCTTGCAGAGCCCTAATCCTCCCCAAGCATCGTTGGCCAGCATCTCTTCCACCGCTCAGAAGCCGAGCTTGGTGCGGCGCCAGTGCCTGCGCTTGGCGTTGTACCTGACACACAAAAAGAAAAGAAATAAATGAAACAATTAGGCGACCGAATAACGGGACACCTAGCGAAACAGGACGAAGGTGCTGAGGCCAACGAACCTGATGGTGTTGTCGGTGCGCATGCGGATCCAGTAGGGGATGGGGCGGTTCTGGCGCATCTTCTTGGCCAGCTTCGTCTTGATCCGGAAGGTCTTGTGGGACGGCTGCGCGGGGAGGCAACACAACACGACGGGATAAAGCGTGAGATTAGCACGGAACACCACGAGTGAACCATGAATCCGTGAGCTCAAGCGCAAAGGTCGAACATACGTACCATGGCTTCGGCGGGCGGAGACGACGGAAGCAGCAGCGGCAGCGGCAGCGGCGGCGGCGGAAACCCTAGGATGGGAGAGATCGAGGGGGCGGAGGCCGCTAGGGTATTTATTGGGGAGTCACGTGTGGAATGGGCTGGATGGGCTCGGGATAGTTTGGGCTTTATTAACAAAGGCGAGGGAGATTGGGCTTTTATATGGGTATTATCTTAGGAAATACAGACAAAAGGCGAACGAGCTGGGCTTCAATTTGGACCAGCCTTGCGTGGAAAGGGTGGGCTAGAATAATGAAATTTCAGCCCAGTATATTGGAGGCCGAGAAACCAATCAGCAACAAGAGACCATAAAATCCTTTTTAAAAAAAAAAAAAAAAAAAAAAAAAACAAGAGACAATAAAATTCTTTTTGAATAAAAAAGGGATGAAATACTCTCTCTCTCTCTCAAATACAGTACATATCTTATACGAGTTTTTTTTTTAAATTACAAAGTTTTGCTACAAGTTTAGTCTTTCAACACGCACGCACACTCACACGAATCTTTGAAGGATATAATATGAGAGAAAATCATAAAATCTTAAAGTTAGAAAATCAATTTTGTTACTAAAGCGCCTCATTGTCGATCGGGGAATCGCCTACCACTTAATTAATAGCGTCGGAAATCCTAGAATAAATATAAGGGATAAAGTATCGCACCTAAGATTTGATAATTGGATGGGAGCCCCAACCAATGGCCTTTGCCATTGCCATGTTACTTTGAAACCACCACCATTTAGAGGTGTGATTTGCCAGTATCAAATACTCTAGTTATTAAGATATAGGATATCAAGTGTTATACTTACTAGCAAACGTGTCCGGCATCAGGGGTGAATCTACTGTATGTTATGGGTCATACGACCCGACGGTTTTGTTAATTAATCCTTTATAGATCAAGGCTTTAGTTAGTTCATGACTTTAAGAAAACATCATATTGCACCCGCTTTCTTTAGTGATGACCCCAATAACTCTATTTTCTGGATTCGCCACTGCCCGGCATTGTTTAGTCACGGCATTGCATCATCCGGCGTCTGCATTTGCAGTGGAAAAAAAATATAATCAATTAGGCAATTTTTCATGAGGCTACCATGTCACACAAGAGACCAAAAAAATCAGTAAATTCCACTATACCTTGGAGGATGAAAAAGAAGAATCAACCAATATGCTGGTCATAACATTGAAGGTATTAATCCAGTTCAAGTGAGGAACTTCAAGACCACGTGACTCAGACAAGCTCAAGGTAACAAGCCTGTTCTCTCTCTTCATCCAATCGCACATATCTTTGGCCTCATGTGCCATACCCTTGAATTAAATACATTAATCATTTTTGCAAATATGAGTTGATAATTTACAGAAAAAGAAACGGATCGATACTTGTTAAAATTCAGCGCACACAGGTCATAACCATCATTGCAGCGGCAGAAGCAGAAGATGGGTGTCCTTTGAGAAGGCCCAAGGCGCGTAAGCAGGTTAGGTTGCTCAGTTGGATGAGTTGAGAAGAATATTAGCACCATGCTTCGGCAGCTTATTTGGCTGTGTGCATAAGAGTCCAGATGTGGAGGCCGGATATTTTTTACTCATCCATTATACCAAAATGCTTCAGCAGCTCACACGTCGGTTCCTGGAGATCGGAGCTGGACGTCCGTGGCATATCCATTTGAGCGCAAAGGTGATCCTAGATGGTGGAATTTATGGCTTTTTTTAAGATTTCTTGTCTCCCATCAATGGAGGCGGAGTAATTTGGTTTACTTTTGTAATAAGAGGATGTAATTTGCTTTAGCATCAATGGACTTTTTTTCCTTATCGCAAAAAAGAAATACCCTATATTCTGCCCACTACTCTGAGCTGTCAGTGTGGACAAGTGAAACAGTAAACATTCAAGACTTTGGTACACAAGACCATACTTAAATGTTGTGCAATGAAACCTGCCAATATTTTTATATCCCTGCCTCAACATAGGTTAAATATTGCGCAATAACACCTGCCAATGAGCGAGATAGGCAATGATTTAAACTACGATAAAACAACTATGGAATCAAGATCGGATAATCACACTATTAATTCTTAGCGCTGGTTATTTATATAAAAATTTGAACCAGTTCATGTTAGCTGCCAAATTCAAACACCGTTGAAGCAGTGTTTCAAGATTACATGAAACAGCCTTTAATTTGCCACAATGAGTAGCACTTCACAATGACAACATGACAGCTGAGACAAAGGTTTTCACTTCCCTACCCTCCGAGCATGAATTTCATTCCCCACCCCTCATTTTGGCATTTTTTTTTTAATAGAGTAAATTTCAGACCACGGTCCCCCAAACTTGTCCCGAGATCTCATCTAGGTCCCGGTCTTTTCAAATTGCACATCTCTTAGGTCCCTAAACTTGTCGAGTGTGTCATCTAGGTCCCAAACTCTCGAAATGCACATCTAGGTCCCTAAACTTGTTAAAAGTGTCTCATCTAGGTCCCCAAACATCATTGCAGCGGTGGTTTCCAATGGGCGGTTTGCTACAAAGAACGACATGTTGGTTTGCTACAGTAACACTCCGATACGATGTTGGATGGAGATGATTTTTATATGAAAATTGTAGCTCTCAACGAGATCTACAACTTTTTAGTTTTGAATTTTTCATTTAAGGATGTTAAGGTGCTCAAATTTTTTTTATACAGTAACAATTCGATAATCGTGTACACATGCTTGTCGCATTAGAAATTTAAGTTTTTTTTTGTGTGTTGTCAAATGAAAGCACTTCTTATATAAAAATTGTAGCTCTAAATGAGATCTACAACTTTCTATTTTTGAGTTTTTCATTTAACGATGTTAAGGTGCTCAAAAAAAATTATATAAAAATTCGAGATGCACAAGGTGTACATGACGATTACTGTAGCAAACCACCGTTGGAAACCACTATTTGCTGTTTGGGGACCTAGATGAGACACTCGACAAGTTTAGGGACCTAGATGTGTATTTCAAGAGTTTGGGACCTAGATGATTTGCCGACAATGTTTAGGGACCTCAGACGTGACAATTTGAAAGTGAGACAGTGGGACCTAGATGAGATCCCGTGACAACTTTGAGGACCCCAGTGAAATTTACTCTTTTTTTTTTTTAATAACAGCAGCACAAATTCAGTCACTAGGATCAGAATTCCAGTAATACAATAAAAACAACATTTTTTTTGTTTGGTCTGTTCAGGTAAGGTAGGCGCACAAACCAAAAAAAGCAATTGCAGAAGGTAAATCCAATTCAGCCACTGTGCCACTGATTAAAAGTGCATGCTCCTTGATCAGGCTACTCCATGATAGCGTTGACTGCTAGGGGTCACCAAACCAATCAAACCTAGGCTCCACTCAAGTATTCCACACGGACAGGAGTTCCTCCTCCATCTCGAGACATTAATTGAAAAAAAAAAAAATGAGAGTTTGAAATATGTTACACAAACAGCTACAGTAAGATATCTGTGGTTACTAAAGATATGCAAGAGGGTTAGTAACAAATTTGGCAATAGCATGACCCATCGAAATAGCTTTTTTCCAGATTCTTAAAAGCAGCAGCAGAAGCAACGAACTCAGGAGCATTGCTTTCATAATACTTGTCAAGGTGTGACCTATAGTCAAACGACTTAGCAGAAGTGTCTGGTGGCTTCACCAAGCTTTCCGAACTCCATATTTTACCAAAAAAATCTTCTGAAAACAACACCAAAACAACATTACATACGAAGTGTAATGCAAGGGAATTAAGAAAGCCCATAAGAATCATAAGTTTTGTGATTAGCTTATTTTTACCTTCTCACCTCTTCCACTTGTTACTCTTCTCACCACCTGTCCACTTGTTAATCTTTTCACCACCTGCTGGTAACAATACAGACAAATGGCATATTATCACAACGCTTGTCACCAAGTTGTAGTAACAAACAGACTACATAGAACTGCATCAAGAAAGAAGAAAACAAGTCCATACCCTATGGTGTTTGCTGCTCCATCAGCAGCAATAGTATCCCCATCACCTGCAGGACTACTTCTAGCAGGTTCTTCTTTAATATTTATGTGCTAGCAGCAGGTTCTTCCTCAACAGTCTTGCGCTCGGCAGCCAAATAATTTTTTAGTATGTTATTGACAATAAAATCCAGGGTACGGCGTTGGATATCGTTGCAGTCCCACATCTCAATAGGCACGAGATCGAAGAATAAATCAATAGGCTCCTTACTTTTTGCATCCATGAACACATCATTTCAGCCTCCTTTGCCATACCCTTAAATTGAAGCCCCGTTAATATAACATTAGAGCTGACAAGCAAGTAGTAAAAAAAATTTGTGTAAAGTGCAGTTCATAAGGCTCAAGAATGGATGGCTGCGTAGGAAGGCTGGTCAGTCCATCACATGGACGTTAAGCCTGCCTTTCTCAATGGAGAGCTTCAGGAAGAGGTGTATGTCCACCAGCCACCTGGCTTCACCGTTGTTGGGCAAGAAGACAAGGTGTGTTGCCTCTGCAAGGCACTGTGGCCTACGGCAGGCGCCCCGGGCATGGAATGCCAAGCTAGATGCAACGCTGAAAAAGATGGGCTTCGAGCAGAGCAGTCATGAGGCAGCCATGTATCGTCGAGGCTCTGGCTCCTCGGTGTTGTTGGTTGGGGTCTATGTGGATGATCCCATCATCACAGGTGCAAGGGAGAAGGATGTTGAGGAGCTCAAGTCTGAGATGAAGACTATCTTTGACATGAGTGATCTTGGCCTGCTGAGTTTCTATCTGGGCATTGAGGTTCAGCAGGACTCTGGTGGCATCACACTTCGCCAGACACACTATGCCAAGAGGATCTTGGAGCTTAGTGGCATGGAAGGTTGCAATCCAGCTGCTACACCAATGGAGGAGCGCCTAAAGTTAAGCAAGGACAGTACTGCTGAAGAGGTGGATCCAACTGAATATCGAAGGTTGGTGAGCAGCTTTACGTACTTGGTACATACTCGTCCTGACCTTGCTTTTGTTGTTGGGTTCATCAGCCGATGCCTGGAAAGGCCAACTACTGAACACCAGCAAGCAGTCAAGCGTGTGCTTCGCTATGTATCAGGCACACTTGACTATGGCCTCCATTTCACCAAGGCGGTGAGTAAAGCCCGGTTCATTGGCTATTGTGATTCAGACCTAGCCGGGGATATTGACTCTAGCAAGAGCACAACCGATAGTCTCTTCTTCTACCTGATCGGCTGGCAGACTATCAAGCAAAGAGTAGTTGCTCTGTCAAGCTGTGAAGCTGAGTATGTGGCTATGTCTACTGCTGCTACTCAGCCTCTGGTTGTCTAGACTACTAGCTGACCTGCTAGGAAGAAGAGTGGAAGTGGTGGAGCTGAAGGTGGATAACAAGTCAGCGTTGGCATTGGCTAAGAATCTTGTGTTCCATGATAGGAGCAAGCATATCAGGAGCAAATACCACTTCATCAGGGACTGCATGGAAGAAGGAAGCATCAAGGCAGCTTTCATCCCCATAGCAGATCAGTTGGCTGACATCCTGACCAAATATCTTGGCAGGGCCAAATTTGAAGAGATGAAGGGAAGGATTGGGCTCAAGAAGCTCACCAAGATCAGCTAGAGGTGGCGAATCTAGGATACTATCTCATTGGGGTCAAAGACTAAGTGATGGGGTCAAATATACATCGATTCTCCATTTTAAGAGTCATTTGCAAGTGGATAAGAGGAGTTTTAGTGCTATTTTTAAGAAGTTATCGGGGTCAGCGGACCCCGACGCCAACACTGTAGATCCGCCCCCGGCTACATCAAGGCTTAGGGGGAGAAATGTTGATTAATCCTAGCAACTCGGCGCGGACGCCCGTTCGCGCGACTTTCGCCTGAAAAAACTTAAGGTGCAATTTTTCGCAACGAACGCACTCATCCACCCCCGTTTAGCTTTACTTTAAGCACATTTTGTTCTTCATTATATATGAAACCATGGCCTAGAGCCAAAGTGCCCTATGGCACACCCACCAAACATTTGTTTCTTTTGCCAACATTAATAATATTTGTATTTTAAACATTTTAGCAATGGAAAATTTATAGCGACCGGTGGAATTGGTGATACATTCTTGGTGTATGTAATGCCTACAAAACCCACTCCTGATAATGTGAATATTCCAGACCGTTGTTATGAGTACAAATACTACTCTAATAATCTCTGACCAGAGAATATTAGAATTCCTAGTAATTCTAATAGCGACGAGGAGGAGAGTGATGGTGATGATGATGAGGAGCAGGTTAACACATGGGTGAGGGAAGGCAGATTTGAAGTGGTTGTACAATATAAGGACAAGAATGTCAGAAAGGTGATAAATCCGAAACAATGTCAGATTCAAGAAGAGGGTAAGGCTATATTGAACATCATTAACAAGCAAGATGATGTACCAAAAGAGCAAATCAAAACTCTTTGCGAAAGAATTACAAGTGCGGACCATGGTTGAACCAGGTAACATGCATCATGCTTGCTTGAAAATTGAAAACATCCTATAATATTGTCATGGACCTCAGATCCATGGGTAGGTTGCGGTGAGGTTTTACCCCTCAATGCCCGATAGCTCTAGCGTAGCAGCCCTAGGCACTTGAGATTCATTGGGAGAGAGAGAGAGATTAGATTCATATTGTATTCCTTCGTCCTAGATTGATACGTCTCCCCTCATTATATAGAGGGGTCTTACTTGCCCCCCCTAAATAAGCAACTAACTAACCCTAATGGGCTAAGGCCCAATAGCCCCCCAATGGCAACCGCGCCCTACAACGCCCCCATGACAGCTCTCCCCCCTTCGGAGCAGCGCGCCCACGAGCTGCCGTAGACCTACCTAACACGACTTAAGGTTAAGCCTTTTATATCTCATCTTACCTTTAATATGGAAGACTAAAATGTGAAATAAATCTGGAGCTAAAATACTTGCATTAAAATCTATTTTCTAAATTAAATTGAATGGATAATGATGATGATGATAATGATTAATTAATGACAACTAATGATTCGATGCAGAGAGAGCTAATGGAATGTGATGATGAATTTGGATAGGTCGAGCTCCCTCTACATACGACTATGAATATATAAGGACTCACCCCTATCTCTTACTGTGTGGGCCGTATAGACTGTGTCGACAAGTGAATCCGGTTAGTCTGGGCCGAGTCCAGTACCCATGAATGTTGTTATATACTCCCTATGATATGTCAGGAGAGGGTTGGGGAGAGCCCCCAATCATCTGTCGATGAAGTACAGCTAGGCGCATATATTAGCGCACGTGTGTAGATATGGATGTATATAATATACGGAAGTGGGGAAAGTCATGGTATCTTGACCATGAGTCGCACCAAAGGTAGTGTGAATGAAAATTGGTCAAGGTAATCACCGGTAAAAGTGACATAAACCTATGCAAGGTTAAATCAAAAATTCATGTCATGTCTCTTATGGAGGCTATGGGAGCCTATAGGAGGTTCTTTCGCACTATATGGGTGATAATAGATTTTCCAACTTATTTTTGAAAGTATGCGATTTTTGACGAATGATTTATGATGGAGAATAATATGACAAGTGGATGGGAATGCATTTTTCATTGATGTTATATGCTTGCCGCCTACTTTGTACTCACTCTTGTTAACTCTCCCCTTTAGATGAAAAGATGAGATATGTCAAGCACTTTGGTCAAAAAGGAAGTCACGGGAGAAATACATGATTTAAATTGTAATGCAAAGAGTTATGGTCATTTTGTTTTAGGTAATATTTATTATATGTGTTTCCCTTTAAATGTAACCAATTTTTGTAAGATTCTAATTATTATTCGACACTTTGATTAGGGTCATTACTCGAGAAGACGTCATTTTATCGGATAATAATTCATAAACCGACATTTTTATCTTGGTAATAAAAATGCGGGGCGTTACTACTGCAGAATCGCTAAACAAGCAATGGCCCAACAATCTCGACGGTTGCGGATTAGTCGAAGCCACAGGGTGTCACATGCCAACGTGGCATGGGCCAGCCTGAACCCGGGGAGGGGGCGCCGCCGGCGTGGCCATCGCCGCCATCCTCGTTATCACTATTACTTAGGGGTTAAGTTTAGTCAAATTAAGAGCTATTACTTAAGGGTTAAGTTTAGTCAAATTAGGAAGATTTCGGATTACTTGTGAGTCAAGTTGAGTCCTCCCTATAAATATAAGAGGAGATGTATCCTTTTTAGATCAAGAAATAAATAAATAAAATAGGGTTTAACCCTCGGCTCTGTCTCTCCGGCTCACACGCGCGGCCGCCGCCGCCAAGACGCCACCGCTGCCCGCCGCGCCACCACCATGCTGCGCGGCGCTGCCCCTTCTCCCCCGCGAACGACAACCTGCGCTAGGGTGCCAACGACCGCCTCGGCGCCACCCACGGGCCAATGAATTTGGCACGTGACAAATTGGTATTCAGAGACCACAAGATCCTCAGCCTGTGGAGGTCCATGGTCGTGCCACCCTGCTCCCGTCCTACCGGGGAGATGATCATGGAGGCCCCCATGCGCTTAGATCCGAGTACAACTCCGACATGGCTACGATCTCCGACTACATCAACACGAGGTACGGCTCCAGCCTTCCGGTCCACCACTACGCCATCCTCGCAGGCACCCTCATTGGCATGAAGCACGATAGCGAGCTCGCCCTCCTCGGGAACAACTACTACCTCCTCAACGACGACGATGCCGGCGGCGACAACAACGACAATAACCTCGGACGACACGCTAGCAAAGAGCGCCGCGGCTCGTGGCGATGTTGTCCGACGTCTTGGCGCCGACGATGTCACACCAACGACGCTGGGCGCCCACGCCAACGTGATCACTGGCGCCTCAAGCGACGAGCACGTCTACCACCAAGCTGCAGCACTTCAACTTCCGGGAGCAGCACCTAAACGTCGTTGTTCTCCTCGACATCGACTTGGTCGTCAACACCGACTCCAACATCGGCCCATTGCTATGACCAAGTGCAAGCCCCCAACAGTAGCTACACCATGGGGCTACCTCGGGCGACAACCATGGCCACCACGACGACTCCAACAATATCTCCTTCCCCGAGCGACATCGATGAACGATCAAAGCTGCAGCGCGACGACGCGCCTCTCAGAAAAGGGGGGGAGTAATGTCACACGCCAACGTGACATGGGCCAGCCCAGGCCCATGAGGGGCGCCGCCGGCGTGGCCGCCGCCGCCATCCTCATTATCACTGTTACTTAGGGGTTAAGTTTAGTCAAATTAGGAGCTATTATTTAGGAGTTAAGTTTGGTCAAATTAGGAAGATTCCGGATTGCTTGCGAGTCAAGTTGAGTCCTCCCTATAAATATAAAGGGAGATGTATCATTTTGAGATCAAGAAAGAAATAAAATAAAATAGGGTTTAACCCTCGGCTCCTGTCTCCCCGGCTCTCACGCGCGCCGCCGCCGCCGGCCGCTCCCCGTGCGCCACCATGCTGCGCCCCGGTGCTGCCCTTCTTCCCCATAACAACAACCTGCGCTAGGGCGCCAATGACCGCCCCAGCGCCACCCACGGACCAATGGATTTGGCACGTGACACAGGGATACCGACCATCAAGTGTGACTTGCCGTGCATGCCCATCGCGATGCCTCGGCCTCGGAGGCCTTGCCCATGGGGTAAGATCGGGACCTCGCGTTCGCCAACTGAGCCAGGAACAAGCAACGAGTCATCTGAGATAGCGCGACGCAACTGAGTTCCAGATTTTGCATTCCATGAACTCAACACACCCCATTTGATCCTGTTTATTGGTGGTGAGACCAAGAACAACCAATCAGCAATTAGAGACCATAAAATTCTCTACAAAATCAAACACCATCTCTCATTCATTTATATATTTATCATACTCAATTTGCTAATCAGGATGCATGCCGCTCTCGAGTTTGTTTTCTATAATATAATCCCATTGGGCACTCTCATCGTCGATCTCATGCATGATTAATTTCTGGAACACGGCATTATGGCAATCACGCATGGCCACATGGCGTCTCCAGATGCTGTCTTGGCAACGCCAGGAAACAATGGTCAGTAGCAGCAGCCAGCAGCCAACAAGAAGAGGATCTGATGCTGATGTGCTGACCTAGATTAACAAGAGATCGACACGCGGAAACGCGCTTGGTTTCGGTCAGCGACGAGTCCAAACCGGCACACGTGCATTCAATTTCAAGCCACGGGGGCAGGACACGTCTTGTGTTTGCAAGCATTGCAGTTAGCTGAATCTTGTTCCGTCAAGGCACACACATGCCCTCACATAATTTTGTCGGCTTTATTAAATTTATAAATTATACGCATTTATATATATAAAAAAGGAGGGTTGTTAATTTTATGTTTGCAGTGTACTGCTTCTCCAGATTCTCCTGCTGCATGACACAGTATCCGGGTTAAGAGTGAGTTGTTAAGGCATTTGGATTTGGAGTTAGACTAGTACAGTAGTGCTGGCAGTACGGCGTCAAAAAGAATAAAAATATCAGATCATCGTGTCCAGATCATCATAAGATGCATCGTGTGCTCCCTTGTTTCCTGGCGGCAAACATTAATTCAGAAAATGTTGATCATCAGTTAAAACGGCTGCATGCGGTTTGGGTTTTATCAAATCCTGCTATGAGCAAACTGAAAGCCACACTTTGTTGCAATGAATCGAGGCTAATTTTAGGATGCTGTGTTTGTAATGGTGAAAGTTCAGAAATGAGTAAAGGACAGGGATTGTTAAGTACTCTATAATACAGCAGTATCTTCTTTTGGATGCGAAATGCTCCCGGTGATGGATTGACATGACTTCATGGAATACACGGAATATATCTTCAGACTTGAGCTCGTGACTTGGCAGCAACCGGCGCATGTGTTAGGTGGCAAGATGGACCCTTTACCATACATCTAGGCCACGTTTAGTTGGCTGAAAATTTGCCAAAAAATTGCAAATTTTTAGACTCTCTCTTCATCACATCACATTAAATACACCAAAAAAAGACATATGTTCGGAGCAAAGTAAATGTAGGTAAAAAAAATAACTAATTACACAGTTTTGTTGTAGATCACGAGACGAATCTTTTGAGACTAGTTAGTCCATAATTGAACAATGTTTACCACAAACAAACGAAACGTCTTTACAGTGTGCTAAAGGAGTCGAGAAAAGTCACTTTTGCTAAAAATTTAGCCATCTAAACAAGGCCCTATTCTCTGCAACTTTCGGAGACGACAAGGGCGCGAAAAATAGGAGGAAATTCAATTAGAGGTTGAATGAATTGATAAACAAGGACATGAAGAAACGCTAGGCTAGTAGCATGTAGGACAAGGACATGCTGCATGCGGAGAACAAGGCAAAGGCAGCTCTCAGTCACATGGCTGACTGAGCCTTGAAAGAAACATGACATGATCAAGTGTTTTCTCATATACTATGTACTCGCTTGGTCGTAAATTAAGTGTCATGTGTTCGTGTCATAACTTTGACTTAATTTATATAAAATACGTGCAATATTTATATTTTTAAATAAATTTATTAAAAAAAAATAGACTTAAAGATCTTTTTCGACGATACTAATTACTTAGTATAAATATTTATATATATTTAAATATATAATTGTCGGTAGTTATTTCTTGAGAATCGAGAACAACACTTATTTTGGGACGGAGGGAGTATACTACGAGAAAATTCAACAATGACATCATCATGATCTATATAGGATTCTAATCCAGAAGTGTTCATCGGAACTGGTCATTGACTAGTCACTTTGTTTCCAACTTACCCACAAATGATCCAGAGATTGTTATCCTTTGCTACTGCCAACCATACTCCCCCATTTTGAAGTAAGTTTTTATTTTAAAGTATGTTTGTGTTAGCTTGGATTATGCTCTGTAAGGTGTAACACAGGCTAAGACTAATACAAGCAACCAATCAGACTCAATATAAATATGCATGTGTTATGTATATAAGGGTTGTTTGATTCAGCGTTGAACCATGTGACGATGCATATGTGGCGGCCATAACCTGTGGCGGTTGATTTGACCGCCATCGACCTCCACACTCGCCACGGCCACGCTGCAGCACACTAGAAGACATCGGCAGGAGCAAACGACAAACATTGGCTGCCTCAACTTACACTCCATCCAAACAATGTCCAGCGTACGGTGGCGCCCGCGAGCGTGGCGTGGCGCGGCAAGCAGCGGCGCCAAACCAAACAGCCCGATACATGTATATAAACATCTATATTTTGAACCTGTTTTTTTTCTAATAAAAAAATACATATATAGCATGTGTTTCCTACGGGAAAAGTAAAAGAAAAAAAAAAATTAAAACAACTGAAATGTAAAGCATGCGCGCTACTGCTACATGCAGCCTGCTGATGCTGCTGAACAGCGTGGTTTGTGTAGCCACAGGTCTGCAGATCGGGAGATCCGGCCAAAGATCCGCCCTCGGATCTCTTCTTCCCTGCAGAGACCCCGATCCTGTGCCCTGACATGCCCATCTCCATCTCTCGGCAGGGGGCCGTAGGGCCCGGGCGCTGCCGTGCCGCCACGCCAGGCTTGCGCCGCGCAGACAGGCCCAGTGGCCGTCTGGCGCGAGATCCCCCATGCAGATTCGATCAGCCGTGACGTGACGATCCTAGGGCTCGTTTAGATGTTAGAATTTTAGTAAAAGTAACCCGGAACTCTAGTGGAAAGAGAAGACTTTCGTTTGTTTGTGGTAAATATTATCCTACCAGGCCCAGGCTCAAAAGAAGGTCGTTTAGTTGGCTAAAGTTTCTAACTCTTTTTTCCACCCTCCTCTCTCCATCACATCACATTAAATACACCAAAAGATATATGCAGTATAAAATATAGGTAAAAAAATAACTAATTATACAGTTTAGATGTACGATTCTTTTGAGCCTAGTTACGCCGTGATAGGATAATATTTACCACAAACAAACGAAACGTCTTTATTGTCTTGCGAGTTCCAAAGAAGTTACTTTTGCAAATATTTCTAACAACTAAACGAGGCCCAGTATAATGTTTGGACGCAGCAGGCGGCCATGGCAGGCACAAGCATAAACACCTGTGCTTGTGCAGAAATGGTTTGGATCTGGCGAGCTGCAGAATCCTAGACGGGAAGAGTAGACCCTATAGCATCTCCTCAATTCAGCTTAGTCCTCTTATTCAAGAAAGAAACTTTATTTATGCTTGTAGACACACATTAGATGCAAATAGGGTATTTTCTTCTTGGTAGCATGTGTGATCATGTTCTGAGGTAACCAGATTAATGTCCCTACCAGTACTATGGAGCAGGATCCAATTCTTTTGAGATTCATGCATGTAGCTAGTTTCTTTCATAGTTTAGCATCCCAACCAATTGGAAGTTGCCACTGTATAAAAACGAGCTTGTTGGGCACCATGTAACGCCCGACCGGGATGACGGCTAAGATCCACTCTACACGTTGAATGGACCACACCGCTAATTAACTCTCTTGCGCTTTCGTTCCTTAAAGGTTGCAACCGGATAAACATCCCGTGCCCGGGCTTTTTAAGCCGGGTCGAACTCAATGTTTCACGATGTGGTACTAAACTTCCCGGTGGTTGTAATTCTGCGATCTACAAAGAACCATGGCTTTCTTGGCCCAACTAGGCCCAATGGGTGGGTCTCACATCCACCCACCCTCAAAGAACTCGATTCGGCTTACCCATACGGGACAAATAATGTTCGGGATCAACTCTCTTGGCTCACGTACGATTACCGGCTCCTCGGTCTATTTGCCATGCCCTCACGGGGCCATGCGCTTTCCGAATCCAGTGAAACCGAAGCGAGTTGGCTCTACCATTTGTAACGCCCCGACTGGGATGACGGTTAAGATCCACTCTACACGTTGAATGGACCACACCCTAATTAACTCTCTTGACCCGTCGCAAAAGGTTGCAACCGGAGTTAACAAAGCATCCCAGGCCCGGGCTTTTGCTGGTCGAACTCAACTTCGTTTCACGATGTGGTACTAAACCCCTGGTGGTTGTAATCGCGATGCTCCGGTAACCATGGCTTTCACACCTGGCCCAACTAGGCCCAATGGGCTGGGTCTCACACACCAGCCTATGTGTCAACAGCTCTTCCTCTTCTTTTTAGAGTGAAAATGTTTGGCAAGGTCCTTTTCTTCAAGTGATTGGCCACTACTACTCCCGGAACCCTGCCCACATGGCTCAACAGTTTATCTGCAATATGAGCCCATGACCCTCCAAAGGAAACACACAGTTGCTGTGATCGATCCCCCAATGCGATGCTCCCCAGAACATGACACACCACTCCTCCTCAGTCCTGACCCTTCCTGAAACATCATGTGTGACACTATCTGGATCAGATGAGAGTATGTCATGCATGTCAGCATGGCCCTGAAAAGCCTGAACCCATTGGACCATTTTTGCACACATTGCTGAGGTAAACCCCAATTGCCTCTCCGGCAGTAGCAGAGTCCAGAGGACACTAACGCTAGCGTCCAAGCTAGAGACGGGACGAACCAAGATCGCGTGGTGGATACGGTGCATGCACGAAGGCCGGGCCGGCCAGTCGATGATGGCATGCCACACATGCATGCAGAATTTGCAGCGGCAGAGGTGGTGGTATGCTCGCCTCGTCAGCGGCAGCCGCAACTGGAATAGTGGGCGTGGTCTTGCCTTGCCTTGCCCTTTCGATTATGATGATATGATCCATCGCCTGCTCTTCCCAAGGCGCAGCTCCTCCCAATGCGACACTCTGGATCCATGGATGATGCCAAGGGAGCTACGATAGCAGTCCAACGGAGCTGATTTCAGCGTCATCAAGTGCAGAGCCATTCTAAGTCCCCAATAGTGGGGCGTGAGTTTGTCATCTTAAGCATCTCCAACAGGCATGTAAAGAAAACTACACTTATACTTAGGTAGTTGAGGTAAAAAAAAAACACTTTCAATAGGCTACCTACTCAACTATCTAAATTTGTTGACTACCTGGATTCTTCCCTCCTCAACCTATTCCCCCATTGGGCCAACACAACAAATGAGCACCTAAATTTCTGTTCGACGTTTCCCCACCCGCCCCAACACTTCCCACACACTGCACCCTTCTCACCGACAACGCCCTATCCAGCAGTTGCGGGCGACCTTCCCCAGCGAGGGCAACTGCGGGTGGAGCTCCCGGCGCGCGGATGGCCACTTCTCTAGCACCGTCCCCCGTGGATGGACCTCCCCAACTCGCCGCCGGATGGCGGTTTCTCTAGCACCGGCATCCGCGGCCTGCCCCATCTCGGCTCCTCGCACCGGAAGTTACTTCTAGATTTACACTGGAAGTTACTTTAAGGGATCTCTAAACAAGCCCTTAGATGCAATTGCATAAGTGTTATGTTTCAATCTATGAACTGGACACCAAATTAGCTTTTACGAAGACAGGTGGTTAGATACACAAGCTTTGAAATTACGATCACAATATCATTCGACAAAAACATAGATTGACAAAGACATAAGTGCTTACTCTCTCAACGTCTCCTTTAGGAAATCTTTAGAGGAGAACATTTCAACTGACCAACACAATATTGTTGCTTGTGTAGCTTTTAATTAATCTAAATGAAGGTTTGAGTCATTTTTTTGAGCAAAAACTGTGGAGCAAAGCCCCCTGGCAACAAGGTAAGTGTAGAGTATTGACAAGACAAAGATGGCATTCAATAATGGGGTTAAGGTTCCATACTAAATTTGGCATTTGAAAATACTTCACTAAATCTAAACCTATATGGTACTCTATTTTAAAAGAGTCCTACGGTTGATCAATCATGGATTGTACGGTACATTATGATTAGTCAGAACATTGCCTTTCACTACGGTCGCCAAAAACTATTGTTTTAGATTTTATCTCACTTTAAACCTTCGTGGGAACACGATTTAATAGATTTTCTCGAGTAAAACACTTACAAAAGGACTCTAAATAGAGCCTCAAGCATGGAGAAGCCCCCATGTTTTTTTTAGGGGAGCCCATGTTTATTGGGAACGAGTAGAAGAGGATTTTATAGGTTAGTACTGTGGCGGTGACCTCATCCATTTATTACCAAGATCTTTGCCCCCACAGTTGACAGGACAGCTTTTCCCCTGGGCATGCTTTGCGGCTGACCGGGACCCAGGAGACAGAGAGAAGTAAAAGATGCTCAACCCATACTGGGCCCACAGTCAGCCAGAGACCATGCACTTTGAAGCACTAGTGGCCCCACTTGGAAGCTTTTCCCCTATTTAAAGGCTCCCATAGCTCGGCGCACCAAACCGCTTCGCTCCCTCCTTCCTCACCTCCCTGTCTGTCGCACACAACGCAAAGCAGAGCAGAGGCCACGGCCAGAGCAGCTGCCCCCCCCTCCGACTCCGACTCCGATCCGAGCGAGCAAGGGCGCCACCGTCGTCTCCAATGGCGCGGCCACAGCAACGATACCGCGGCGTTCGGCAGCGCCACTGGGGATCCTGGGTCTCCGAGATCCGCCACCCCCTCCTGTGCGTAAGCGTAACCCTGCAGCCACGTGCTCTATCTCCATCGATTCTTGGCGTACGTGAGTGACCCGGACCATGGCGGCGGCGTGATTCTTGGATTCTCTGTGCGTGCGTGCGTGCAGGAAGACGAGGATCTGGCTGGGCACCTTCGAGACGGCGGAGGACGCGGCGCGCGCCTACGACGAGGCGGCGCGCATCATGTGCGGCCCGCGCGTGCGCACCAACTTCCCCGAGGACGACAACGCGGGCAGCGACGGGCAGCAGCAGGCCGCGTCGTCGTTCCTCTCCCCTGCGCTCGTCGCCAAGCTCCACCGCTTCAACCTCGCGTCCGTGCAGGCGGCGCGGCGGCAAGGCCGACGCCGCCTCGGCCGCAGCAGCAGCCGTCTCGGCGCCCGCCGTGCTTCCTCGCATCGCCGCGATGCCTACAGGCAATGCTGGCATTGGAATCGCCCCTCGCCGTCGTCGTCGGCGGTGGCGGCGGGGGGGACTGGAGCGGCGGGTTTCTTGAGGAGCAGTACGTGGACCAGATGATCGAGGAGCTTCTAGACTCCAACTTCTCCATGGAGATCTCCTACTAGCTGCAGAGCTGCACAGCAGCACACGGCGTCCCCTTCCCCTGCCCTGCCCCCGGCTCCTCTGCTCTGTCCCACCTCCATCTATTCTCTCTGTTTGGTTTCGTCAGCTCAGCTAGGGAGTGTAGTGAGTTAGTAGTGTCATTAGGCATTAGCCATGCCAGGAGGAACTCGAGGTTACTTTGGTCAGACGAGTTAGTTCTTGAGCAGCCTGATGTGTACGTATACGGTAGCATCGTCAGATCATAAAAAAAAAGGAGTTGGATTCGACTCCATTTTTTCTACTGCAATAGTGCCATTGTTGGAAACTTTGAGCATCCAGAATAAGACGGACAGCGAGTAAACTGAACGAGCGCACATGTAACTAAGTACTATATAAGCATAACAACTCTGCATTGACCACAAATGCTGGTGCTTAGGAGTACATCTTATTCTCTCACAGAATGCTATTAAATCAGCCGATATTAGCCGTCCACAGAATATTATCTAACCATGATGTTCTACCGACAGCTAATTTTATCTGGTTTAATAGTATTCCACAGAATATTATCTAACCATGATGAATACCGACAGGTGGGAGTGGGGAGAGAATAAGATAAAAAGAGCGGAAACTATAAAAAAAACGATGTTTACAGGTCTTTGAATGGGACGCTTCATGAGAGTCAGAGACGATGCACGCTTTCTGCTACGAGATACTACCACAACAGTACTAGCTGAATAGCTAGCTGATCGATGCGTGTGTGTGTTTAGATCCCAAAGTAGCACGTTTCGTTTGTTAGTGGTAAATATTATCCTACCATGGCGTAACTAGACTCAAAAGAATCGTCTCGTAATATACATCTAAACTGTGTAATTAGTTTATTTTTTTACCTATATTTCGTACTCGATAAATGTGCCGGCATTTTGATGTGATGGGAAATCTTCTTTTTGTATAGTGGAATTTAGAGAGAAAGTTAGGGTGCTAAACACACCCGGATACCAGGCCAAATTAACTCCGAAAGGAAAAAGGAGCGGGCTTCTAAAATCCATGGACAGAATCTCGGCGTCGTGGACAAAAGCCGCGTGATTTATGGCTCCTCTCTCTCTCAGACTGCCACCCAAATCCTCTGCACCACATGAATCCTCTGCGTACAAAGCAAGCGCTGCATGAATTCAGCAGCGTGCCGCTCTGCGCCATGGCAATGGCAATGAGTCGTAGGCTCGCAGCAATCTGAGGCGCATAGTGCGTCATCGATGACAGTAATGGTGAAGACTGATGATCGTGATCTGCTGCTGATTGATGGTGGAGTAGTAGTATCTAGGCGAGGATTCAGCTCATCATGGCATGTGCCTCCACATGCGCCTCGCCCAATCATGCCGATCGGGCTCGGGCTGGCCTTGAGACTTGCGACGCAAAAGACGTCGTCAGCCTGCTGCTGCTGCTGCAGCACCTTGCTCGTCAAAAGAATCCGCGCCCTTTTGCGGCTGTGACAGTGACGGAAATGCTTGTTTAGTTGGCAAAATTTGTAACAAATCTTTTCAAGTTTTTCCACTCTTTCTCTATCACATCACATTAAATACACTAAATGACATATGTTTAGAGTATAAAATATAGGTAAAAAAGTTACTAATTACACGTTTTTAGAGGTACATTGCGTCATCGATTCTTTTTTGAGTCTAGTTACTCCATGATATGATAATATTACCACAAACAAACGAAACGTGCTACAGTGTTCAAATTCTAACTTTCTGACATTGGGTTACAAATTTTTGCCAACTAAACAAGGTCCACTATAGGAACGCTCCATATCTCCTGGTCGGTTTTCATCCCTACAGTCAACTCCTCTCACGCGAAGGCTCGCGAGTAGTAGCCGCTCTCGGTAGTACATCTCGACCTTTCTTCTCCTCTACCCTCCAACATCTCGCTGCTACCGCAACCGCCTCCCTCTGTCCCTTTGGGAGTGTCGCTCGGGAAGCGTGTTTGTGAGGGGAGGGGGGCACAGTTTTTCAACGACACTTTCAAAGGGACGGAGGGAGTACACTCATGGGCTCCCCGACGCACCTACAACCCACCCCATAATGCTAGTCTCAATGGGGTTTCATGGCGTTTCACGCACATTAAATAGGTGTCACATCGCAGTAAATTCACTTTTTGCACTAAACGTGTGAGGAGAGAGAAGGGAAAAGTTTCACCATGGTGAAACCCCGAGCGTTGTTTCCCATGTGTTGGAAACAAGTGTGAAATACTCATTAAGATAGAAATAGCGTTTCACCAAGAATCGTGCAATGAGAGAGGAGGCGTGTGAGACCCGTAAGCCTATGAAAACCGCAATGAAACTATGCATTGAGAGAGACGCTTATTTCATACCAAAGTTTCTAATCTTAAAAACCGGAAGGTGAAATACTCTATTGAGACCGGCCTAAGACGACACTGGCCACCTATGTAATTTGGTTCATGTAAGCTTATTGATTCCACACTAGTGTACGCCCATTACGAAAAACTTTGTTATTTTTTCCTTTTTCTTTCCTATTCATTTACCACAATTACATAAATTTCATTTATTCATATTTTTGCTTCATACATTTCATTTTTTATTTATTTTGATTTATTCATTTTTTCTTCATATTTTTACTCCTAGACTGAAAAGTTATTCTAATGTAAATAAATATTACTCTTCTAAATTATAACATATATTATTACTATATTGATTTTAATTTATTTGTTCTAATTAATTTTTAAACTCCTAGACTGGAATATTTTTCTCTTAACCTGAAATATTCAAAATGAATTTGGAATAGTATTCTGCTGATGAATCTTGAATATTATTCTCTTAGACTAGAAGTAATCTTCACTAAAATGATCACACATCTCACACTTTTTCATACAAAAGAAAACACAAAAGTGATCACACATCTCACAGTTAATTGTGTTTTCTGAAATCTTTTACCCAAAGCTAAATCGAACTATTTCATTTGGAAAATGTTATATGGCAAGGAAAGGGAAAGGAAGAAAAATGTTATCTTTTACATTTTTATAATTCAACTTTGGCACGCATCCTAAAGGAGTTTAATATCTATAACTTTTTTTTTTTTTTGAGTATATCTATAACTGAAAAGAGTTTGAAAGGGAAAGACTGAAAAGAGTTTGATCATTTTGTTATGAGAGGAATCTGATCCAGAAAACTGACTGCATGATCTTTGTTCAAAGAATGAACTGGCTCAATATCTCCCCCATTTGATGGCCCAACTATTGGGATATACGAGTTTAATGCAGTGTGTCCATATGCCTTGGGCCAAAAGAAATACATGCTAGCCCATTGAAATTGGAAATTGAACTTGTTTTCATAAACCATTTTTAATTGCTAAAACCAAGTCATTTTTTTGGAAAATAAAATGCAAACATTTGAAATAGGGTATTTCCAATTTCTTGCCTGAAAATTTAACATTTACCGACTTGTTTTCAGAGCTTTTCCGATGAAATAAAACCAAAAACCAACCTTTATTACCAAATGCTTGATAAGCAAATTAAAATCGACGTGTACAAGATTGCAAACCGCTTGTAGTCTGCCAACTTTAAACTAGTATTATTATAGACCCATTCAGTTATATATCGAATTTTTTTGTCTAACAAATTATTGTGTTTTCTACGTGTGAAGCATACACATTGTCCAGGAAGCGAGGCCGGTGAGGTCAAACTTTCAACCCCTATTTTGACCGCAGCTCAGATCAGTACCATCCACACCAAATAACATCATCACTAGTGTCGTTTTGGCACCTTAGCCCTACACAAGACTTATATGCAACAATCTTTTTTTTTTGATTCGTGCTATTATTGGTCTAACTTTTACTGCTCACTCAAGTAAAAAAAAAAAAGGATGGTACCTTAGCTTTTTCTCTGAGTCAACAGGATGCTATTCTAGTCTGCTGAATTCCAGAACCATATTTTCAAATGTGGGTGACTCAAATGAGTGGTGTATCTAATTGTAATTGCTGAGCCTCATAGGTACATTATACAGGAGACAAGTAGTCTCTCTTAGAGCTAAGACATGCTATAATTACGGAAGAAACATGATCTGCCATATATATGAAGATTTCTCAAAATATTTTAAGATCTCTACAGAAGAAACATGATCTACCATATATGTGAATATTTTTCAATATATTTTAAGATCTCACAGTACAAACGATAAGACTAGAAGAGGCTGAAGTTTGTAAGGAACAATTTATAAATGAAATTAAGGGCATGCCTGCTATATTCACCAGGCAGGTCGCGTGGCATTGGAGACAATCTACAGATCCTACATATCTGTATGCGGAATTGTGCTTTAATTTTTCATTGCATTGAATATCTTGAATAAAAAAAAAAAAAAGAGGGAACTTGCTATGATACAGATTATAGCCTGACCTTGTTGGCTCACCTAAGTGCAATTACGATAAAAGAAAAGATATGTAAGTAGGTGGATTACTAGATTGGCAAGTCTTTTAAAATAAAGTACTTTATCTTTATTTTAGGATTCTACAACGAAATCCTTTATTTTGTAGCAATTCTACTACTACGAAACAAAAAAGACCCTTCAAAATTTTTTTAAACAATCTCAGGTGTTCGATTCTCCACGCCTGGGGCCATGATTCTTGCCTGAGAAGAGCTCCGCCAGCGGGACGTCAAGCAAACAAGCCCTAACTCTACCAACTTAATATTTTTAGTTGAAAAGATTGATGAATGCAACTCAATATGATATTGGAACCAAAGGTGTTAAATTCAGATACACACATACACGGAGATGTACGTCCACGAGAGCCGAATGATGCGAAAATGCAATGTGGCATGTACATGCTGGGCGGCTACTATCCTCACCGTCAAAAGTTGCTCTTGAGATTTGTGCCAATTCTCTTCTCTCTCTCCTCGTATTCCGTCCAAGGGCGTCTCCGCTCCGCTACCCTGGGCTCCGGCGCGGCTTCAAAGAACCTCGGCCTTTGCACCCCAGCTCTAGCACCGCCGCCGGCCACCGCCCCCGGCAGCGGTGGGCTACGACAGACTCGGGGACGGCGGACTTGGTCAGCCTTGAGAACTCCGGCAGCCTTGATCGCCTCGAGACGGCAACCGCGCAAGGAGACGTGGGCCCGGTGGTGCGAACTCCGGCGGTGGGAACGACGCCGGTGAGATGAGGCTCCACCGAGCCGGGGCGGAGCCGGGGCATCGGAGGCCGGATGCCGGAGCTCGGGGGCGACGGTGAGCCGGGCTTGACGGAGAAAGAAGAAGACGTTGTGCCACTGTTCTTGCCTCTTGGACGAAGGAAGAAGAAGACGGCCAAAAGAGAGAATAGGAAGGGAAGGGATGGACACTTTCCGCACATACCCCAAGATATTTGTGGACGGTCTAGATAAGCCCTGCCTAGCATATACAAAGGCCAAAATTCTGCGTTCCAAATGATGTCTTTGTTTGTAACAATAATTTTATGTGGGCAAGTTTCCCCACCTAGGGAAACACATGGATAAATGCCAGAGCCTCTTTGTGTTCGTGAGTTTGTCTAATTTATAAGTTTTGTCCTGTTTAAGTTTGAAGCAAATCCCCACCAAATCTTCCTCACCTAAAATTAGACAGGGATTTGTGGTGGACCCCCCAAGTTTGGCAGTCAATCAGTGTTCAGACTAGAGAGTTACTACTAGTAGTAGAGTTTGACAGGAAATGGTCAGCATACTGTATCTGTTGCCGTCGCCATGTAGACTACTACGAATTGTGGTTGTCCTTTACTGGCCAGTGCTGAAATAAAACTAGGGTCTACACCATCATCTCTCGCATTGACCGTTTGGCCTTTGCTTGGAACGCAGCGTGTTGACAGTGGGATCAAGCCATGTCATGTCCACAGTCCACTGGTGGGGTGTGAAGTGGCTCTCCGGGACACGTCAAGCCTAGCCCAACCAGCCGGCCGCGAATAGTTGACACACGGCCTGCTTGGTTGACTTTTCACGGCCCGCGATACAAACCACCATTTAATTTTAGACGTGTTCCCAATAAAATCACTAGCCTGATTTTTGTTACAATTTGTCGCTTCAATCATTTCAGTTAATTACTACCTCTAATCCACCATTGAATAATTTTGTTTTTGTTTCTCCAAATTCCTCCGGCATAGTATAGGGTGTTTGGGAAATTTCAACCATGCGTGAAATATACAAAAATCGCAAAAAAAAAAAAAAAAAGTGGAAGACCGCGTCACATTTTACACGCGGGCATCTCGAGTCGCCGGTCGCGCCGCTACGTACGCACTGGTGCAACTACTCCCTCCCTCTCGAGCCGCCAACAAAACTTGGTGCATCAAACAAGCCGCCGTACTTGCCGCGTCCCGCCCCGCGTGCGCCGCGCGCCGCACCCATGCCGCTCCCCTGCTTCCCCGGCGGCGCCCGAGGTGGTGGCGATCCGTCCGCGGCGCCACCGCCGCCATCCTCCTCGGCGACGTCTGTCTACTGGACTCACCTCGGCGGCGTCACGTTGACGTGGTCCCGCGCCCGATCGGCCTCCTCCTGGCCGCGGAGCTCCACCTCGCCGGGGACGACGACGACACCGCTCCCGCGCGGTTCGCGTTCCGGCCGTGGCTCCCGTGGCGACGGCGCGGGTCGAAGCGGTTCTCCGCGCCGGGAGGGCGCGCCGTCAAGTTCTCGTGGGACCTGTCGCGCGCGCGCTTCGCCGCCACGGGACGCCGGCCGGAGCCCGTGTCCCGGTACTCCCTGCACGTCTCGGTGGACGGCGAGCTCGCGCTGGCCGTCGGGGACCACGCGTCGTCGTCCGCGGGGCTCCTACTCCCGCCGGGAGAACGCCGTCGCCGACGACGGCCGAGGCGAGGCCTACTCGACCACCGTCAGCGTCGCGGGCGAGAGGCACGACGTGTCCCTCGCCGTCGAGGGATCCACCATGTGGGTCGCCATCGACGGCGAGAAGGCCCTCCAGGTGCGCAGGCTCCGGTGGAAGTTCCGTGGCAGCGAGAGGCTGGACCTCCCCAGCGGCCGCATCCGCGTCACGTGGGACCTCCACGGCTGGCTCTTCTGCCCGGACGCGGCCGCCGTCTTCGTCCTCCGGTTCGAAACCTCCGACAACGCGGACGAAGCGGACGACGACAAGGACGACGCGGAAGAGGACGACGACGCCGGCGCCAGCCCGCACGAGCTGAGGCAGGGTTCTTTCAGTTTCAGGAACCACCACCAGGCACACGGCGGCGGCGAGAGCTGGTACAGCAGCGACAGCGATAGGAAAGGGTGGAGGCGTGGCCCGTTCAGGTCGGGCTCTGACACATCGCCGTCGGTGTCGGTGGCGTCAACGTCGGCGGCGTCGTCGGCCGGTAGCGTGGCCACGGTGTCCGAGTGGGCGGCCGCGGAGGAGGCGGCGGCGCTCAAGGACGGCGGTGGCTTCTCCCTCGTCGTCCAGCTCTGGAAGAAGAGGAGGTAGTGGTAAGTGCGTCGCCAATCCAATCCAATCCA
The DNA here is from genome assembly GCA_015847255.1 of Hyparrhenia diplandra. NCBI lineage: Eukaryota > Viridiplantae > Streptophyta > Magnoliopsida > Poales > Poaceae > Hyparrhenia > Hyparrhenia diplandra. The sequence goes on from JADLZK010008906.1 coordinate 407,992, forward strand.
TTGCGCTGCCTGCGTAGCATTGCATGGAATGGAAGAAGATCAATCGATCGATCTCATCTCGCCCGTGCTTGGAATTTGGAAACCAATGCATGCAGAGAACGGATAGGACTTTTTTTTTTTTTTTTTTGGTCAAACATGATGATCAATCTGCTAGTAAAGTTTTGATGTGTCGTGCTTTCTGTATGCGACTCGGTCCATAAAATGGCAACGAAATCAAAACTTGGCGATTTGTTCTGATTCTCTTTTGCATATTTAATTCAGCTGAGATTATATATTAAATTTGTTAAAAAGAGAGAATATATATAATTTACTTCAATAACGCAGACTCTACCATGTAGTCTAAAGATATTTATTACCTTCATATTTATTATAATTTACTGATGTAGCGCTGATGTGACAATATATCTCGTAGAAGAGAGATGGGAAAAAAACAATACTCTAAGTCTTATTTAGACTTCAAGTCCACGTTATTCGAGATAATAAATAGTCTTTAAACTCTATAATAAAAGTCCGCATTGTGAGTGGGCTATCACGGGCACACTTCGATTTTATACAAAAAAGGAATGGAAATATTTGTGATACATATACAGCTTTAAACCTTCTGCCATAAGTGTCATTCTGTAGCAGTGCATTAGCTTTGTTATTTTGATTACCCTTGACTCCGTCACAAGCACAAGTTGTGCTGTGCCTGAGAAAAAAAGTCAAAAGAGCCACGACTGGTGGGTGCATTAGCTCTGAGCCTGATTGAATCTTCTTTTGTCTTTATTATACTTCAATAATATCCGTATAAAATAAATTAATCTCAAAAATCACCGTAAGTCAAACTATTTTAGATCCAACTTTTTTTTAAAAGAAAAGGAAAACAACATTTATGGCATTAAATAGAGCTATATACTATGAAAGTGCATTTTCATAAAATAACTGACATGGTAATTTGTTGTCATAACTATTTGTGCGTGTACTTTTCTATAAAAATTGATCAAACCTATATAAAAAAGTTTGAATTTGATTTTTTGAGCATTTTATTAGGTACTGAGAGATACCTAAATTATTTATTATAACTTGGATTTTGGTACATCGTGGAAACGATTATCCTAAATTACAAGTAGAGATGATTCCAAGCGACACCTTGAATGGCTGAGCTTATGAGAATAGTGGCATTTGTTTTAGAGTTCCAAATTTTATGAGGATCTCTAATATCCTCTGGATGAAAAGAGGCCCGACGAAAGGTTTAAAAAAAAAAAAAAAAAAAAAGAGGCCCGATGAGACAATAAGTAGCATAGACTGGGCGGTGGTGGTGGCACTGGGAATAAGAGGAAGTTAAATGTACTCCCTTCATACCCAAAAAGATTGATGTTTAGGACAGTGACGCGGTCTCCAAAACACAACTTTGACATCTTGTTATTATAAAAATATTTATCGAAAAGTGATATATGTATACTTTTATGAAAGTATTTTTCAAGACAAATCTATTCATATAGGTTTCACATTTACTTAACTCAACAACTTAAATGTTATTGATGATTTATATTCTCAATGTTTGACTCAAACCTCATGGTAAAGGTCATGCTTTGTATGGAGGGAGTAGTAGATTAGCGGTGGCGGTTGTGGTGCCTATATAAAGAAGATACTTGGGTGTTGAATGGAGGAAAAATGGAAGATACTACCAGCTATTGGATGGGGAATCAAGGGCTCGTATTGGTTGTGATGAAAACTTCATAATTTCAGACTGGAATATAAAAAAGAATTAGTTGAAATTTTAAGGGTGATAAGAAAAAGTCAAATGTACTACTACCAAGAGTAGTACCTACCTACTGCATCATCCAAAATACGGCACCTGTCGGAACCTTTTCCGTGAATGAAGCCCGAAAAGACACTTTTTATTGTTCCCTCCAACGTCGCTCTTACGTGGGACCGCCGTCATCTGTGATTACTCAAACAGCGTATAGAGGTATCGACACTCTACGTCAAAGATTTTAAAATTTTTTGGCTGTACCTGTACATACACACTCAACAGCGACATTTCACATTTATACCTTTTTTTTTTCTCTCTCGATCGAATGACAGAGATGCCGCCGGCTGTACGTATATGCACCGCGTCGGTATTCTGTTCAAATCCGATGGTGGTCCGTTCCACGGGTCCTCCATGATCCGCAGTCCGTCCGTAGAGGGAGGGTATGTAGAGCTAGAGGGCGACCTCCTCCTACTTTGTTTGGAAAATCAACTCAAAAAAAGTTGCAAGTTTGCAACACAAGTATCGATCGGCCTCGATGACTTGCTCCGGTCTGATATGACCACGCGGAGGCGGCGAGAGTGAACGCACGACCACGACCAGACCGCCGCCCGCCGTGGTATACGGCTCGTGCTCCCGTTCCGTTCCCGGTCTGCGATCACCACCGCCGGCAAGTACGCGGTGTCAGTGTCAGTGGCGTTGACGAAGCCGAAAAGGGGAAGGACAGAAGACACCGAGGGCGGCCGGTCTCGCGTCGCGTTGCGCCGGCCGCTGCGGCGTGCGTGGGCTTCTGGAGCTGGGCCGGTAGTGAGGACTGATTCGGCGGAGCTGGAAGGGTGCGCTGAGCGGCTCGCGGAACCGCGTAGACCGCAGCCGCACGGTGGGCTAGTGGGCTGCCTGTCCCGTGCGCCGACCCGGGCCGTGTCTCGTCTGCCTTGGCGCTGACCAGGCAGGCCGCGGCTGTGGGCGACGTGCCCGGCATGGCATTGCGGCGGCCGAGCTGCATGCTGGACGACGGCGGCGCAGCAGGAGGATGCTACACCTCACCTCTGCTCTGCTGGCGTCAACGCCACGCCTAGCCCTGCCGGCAACTTTTGCCCCACTACGTCTTGGCCACCTCAGCTAGCTGGTGCGTGTCCACCACGCTTGGGCTACTATTCGTATCGTATGATGCTATGCTACCTCACCTGTTGTTGATATATCTCTATGATGCTATCCCTAAATGTTCACCTGTTGTTGCCTTGGTATTGACCAGAAACAGAACGATCGATAAAGGGACGGCTGTACTGGTGTCATCAGGAGACATTGGCAACGGTGACAGGTCATGTAGCCTACTCGTAGCTAGGTTAAGATAACCACCATTCGCGCGCATCAATGTCACCACCACTACCAGCACATCTCATCCACTCTCATGATTATTGACTCTCTCTTGTCGTTATTGTTCAGGAGAGGGGACGAATCGATCCTTAGTTGGCCTATCATCAATTCATTCATCGGGCAGCAGTGGCAAACTAGCATTCGTTTTATTTAAAATTCTATGTAAACTATAAAATAAATAAATATATGTAATGATAGAATAAATTATAACAAAATATAAAAACAATGAATAAAAAAGATGGTTAAACGATGGTCAAAAAAAAAAATGTGATATTATTGTTTGGACGGGAGGAGTAGGTGGAATGTGGATGGATGGAGCATTCCACGAAAGGATCAATCAATCTGTTAAACATCGCTGCGGCTAGGGGTACAGTACTGGCGTACGGCCGGTCGAGAGAGGACGACGGGCATTAAACTCCGCCGGAGAATGCGTTGCACTTTGCATCAGGGAAGGTGGATGACCAGAGACCAGAGTGACGGGCACCCACGACGGGTCGACGGGGAGCTCAACATTTGAGAGCGAGCGTCGGTGGGTGCGTGCGTGCGTGTACAATGCCAATGCCATGCCACCCCATACCTAGTACAGTACAAGGACACTTTCCCTGTCCTGATTGAAAAATCCTGCACACCATCTGCACAGCGAATCATTGGTGGCCGTTGGGGGTGAACTGTGCCAGGCGCGACCGCGTCAGCTGGAAAGGCCCAGTCGATCTCCTCCATGGCTGGCCATGTCCGATGGATGTCCCGTGGCTGCACGTTCCAGCTCCAGTTACGGCATGCTTAGCTGGCGATGGAATGGAGCAATGATATGATTCGTTCCGGTGGCCGGCAGGGGGACAAGTGCAGAAAAAGGCGCTGTCCGGTGTCCACACAAAGGAAGAAGCCCATGCCATGCTCCATCAGCATCCATGATTAGCCTTGCCGCCGCCGCCGCTTTGGCCTGCTCTGCTGCCCAGACCCAGAGAGGCTTCCCTCAATCTCATCATTCTGCACTGTAGTACCAACTACCAATGCACTAATTTTGTTTAAGAATCCACACAAGAAAGATATCGACCGCAGTTCTTGAACCAGTTTCAGCGGATACTCCTACTGGACGGGAATGATCCAATCCAAACCGGTCAAGGTGGCGCGCATGCATCAGCGAATCGATTGGTCTGATCGGAGCACTGGCAGGCAAGTGGCAATCGCTTGCTTGTACGACTCGGCGACGACGAGTACTACGTGCAGCCCGTCGTCTTTATTCCAGGCGCTACGGCAGGCGTCATCGGAGTCAATACAGCTGCCGGTCAGGTCAACCAGCATTTGCAGCAGCACTGCCGGTCCACGGCGGGGAGCGCAGCGGCACTAAAACGACGCGTTCGTACGTACACCGCCCCACTCGACCCACCATTAAATTCCCTCCTTCCTACGTATACGACGTGCAACCCACCATCAGTTACTACCTGTCTTGCAATTCCTTAGCATCGCCAAGCGTATGTGCTGGGTGGGCTTTCGATGCTTGCAAGTGCGGCCTGAGTCACAAGTGTGTTGGAGTTGGATCCAAAGAAGAGGAAAAGACGAAAGAATGCATTGCAAGTTGGTGTTGGATCACTCGCCCATCCCATGAGAATATATGGATACATGGATGGATGCATCGATGCCAAACAGCAACACTGTCACGTCGTTGATCACAACCTACTATGATTAACCACCAAGTGGTAGTGGTGCCAACAAACACAAACAGTAGGTCGATCGGGGTCCGCCCACTGGAATCTGGATGATCGATCCATGATGATATCACTAGAGCCTATAGCAGAATTAGTACCAACAACCGGAATTAAGACCCGAATTAGGCACGCACTAGTACTACTAGGCTCTACTAGCAAAGATTCAAATAATAATATGCACAGAATTGTTGTTTACTAAAAAATCAGACTGTAATAACAAAAGAAAATAATGTTGTGGAGAGAAGAAACGGAGCCGTTTACGTGGTGGACCCCGACGACGTTGACGTCGAGGAGTCTGCCATCGGCGGCGGCGGCGGTGGGTGGGGAGACGGACAGCGGCCGTGGCATGGTCACGTTCTTGCGCCGGCCCACGGAGAGTGACCGGAAGAACCTCCTGGGCCTTGGCGGCGCGGGCGAGGAGGACTCCTGGCGCGCGGACCGGCTCCGGACGCCGCCGCTCTTCCCGACGGAGGAGGAGGATGGGCTGCGTCGAACGACGGCGCGGCCGTTGCCCGGGATGACGCAGGTGAAGACGACCCCGATCTTGGCGAGGCGGTTGACCCAGCGCGGGATGCGTGCGCGGCCGGCGACGAGGCGGCGGCACGCGGCGTCGCAGAAGTGGTTGCAGTTGCGGGACACCAGGTTGTAGGCGTCACCTGGGAACTCGGCGGCGAGGTCGGATATGAGTGCGCGCACCTCGGCGCGCGGCTCAGATCCGTGGTGCCCACTAGAACCGACTCTCGGAACGTGTACCCCGGGCACCGACGTGGAACCACCTCGAAGATCCCGCTGCTCGCGCCGTCGTGCGCGCCGTACGCGTACTCCACCCCGTGAACTGCACAGAACCAGAGTCGATCGGCGTGTTAGGATAGGAGTCAGGACGCGGCGGCGGAGGGAGGGAGGGAGGGAGGAGGGGTGCCTGGTGAAGTGGTGAGTGAGGGAAGTGAAGGAACGTGCCTTGCACGCCGGAGTGGTAGACGCCGAGGCCGAGCCACCGAGCGTAGCCGTTGGCGGGGGTGACGTCGTACACGTTGAGGAAGACGGGGCTCGACGCCGACGCCGACGGCGCCTCGCTCGCACCCGCGCCAGCGCCACGCTGCTGCTGCTGCCGCGATGCCCGTACCGTCGGGGTGGACCCCGCCGAGGAGCCCATCGATCCGCCTCGCCGGCCGGCGCGTCTCCCGTCACGTCGGCGGCCGGTGGCTTGAATGAAAGGCGAATTTCACAAGTAGCTTTGCTTGCTAGCTTGCGCGCGGCTGGCACTGGTCGCCTCGCCTGCGCGGCTGGCGAGACGAGGTGGGCGGGGGCTCGGGCAACTCGCCTCGCACCCGGCGATCCGCCTTGGTGAACGACTGAGTGGGGACTGGGGCGCCGAGCCCGTACCAGGAGCTGTAGAAACAGCGAAAAAAATGGGCCCGCGCCGAGGCTGGTTTTGCTGGGATGCGATGATGAGTGTCCCGGATGCGCGCGCGCGCTTTACTTTAATTGGCAGGGCGTGCTTGACTGCTTGCTTGGACTAGGAGAGACTGGGAGAGCATGGACACTGCTGATAGGCGAGTTTGCTTGGTGCCGTTGCCGATGTTGCAATCGATGTTTGCTTCCACAGGAATGAATGTCTGGCTGGGCCGGGAAGGAAGGAGGGGTACATCACGAATTCTAACTTTTTCCCTTTCTTTTTATCTTTTTGTATTTTTAGTACTACACATGTATAATAATATATGTGTGTGGGGCACACTGCGTTTTTTATGATGATTCAGCTTTCGGTGAAGTGAGTGACTGACCTCGGCTGGTCGGTCATACGCTACGGAAAGAATGGTCCAAGTCAGTATTCTGTCTCGACCTGCTTTAAATGGAAAACGAAAATTTACTCGTCTCTGTTCTCGTAAACTGCCGGTTACTCGTAAACTGCCTGTATAATTCATGGGGCAATCCATGCAAGGTATACTTAGTATAAGTATAGAAGGCGCGGCGGCGCCGCCGGCCGGGCGAGGCGGGCCCCTTTGTTATTTATGTCGCCTCGATCCCTTATTGTCATTAAAATGCAATCCGTATACGATCCCTTATTGTCCCGTATACGCGACTGCCATTATTTGAAACTTGTGTTTTCCTTAATGCCACTTCTATCATTAAACCGTTAAGTTGCTATAAATGACAATTTTGCTCCTCCCAACTCTTAATAAAATTTTGCTCATTTTCTTTACATAGGTCAGTTGTGCTAAGCAATTGAGTTAAGTTGCACGGTAATATATAGGAGTGCAATTACATGATGAAAATATAAGTTCAACACAATCACACGTGTATGCCATCATAATTTCTGCTCAGTGAATGTCAACATCCGAGTATACTGTACATCATAATTTGTTGGAATGTCCACGGCCTGAACGACAATCGCGCTCGTCGCGGCGTAGTCAGAGAGTCAGTTCTCCAGGAATATATGTCCCCCCCATTCTCTCTCTGCAAGAGACAAAAGGTCAAGGTGTCCCCATTCTCTTTCATTGGCCAAGCAGGAGGCGTTTATAATAGTTCTATTTATGTATTGGTCGTCAAAGCTTGCGTGCATAATCGTATACTATAGTCTATAGGTATCTTGGTCGTGCATACATTCGGCTTCCCCACGGCTCAATAATCGTTGTTTTCATGGGGAACCGAGTGGATAAGCGCTCTCCACTTAATGAAACACAAGCCGGAGAGGCCCGTTCTCGAAAAAAAAAAAAAGCTATGTACCAAGAGCCAAGAGGTAACAATGTCGTATGACATACAACGAAAAATGCTAAAGAAACACCAGCCTTGTGTATACACCAATACACTATACAGCGAAAACTCTGAAAGCATCAGCAGCCTTACTATTCCTCCAACACCCATGTACAACACTCCTGGAGCTAATCCCTTGTCTAACCTGTGTTTACAAATGTTTCCTGTACTAACATCATCTTTGTTTCTTGCCGCCAGCCAAGATCCGAGAGATTTGAAGCCCTCGGCTAAATGCCTGATTAAAGAGCAATCTCGTCTGGAACTCCGAGACAAATGGGAACCATGCCAGCACCGCCACCGGGACGAAGATGACGATCCCCATCAGGTATTCGTACCCCCTCGAGAGGGCCTTCACAGATCCCCACAGCCCACATGCCTTGATCACCGGTTTACTTGCTTGAGATATCTGTTGTAAAGGTCAGAAACGGATTGGAGTCTGAAATGTTTTATCTAGCAATCAACCCTTTTACAGAAAACATCGAATACTCAGAGGTACATTCCAGCTGGCCAATAGTATAAAATCATTTTCATCTCAACAGTTTTTAGGCACCATACTAGCATATGACATTTAGGAACATGAGAAATGAAATTATAGGGGTGATACTGATGGAGTTACCTGCAGAATAGCCCATCCTGTGGGTGCAAATGCAAGGAAGCTTGCGAATATGTCACCGACTGTAAGATGCAGAACAGTGAAAAGGACTGCCAGTGTTCCAACAGATCCGATGAACAAGAACAATTTGAGAAGCCGGAACATAAGCTGGAAATCCGCACTAAATTTCTTCCTACCCATGGATACCACCTAAAGAAGATTTTAATCAGCAACTTAACAAGGGCAACTCATTTTGAAGAACTCAAAGAAGACTGTAACTAGATGCACACACAGCATATACATGTATTTCAAAGCTACCAGGGAAATAAAATTCACCTTTAGGACCATCACCACAGCAACAATAACCAGCCAAGAAAGACCATAAACCTGAAGCCACAAATCATATTTTTAGCGTACAGCCACAATAATAGCGTCGAATAGTTCTCTTAAACAACAAAAGAACTGTGTGGTGGTTTATCCACAAATTCTTGTGTTCATTGAACTCTTTGAAGAAAGAAACTCAAATGAAAAAATAACTTACAGAGATGCTTTTGTTGCCAGCAGATATATTCAGGTGGTACATGATACCGTATTGGAATATGAAGAATCTGAGAGATAGTATGATTTCCCAGAAACGGCCCAGTATACCTGTGGACAGTAAATGTTCCTGCTCCTCTTCCCACCAGGATTCCCAAGCCTTGTTAGCAGGAACCCCAATGCCACCTCGACTGCTAATCCATTTGGTCCAGTCATCCCAGTCATCTACTATTTTCTGCCACTCAAATCCTGACGGATTGAAGAGGAATGGAGCGAATAGCCAAGTTATGACCAAGAACCACATTGATGATGTCAGAAGTATATAGGCAGTCGAATCTGTAGCAACATCGCCATACAACTCATAGACTACTAGCAGTAACATCAGCTCAAGTCCTTTCACAAAATGGCTTCTGGAGTACATTCTGTAATTCTCAGCAAACCTTACATGGCGAACAACAAAGCCTCTGCCGGTTGCCCTATATTTTGCACCTCCATGGAGAATTGTGCGGCCAAAATAATGTGACTTGGTCCCAAGGGAGAAAGTGAAGAACACCGAACAAAGCTGAAGTTGCATGATTATGAAATCCCCTAGGGCACTTCTGAAACCTCTTTCTAGCCCAATCTCCATAAACATTGGCAATGCCATCAAAAAAGACCTAGCTGCACAATAGACTGAGATCCCATAGCCGCTTGAAGTGCACGGTTCCCTCTCATCCGTGCTTGTTTCATAATTGCAAACTCCAGTCCACTTAATGCTAAATACAGTCTTCCGTACAAGAAAACATAAACTATTATCACAACCATCTGCACAACATTAAGACAAGAACATGAGAAAACATGTGATGGAGGAGAGCTGTTGCTAACAAATACTGTAATGCAAGCTGGTGCCATATATACATTACCATTGAGCTAATATAAAACCCAACAGTTGTAAAATAGCACGAAAGCATCCGGAAGAAGTCAAATCGATGACCAAGCCTGTAGATATCTCTGCTGAGTATCTGCTCCCCATTTCCACAAGCCACTTTGGCCTCAAAGAGAGAAATTTGATTGAGACCTACATCACGCCCTTTTCCCACTTGGATGTATTCATGATGGGTGACATTTCCTCTTCTTAGAGTCGAGTTGAAACCTGAAAATAATATTCAACTCCATGCACTCAAGAGCAGAAATGGGTAACAAACAGAAATACATGAAGAAATTTTTTTTTGGAGAGTTTGCCTGAGTGCACGTTTCATTAAGTCACATACCAGCAAAAATGTCTTCACTTAAATTTATACCACAGGAAGCCTTGCTGATGCCTCCTCTTGTAATGTGAAAAATCCTATCGAACACATCAGGATGTCCATAGTGAAAACGTACCCTGCACAGATAATGAAGTACGTCAGGTACAAAGTATTTAGACTACAAAGTGTGATGCGTTGTGTCTTCTCAGAAATTAGCCCAGCAGTTTATCCTGTCAACATGCTTAAACTTGAAAAGCTTCAATGCAGAAAAAAAATTCAAGCAACTGCTCTATTTTTATTTACTTGTAATCTGAGACATGTTCATGTGTGCTTTGAAGTGCAGAAAGAATATCCTTAAATGATCATCTCCTAATATTTTCCTTAGGAATAGTTGCCATAGATGCTCAGCAAAACCAATACCGTATTGCAACATATAAGACACTTGGTGTTACATCATGATAATAATTGATATTGTTTCATTCCAATATGACATAAGAAAATGATACTTACTTCAATGGATTAGCTAGGACCCTCTGTCCTATTGTCACAAAGCTGGTTTCCTGGTTGCTCATAAACCATGCAAGTGATGACACACTACAACCCACAGTTACGAAAAAAAAAAAATTAGTTGCTGATGTGGAAATTATGATGAAGAAAAACACAATGATAGCCACAAGGTTTCAACCTACCTTCCAGTAAATATATGCTCACGCACTCCAAGAATCGTGGGTTGACGGACACCATGGTTTTCATTAAACTCTTCCAGCAAATTACGCATTTTCAAAGCCTCCTCCAAATAGTTGTCCTGAAGATAATTCATAAATACAACACATATTGCAACATATATCATGACTTGTACCATAGCCACTCAAATTCACCTGATTCATATCAATAGTTTGGAGCGCTTCACCCGTGTAAAAATGATTGCATGATTTTGATTTTCTGGTTTGCCTTCACCTAATTTTGCTGGTCCTGGCAGTTTAATGCGGTATATTTCCTTCACACATACAAAGTGTAAGCGTTATTGAAGTTGACACCATAGATTTGGCATGGTGGAAAAGGACTTGTACTCGTGGTTAAGCTCACCTGATCATGGTTGTCGAGAGCTTTTACTAGAACTGAATAAAAGACCTTCTGCACCTTGTCACCTTCTCTCTCTTCTACTTCATCAATGTATGCCACACGTAGACAAGGGTAACTGTAGTTTAAAATTGAAATTACCTTAAAGCGATTAGTTTTTCTTGGGAGACTTCACTATAAATTCAATGTTAACTACTGAAAAACCCCCCCGAAGTAATCACCTTAAATTGAAAAAAAAAAACATCTTGAATATATCATATCTAGTGATTGGCAAAATGATCTAATTCTTATTTCTTTCTCAGGAGAAACGACTTACTTCACCATCAAGTTTAAAATATCTGTTGCACGTCGATCACCAGATTGTTTCTGATTTCCATATATCTGGCAAGTAGCAACATATGTAAATTTCATGTCTGCTACAGCCTCGAGTTGAGAGGACAAAGATCTTTGGCTTTTTCTTCTCCTCCTCTGCTGGATCTGCAACTGCTTTATACCCTTCCAATATCTCTGCAAGAAATACAGAGCACAGATCAGTAGCATTTTTAAGGCACTAAAAAATTGCACCACCTGGAATTTGAACAAGCTTACCAGATTCAGAAGCCATGTCAAGGAACGCTTGAAGCTTCAAAGCCCTCCTATAGTACATCATGCCTCTAACTACTCGCATATTAAAAAAGAAAAACATATATCTGGTAGTTAGCCAAGTCATCCTTATAGATAATATATAAGGCAGATGATGATCAAATTACCAGTTCTACAGAGTGTCTGCCCTCTAAGAGAAGCCCAATGACGAAGTTGCAGGACATTTTCCTCGTTTCCCCATACTTCACTTTCTCTTTTGCAATTAATTCTTTCCATGAAATTGTTCCATTCATCTACATCAGGAGTCAGGATAAAAAAAGAGGGGAAATTGGTAACATAATAATAAAATAGTTGAAGCATTAAGATTGAAGGGAAACAAAGAGAAATGGAACCTGGATAGATTTTTTGTAGATAGAATATAATTGATACACCATCTTCATTCTCCAGATCAAGATCACTTTTCGAATATACAGTTTCCTCACTATAGTAAGGAGTCATAACACTGCCAGGTGCATAGACATAGAATTATGTAGAGTTCAATCTTTTGCACTGAAATTGTTATTACAGAGTACACTTAAACCTAGTTAAACGATGTTGTCATGGTGAATTTATACTTTTTCTGGATATAATACGTTCAAATGCCACACGTACAACATGGTTGGTAGAGAAAACATTTGTGTTTCTTCTGTGTTGTTCAAGGAAAAAAAACATTTGTGTTTCTTCAAACAGAAAAAGCGTAAACTTTGGTCAACGCAAGAATAAAAATAGGATCAGGGTTTGGTGATGGTATTTATATTTCCCACATTTCCTATTTGGCTTGTCCCTTTTCTGGACGTATTCTGTTCTACTTGAAATGAATCAATAATAGCCACATCCCAGCCATTGGTTTAACTTTTGTTCTAGTAAACATCACAAATCAGCCATCAGGTCTGAAATCAAGACTATCTGAATCGGCGAGAGCAAAATTGGCAACAGATGTAAAACTCACACGGTAAGAATGTTTCAGAAGCAAATCAGCGCCATTATAACATCACCAGAGGATTTATGATGAAACAATTGATAACTTTGTACAGTGGCCACTGTTTGGTTTGTTTCACAAAAACTTTTGCTGTGGGGATCTCCCCACAGTTCATTTTTCAAAAAAAAATAAGGGTCACTAGCCTCAAAACCAATATCCACAGTAACTAGTGCATAAGTAACACGATATACATGTCTTAGACACTTAGACTATACATATCTCTAATATAAATGTAGTTTTTTTTTTTTCTCTCTTTATTTGAGGGCACACAGTTTGAGATTCAAGTTCATTCCAAAAGTATTCATGTAAACTTGTGAATAACAGATCATCATGATTTTCAATTTTTAATTTTAGGGAATACTAAGCAAAGGTGGGAACAGACTAGGATTGAATCAAAACATTTGAAAGACAGGAAAAATATCAAGGTTACAGGGGTATAATACCAGCTAGTTAATGCCTAATTGTCCTCAATAACTAAATCAAAATAGTTTAAATGCATAATAAGTTTTAGTTCTCTCATTTTTTTAAGAAATTCTTGAACAGGATCTTCTTGCAGCGAGTCAAGAGAAACAGAAGAATTATGATACTGGGCTACCATTAGACACTACAGCAATTTTGCAATATTGTGAACAAGTTGCTATATATGAGAATAACCTGAATGAGAGCATTTTGCGTACTCTAGGTGCACGTGGCATGTCCATGAATAGTGAATTAGTGAAAAATGCTATTCTTCGTCGAGCTTCTAAATTTGTTGGGACATCCATTGCAGATTCTTTCACAGTCAAAAGAAGGTACAGTCGCTTAATCTGTAGACAATTGGAGCTTGTGAACACTATTATACAAGACAATATACTCTATGATGCACGCTTGGTAATAAAGGAAATCAAGAATTTGCTTATAGAACCTGTTCTTCCCACTGTGCTGAAACCGGAGGAGGGAAAACAATTGCAGGCTTTGTACCAGAACCCGCAAAAAGCTGTCTTCTTGGAACTGAATCCTTGTTACCATGACCAAACTCGGCCAGCTCTCTGAAAATGATAAAAGGTAACAATAATTAGTTGCCTATTCACATGAAGATGTGTATATAATTATAAGGAGCTCAACAAAGAACCTAATCTCATTAACCATCATGTCTCTTGTTATAACTTCTAACATGTCTTGAAGCAACAGCACCACATTATCAAACTTTGAGGCATCTCTTTCTTTCTGCAGGTGACCATGCAATGTTAGCATCATAATCAATACATGAACTGATCGTCTGTCTTAAGTTGAAACACTGAAACTGCCAAATAGGAAAACATTGAGTAAAGTAGTAAAATTGCATTACCAAGGTGGATACAAGCTCTACAAATTTCTTGCAAAGAACTGGGAGTGCGCTCATTCTAAAGTTGGCAAGGAACGTATTCTTTCCAATATTAGCTTCTATTTCTTTGATTATAATACCAATAATCCTGTCGATGTTAATGAACAAACATTCCAAAAGAGGATCAGCAACTGACATGGAGTTCAAAGACATAACTGCAGAAACAGCCATGCAGTTGAAGAAGCCAAACACATATGCCTTCAGTACCATTTAGGTTATGTATTTAAAAACAGCTAAAGCTTAATAACTAGAATCATTCCTTTATATTATACATCTATGGTGGTGCTTGTCTGTCCTTCTCCCTGGTTCATTTTGGAATAGTTAGTTCCTGAATATTGAAATATGAATATGTGCATCAATATGCAAATCGGAAAATGTTGGATTCAATATTCTTAGTATGGGATTTGCAACTTTGGCTCAGCACACATTCCTAATTACATAGAGTAATGTAAAGCTCATATTCTGATATTGATTCTGGAATCATTAGTAAGAGAGAAAATAAATCAGTCCAAGATATTGGTTTTTTAACGCAATGGCAGGAGCTCTGCCTTTCAATTAAGAAGAAAACAAAAAAAGAGTGAATTACAGGAGTGACAAAGGGGCACACATGACAGTCCCCCTAGCCTGCTAGAACACAAGAGACACAGAGTGCCAAAGAGCTAAAAAAGGGCTTCTAGGAATTTAATCTCCTACAAAGGAACAAGTATATGTGGCTTAGTATGTTGCCAATATTTAGCTACTAGGGAACATGTAAAGCAACTTATTATAAAGTCCCTCAGCACCTTTCAAACAAATGATTGTGACAGGCACAGGCATGGTTTTGCAGACAAAAAAGAGTCCAAAGTTTCTACCACATTTACTTAGCTGGCTTCACATTTAACATTTCTTAAGTTTTTTTTTCCTGATTTCTCTCTCTAGTAGAATGTAGTTTGTGTATGATTTTAATCGTTGTCCCGCTAATTCATTGTCCTAATACAAATGGTTTTTGTGGCATGTCTAAATGAGAATAGTAGTGTGATTAGAAATAAAAGGCTAACAAATACATATAGTGACACTGTTGAAGAAAAAGATGCCTAGCACCACCTTATTTCTTAGTTTCAAATGGAAGTGCTTATTTCTAGAGCATTACAGTGGAAGCAAGTTACAGTTTTATAGAAGAATTTCAAGTGACAGTGTTAACTCCTTTTGTCGTGAATAAATATTTGAATAGTATGAAAGAATTCGTTAAAACAAACAACATGAAAAAGAGTGGCAAATATTGGAAGATACCTTTTTTCATTTTCTCCAACCACCAATAAATTAAGAACAAGTTTGAATGACTCATAACATTCCAGTACAGCACATTTCATGTACTCATCAGCACATATACGTTTCCAAAGATCTGAATCTCTAGGTCTAAATTGTGCTGCCATGTCTAAAGCTATAGGTATCTGCATCAAACAGAACAAATTGCTATCATATATATTATTAAAAATATGCAAACAAGTTACAAATCTATTTCACCAAACCTTGCTAGCAAGCAAGAACAGCGCCACTGCATCAATTTGAGGCTGGGGTCTGACGAATAAGGAACCACTAACAAGTCCATCTCCCTATGCATCAAAAGGTTCTCAACTGCACTGCAACAATAATATTTTCATATTAAACATGAGGTAAATGGCAAGTGCCTCACCTATCACTTATAAGATCTTCTTCCGAAACTGCATATTACTTCATTCCACAGTTGAGCAAACTTGGCGGCTTCAGTTCTCTTGTTGGGAGAAACCTGTATGTTCAATAACTTAATAATAAGAACTTACCTTAGTTTATTAGGGGAATCATGCAAAAAAAAAATTCTGTCATTTGAAACCTCAGCAAAACGCTTTGAGAGTGAAAAGCGCCTTTTTCTGCTTTTATCTGAAGGCACCAAATACGTGTTGAAGGCTCCAGGCAAAGAATGGAATCGTGATCTCAGCATTCCCAATGTTCGTATCTAATGCAGATAAATTAACAGCTCATTTAGACAGTAGATTGGTATTTATTCAACTATTAAATGGTATACACATGTCTAACTATTACAGAAGACCAGTATTTTTTTAAAAATAAAATAAAATGATGACATTAATAGAAATGTGCCAACAGTTAAAGGAGTGAATCAGATTGTGAGTGCAATAAGCCATCATAATAAGTTTCTATGCTGAACTTTATTAATACAATATGAATAGAGTATATGTCATTAATAAAACAAACAATAACCCTGAAAATTGATCATAAAGTAAATAAAGAGACCAGTAAGCCAGAAAACAGATCCTTACAAAACATAAAAATGCCTTGTGAAATTCAATTGAATTTTAAGGCTGCAGAAGCAATTCAACTGTTAGGGCATTTCAGTAAGAATTTTCCACACAGAACATGTATTGCATAAAACTTTGTTATATTATGTTGAAGGGATTATCCACCCTGTGTATTCCTCCAACCCTAGAAGGGTGGGTATATAGTTGGATGTACATGGGCCTCTATTGGGCCTTCACTCATATACACTAACACCCCCAAGCAGTCTGAACTACCGGGCGCAAAGCGGAGATCAAGGCCGGACAACAAAGAAATCAACACACAATGGGGGGGCCCCGCGCAGCCACAACTAGCCACTAGTGACGTTGAGGCTGGATCGAATTTCGGAGAAGGTCGATGAGGGCAGACCCTTGGTGAAGATGTCGGGCGAACCCGAGGTGGTCGGTACATGGAGCACCGCGAGCGGCCGATGGCAACCAAGTCTCGGACAAAGTGCAAGTCGATCTCCACATGCTTCGTCCGCCGATTTGAACGGGTTAGTGGAGAGGTAGACGGCGCCGACATTGTCCTGATGAGACAAGAGTGGTCTTGGTCACCGGGCCGTGAAGTTCAGTCAAGAGTCGACGAAGCCGGGACGCCTCCGCCACACCGTTAGCAAACAGCCCGTACTCGCGCGACTTGGAGGCGGGGAGACAACCCGGTTGCCGCTTGGGCGACAGGGAGACGAGGTTGCCGCCAAGGAAGGCGGCATACCCGGAGGTAGAGCGAGTGTCACGGACACCTGCCCGGTCGGCGTCGGTGTAGACTACGAGCTCGGTGGAGGGGAGGGGTGGATCATCGGGCGAGTCAACGGTGCCACGGACATAGCGGAGAAGGCGCTTCATCGCGGCAAGATGTGGTGCCCGTGGATCATGCATATGAAGACGGAACTGAAGCGCTGCTGCGATGTCAGGAGCCGGTGAAGGTGAGGTCTTGTAATGCACCGGCCAAACTCAGGAAGGCGGTAGGATGCTCTGCGGGGGTCGCCTTCATCGCCAGAAGAGCTTCGCCGAGTATCAAGCGGAGTAGCACATATCGACAAGCGGTCATCCCGCCCGCTCGAGGATATCCAGAGCATACCGTCGGCTGGTGCGGGAACAACCCCGAAGGTCGAGGCTCCACGGTGACCCCCGGGAAGTGGTGAAGGGGACCAAGATCCTTCATAGCAAACTCGTACGAGGGCCGATATGACACGCCGAAGAAGAAGGCGGGTCGGAGGCCGTGAGGACAATGTCATCAACATATAGTAGGTGTAAGCGATCTCGGCTCCATGGCGATAGACGAAAAAGAGAAGTGTCGACTTGGCCTCTCGGAACCCCAAAAGAAAGAAGGTGGCAAACCGGGAGTACCAAGCACGGGAGCCCGCCGGACCATATAGTGACTTGTTGAGCGGGCAAACCCCGGATCGGGGCCGACCGGGTCGACAAACCTATTTGGCCGACCGTAAAGAAATGGGCTCTCGAGACAAGGTGCCATGGAGGAATGCATTCTTGACATCGAGCCGATGACCGCCAAGAGCGAGAGAGAGCAAGTGAGAGAACTGTGCGCCTTGTAGCGAGGCTTGACCACCGGATGAAAAGTCTCATCATAATCAACCCCGGGCGCGGGTGAAGCCTCGAGGACCCGAGCCGAGCCTTGTATCGTTGGATCGCCGTCGGCCCGACGCTTGTGCGTCCCATATCCACTTGCTGTGACCACATTGCCACAGACGGACGACGCGGCACAAGGTCCCACGTCGCGGGTTGGCAAGAAGGGCCTCATGCTCCTCTTCCATCGCGCCGCCAGATTAGGATCCGCCAATGCGCCGGGGAGAGGAAGGAATCGGAGACCGGCGATCGCTCGGTGGCGTGAGGGCCGCCGGACGGAGAACCCCGCCGCATGGCGAGTCACCATCGGGTGAGTGTGACGGGGTCTCGGCCAAGGATCCGCTGGGTGGTAGACGGCCCGGGTAACCACGGACGACGTGGTGGAGGAGGTGGGGGCGGCGGTGGAGGAGCCAGCCGGGTCCGGAGGCACCGGCCGGGCCCGGGCGCGACGAACGTACACTGTGCGGTGCCATGCCGGTCCCCCCGAAGAGGGGCACGACACGGGCTCCGGGGCCGCGGCGTGGCGCGGCCAGGACGCCGGGCCGCGCGAGGCGCAGCGAGGAGACTCGGCCGCTGGCGGGCGCCGCGGCGGGGACGCCGGGGGCGCCCGGCGCGAAGAACGGCGCGGGGCCGCCCGTGTGCAACGAGGCGCGGGGTGGCGTGCGCGCCGAAGCGAGGCGCGGGGGGCGTGGCGCGGGCGCGAGCTCCGGGAGCGCCGCGTGCGCCGCGGTAGCGCGGGGGCGCGCGTGGGCGCAGTGCGAGGGCGACGGGGCGCGCGTGGCGCGGGCAGGCGCCGGGGCCGCGAGTGGGCGTAACTGATGCCGTGGAGAAAGGCGGAAGCGGGCGGGTGGGAACCGCTGGTCGAGGAAACATGGACTCAACTCGGGATCGGGGAAGGCGTGGAAGAAGTGGGTGAGGAAATCCGACTTCGTCGAAGGCGGCGTCTCTTGGGAGATAAGCACTCGGCGAGAAGTGAGGTCGTAACAGCCGGTACCTTATGATGAGGAGTAGCCAGAAACACACACCGTGTCGGCGGGCGCCAACATGAGGAGTAGTGGCGGCGGGTTGGGTAACAAGCACAACCGAAGACACGGAGGTGGTCGAAGCGAGGAGGTGTACTTAGAAGAGGGCGTGGTGTGGAGTGGGAGCGGGAGAGGCCGTGGAAGGAAGCCGGTTGAGCAGGTGTAGGTGGCGGTGTGTAGGCTCGGCCCGAGCCGCGCGCGAGAGGCTGAAGAAGGAGAGTGCGCGATGACATCGTTCGTGGTGCGAATCATCCGCTCAGCCTTGCCGATTCGGGAAGAGGTGTACGGGCAAGACATTCGGAGCTGAACACCATGAGCGAAAGAAGGAGCGGGAGGTGTTGTTATCGAACTCACGCCCGTTGTCGCCTTGGACGGCCTTGATGGTGAGGCCGAACCCGAGTGGACACCCGGGCAAAGAAGTGGAGGAGGGTGGAAAAGTCTCGGACTTGGCGCGTAAAGGGGAAAGTCCAAGAGTAGTGAGAGAAATCATCGAGTAGGACCGGATAATACTTATAGCCGGAAATGCTAGGAATGGGAGAAGTCCACGGATCACACGGTGAACAAGAGCAAAGGCATGCGTCGCGACGAAGAAGAAGAAGGAAAAGGAAGGCGCACATGGCGACCCAACCGCACGCATGGCGAGAGATGCTCATCAAGCCCGAGTGCAAGGAAGGTGGGCACTACGACCGAGCCGAGCCAAAGCGCCGCGCCGGGGTGACCGAGCGGGGCGGTGCCGGTGGTAGTGAAGAGGGAGTAGTGGGGCGGCGTACTGAGTGGAAGGCGGTATAGCGGAAGCTGAGGAAGGCGAAGGGAGTAAGGGGTTCCGAGGGGTCACCAGCGGAGAGTGGGACGCCGCAGGCGGGAATCCTTCAGCGTGAGACACAGAGAGTCGAACTCAACGAGAACAAGAGTTGTCGGCGATGAAACGGGCGGATGGAAAGAAGGTTATGCACGATCCGAGGGGGCAACAAGGCGGGCGGGAAGACGAAAAAGGACCGGAGCGTAACCCACGGAGGTGACGGGAAGACAAGACCCATTCCCAACCATAATCGAAGAGGGACGGGAAGGGTGAGGAGGGCGAAGAGAAGAAAGGATGCCGGCATGAGGGGTGGTGTGGAAGGAAGCCCCCGAGTCGGCGATCCACTCGGTGCGACAGGAGGTGCCCGGGGAGGGCGCTGAATGATTGCGCCCGGTGCCGGATCCCACCCCCCCGAACTAGGAGTCGAGTCGCCTGGCGGAGCGTGGGAAGGCTGAAGGGCACGAGGCGGTACGGGCCGCGACCGACCATGGCGGCCGGCCAGGCGGGGAACGAGGCCCGCCATCGAGGCGCGCCTAGCCATGAGTTCTTCGAAGGATGGCGGGGCCGGGGAGGACCGCCAGGAGCGGGGTGGGGAGGCCCATCGAGAAGAACCGCAGCGCGCTGCGGCGGCAGCGGGAATCTGGCGGCGGGCGGCGTAGCCGGCGGCGCCCGCGGCCGGAGTAGAGGCGGGGTGGCGGCGGGCGCCGGAGGGGGCTCGACGCGGTGGGTACCCGCGCCCGGCGCCCGTGCACAAGCCCGCGCCCTCGGCGATGGAGGTGGGCTTCAGGCGGCGGGGCACGCGGAGGGGAGGTGAGGCATCGGCGGCATCGGCCCGTGATGGGCACATCTTGAGGAGGCATTCCGGCCAAGGCGGCAAAGCAGTGGCGCTGGCGGGTGAGGCTGCCGGACCGGTCTGCCGCGGTGGCCCCATCCGGCTGCCCAGTGCGAGAAGACAAGAGCCCCAGGACACCCGCCCGGTCCGTCGATGCGCGGAGGGGGCTCTGCGGGCGCCCATGGCCGTCGGCGTCCCGGCGGCATCGCCACAAGCCCGGCCAGCGCGCAGGGAGGCCCGCCGCGCCGCGCCCGCGCCACCGCGCCAGCGCTTTGCTAGCTGGCGAGTACGGCGGCGGCAGCGGCAAGGCTGCGGTCGGCGAGGGGAGGGGGTCGGGAGGGAGGAGAGGTGGTCAGCCGGCGGCGGCGGGCGGCCCGGCGGCGCATGTGTCCGGCCGGCGGCCCGGGGCGTCCGCCGCGCGGGCGGCCGTGGCGGTCGCGACGCCTGCGGTCCGCACGGGAGGGATGCCTGGGTTGGCCGCGACGGCGGCAAAGGGAAGGGAAGGGAAAGAAGAGGGAGGGAAGGAGGAGAGGGGCGCGCCCGGGAGGGCAGGCGGGCGGGGGCCGGCCGACCATCGACGGCGGCGGGCTGGGAAGGTGTCGGGAGGACCCGTACCTAGCGTGATACCATGTTGAAGGGATTATCCACCACCGTGTATTCCTCCAACCCTAGAAGGGTGGGTATATAGTTGGATGTACATGGGCCTCTATTGGGCCTTCACTCATATACACTAACATATTATATACACATTATTTCATTTGTAAAGTTAAAGCTTATTGGTTCATGCAACACCCTGTGATTTTAATTTATTCAATTACCCACTTAATACAGAAAAATCATCGGTAATCAAACTCTCTACATAATATAGACCAATTTAGGTTCATTATTACCTCCCCAAGTCGCCCAAGTGCTCCAGTCATGCCACCAAATATTGTAGAGAAGATGGCATACCAAATCTGTGTATCCATCAAATAGACCTGCAATAATTAAAGGCAACAAAAATGAATATTAGGGTTATAGTTCATGTTTCAAATCAAGGGAGAAGAATAAGATAAATATTACTAGCCAGACAATATATATACAAGTCTGGTAATTAAATCAAAGGCTATGAATACGATGATAAGTAAATCTAAGGTGATGAATAAGATGATATTACTAGACAGATAATATATACATATAAGTTAGGTAAGTACATACCAGTAGAACAGGAGCCCAGAGTGACATGATGGCACCAATATTATAGGATGCTGCAAAGGTAATAGTTTTATATTATATAAAGGAAAGGGATTCCCTCAATGAAGATCCTACCCAAAAAAAATAAAGAATGAATGAAGAAATAATCAATTACCATTTGAAAAAAATTCATGCCACTCATAATGAATATTATGAACACCCATTACGCCCTTTGTTGGTTTTATCAGAGGTTGAATCTGCAAATTAAGATGAGTTTTAGATCCAGCACATAAAAGAATCATTGCAAAACATCTAATTATAGAACTTACTTGGACAAAGTAGCTGAACGAAAATTTGGAGCATAACAGCAAAATCCAAAAAAATGTATACCTTTGAATTGAACAGAAGAGAATAAGCATCCCAAGAGAGAAGACTAGTAATAATAAATGAATATTGAAAATAAACAAAGAGTATATTAACTTACTTAAAAAGTGAAACTTGGCTTTCATGCATTCCACGGCCAACATAAATTCGTTTCTGCATTTTTTTTTTGTGAAATTAGGATGGTATAACAAGTGTATGTAACAAGAAATGGTGCATAATTATTTTTATGCAGCAAACCAAGGAGAAATCTCCAAAACAGACTTTATAAAGAAATCATCAAAACATTGCTTGGGACTTGGGTGCATGCTATGGAAAATTAAGTGTATGAAAATGTTTTGACTGACTTGACTGTGGAAGTATTTATGAAAACATTTTCAGATACTGCTAATTAGACATCTAAATTTGCTGGAGTATAACATAATATGAGTATATGACCTCATTTATTGATTATGTAGCTCTTAACAAATGCAATAGGTAATGCTTGGCTGAAGAAATATTATTAGAGAAGATAATCGCAGTATGCTTTGAAGAACTATACAATTACCAAAATCACACTTAATCTGACAAAAGTCAAAAGATGAGATAATTTCTTCCTTTACGCTCATAGTCCTTTTTGACATTTTTATGGGACTGTTTTATGAGCTAACTCTTGTCCAAGTCCAACTACAAACACTAGGATGCCTTACAGATAACACGAGATTGGCATATAGTGGGCATAACAATCCAAATTGACAATAATTCAGGGTACTCTTGTAAACTTGTCTGTCATTCGAATAATCAAAGAAATGATCAAATGCATTTTTGCAAGATTGACCAAAATACAGATCTAGGGAATCTATGAATAAGAGCATGAATAAGTCAGTGACTTTTTTTTTTTTTTTTTTTGCAAAATCAATTGAATCCTATCCAAATAATAGCTTAAGACTTTGCTGAATAAAAAAATGTTGTCTCACAGCAGAAACTTTGGGAAGAGCTTTTAACAAACATATTGCATAAATAATTTTTGAAAATATATATACAACAAAATAAAGAGACTAGATTGAATTGAATACCTGAGACCACCACAAAAGCAGTCTAACAATATGCCAGTCAGAATTTTCTATCCACCTTGAACATTGGAAACAGGAAGAGTGCTGCACTAAGGACATTAGGTATTAGGTACACTGCCACAGCCAGGATATATAGAGGTGGCACCCCTTTGACATAACGGAGATATTTATCTAAACCCTTGAGTTGTAATAAGTTGACTTTAGATGCTGTGCTAATGTAGAAAAATGGAAGAACCACAGCCCACACGGCACTAACTATCATCTTCAGAATATTTCTCAT
This sequence comes from Hyparrhenia diplandra, assembly GCA_015847255.1. Lineage (NCBI taxonomy): Eukaryota > Viridiplantae > Streptophyta > Magnoliopsida > Poales > Poaceae > Hyparrhenia > Hyparrhenia diplandra. Next base: position 431,391 of record JADLZK010008906.1, read on the forward strand.
GATGTCAATGAACTTGCATCTATGACTGCCAGGAAAGTTCAGAATTAAATCCAAAATGCCTGCCATCAATTATAGAGAAAGGTCAGTCAATACTTTGAATTAGAAACATTTCTTAACGTAATGGCAGGAGCTCTGCGTTTCAAATAAGGAGGGAGAAAGTGTAATGTTGTGTTAAAATTATCTGAGGACGCATAAGCTCCAAATTCAAGAGCATGGACAGAACATAACTGCTCCATGCTACATATAGTTCTCAAGACAGATGAGATGAACCGATGAGATTGGAAAATTTTGGGGACCAGTAGAAGGTTCACTGTATCAGCAGAAGGTTGGACAAGCGATTTAAAAAAAACGAATTCGCCTACTAAAAAGATGCAAGTGGTATGGCTAACAGATACTATCAGATGTTCTACAGATTCCTTCTAGCAATAATTAGATATTAGCCATTAGTCCGCCTTTGAATTCCATTATTTGTTCAGTTCAGGATCTATTAACTGAAAGTTCATCTTGTTTTAACAATAAAGAAAATTCAAATAGTTCATTCCACCTAAAAAACTGAAAGTGTCAATCACTTTACAGAAGGTTAAAGTACAAAAAAGAAAATATGGCAACAATGGCTTTGGCTTCCATAAAGATATAACATGCTGCCTATCATGTTGATATGTACATATTTAAGAAAAAAATTGGTCAGCAAAAGCATGTTAAAGGAGATTGTTTAACAGGTGTGTCCATGCAAAAATACTAACCCCAGCCATGGAATCAGTGTCCATGCAAAAATACTAACCCCAGCCATGGAATCGGCCTGTAATCAGATCTTTTTTTTTTCTATCTATCAATGAAATGACATGCAGCTCTCCGGAGAGCGGAGAAAAAAAAAAGCATGTTAAAGGGGGACATACTTTGGAGGAACTGTAGAAATGCTGCAGTGACGAATACACTAGATAGAGAATACAAAAGGTCTTTCCGAAGGATATCAGTCACTGAATAATCATTCCAGGCAAAAATCAGCATTGCCTGTTCAGTAAGTCACTAGAAGATTAGCAGGTGTCAAACTGTAGTCAAGATAAAAGAACATCCATATGCAATTTTAGTATAGTACCTGTAAAGCCAAAATGTAGAAAGTCCACATTCGGTCAAAACTTGAAAAGATGTGCCAAAATGTTCTAGTCTCAACAAAATTTGTCTTCCCTGTACTTTTCGTGGAATCCCTTTGTGGTGAGCTTCCATCCTATAAATAAAGTTTGTCAAAAGCAATTACCAATCAAATTTCTTGGTAAGAGATATTGGCTGAACACATATGGATATAAAATTTGTACCATTGCTACAGGCCTTGAATCATGCACGGATTTGAAAAAGTCACCATCATCCGCATAGGCCACCCAAGTGAGAAGCAATCAGATGTCCTGAGTGAAACAGAGTAGGACTTGTTACACACAACGTAAGGACTGGTTATCCACAGAGCAAAAGAAACAAAAATAGAAGAATGGCTAGAGCGCCCACTGCGATCTTTTTAATAGTCTTTGTGTCTTTTTTTTGTTTTATGAATTATGTTGCCTACACATTCCTTTTTTTTATTCTATTATTAATATATTTTAACCAGTAGGGGCCACCCCTCTTGTTTCTTCAAAAAAAAAAAAAAAAAAAAAACACACACACAACATGAAGGAGTAGATATGTACTAAGCAAATAAAGCAGTGAACAGACCAGAAGTACTCATTTAGATCATCATAGTTAGACCACGCAGAATGTGGTGTCTTCCCATGTTGTGATTTGCCTGCCTCCTGCAAATAATCACAATTGTCCGTATTTAACAAAACTAATTGTGCATTTTCTATGTGATGATTTATCAAAGTACCTTTCTGATGGCTCTATAGAAAGGTGTTATCAAAGTACCTTTCTGATGACTCTGTAGAAAGGCGTAACCACTTTCTTCAAGAATGCCTCCTCATCCCCACCATAAGATGGCCTGATATTCTCCCCAGTCACAATACTAACGTTTCCAGCAAGCAGACCATGCAGCTCATATATGCCACCTGAGCAAATCGAAGATGGCATGTCACAGTGTATAAACTTTATTGCACCAAGCTTTGACACAATATGATAATTAAAGAAGTTTATCATACATTATGGAAGATGTAGCAAAGGCACTCCGGCATAAATCTGATGTTTGCTGCTTCACCCCATATAAGAAGATAAAGACCTAGGTATAGAATCTTCCGCTGCTGAATTTCCTGTGGTTGTGCGCCTTGAGGAAATCTGCAGTCGTGAGATCATCAGTACCATTTACAGTAAAAGTATTTTGTTCTCTGATCTGATAATAATTGTAAGGAATATTACACCTTAAACTATGCTTCCGTGACAAAAATTTGCACCACTTCTTGTAATTGTTGAATAGCTTAGTCATCACCACATCAACAGCTCGGTCATCAAGCTGTTTAAATGATAAAGAAAAAAAATCCAGTTAACAGAGAGGCATGAAAAACAAAGGGCTTGATTAGTATTCTCTAGTAATACACTTGAGCCACATGCATGCACTCTAATACCCAATCTGTTGTGTAATGTGTCTGTGTGTGTTTGGACTGAACTATATATTCTTCACCATATGATAGAATGCAACTAGTCAATAATCATCTCACATTTTATATGCAGCTATTTTCGAAACTCAGTTAATCTGATGCCATTATAATGGCATGTTTCTAGCCAACACAATTTACTTCAGGAGACTTACAAGTTCGACAACAGAAGAATAGTCACATAATATATCACATGTTTCACATCCTTATTGTCAAACCACCAAAATGAATTGTGCGAACAAACCTTGCTGAGTGGATCGGCCTTTGGCTCGAGCCTAATGTGGACATTAGCAAGGAAGAGAATCAAATGCTCTCTTTGATTCCGTACGCTATCTCGCTGCACATAAGCAGAAGGCTAATGTTAGATATAAATGTTTATTTTGAGGGGATGTTAGATACAAATGTAACCAGGCTTTACTAGGATATGACCAAAATGATCCATATTCTATCTACAGTAGCACAGGACCAAAATTCCCATAATAATAAAAAGAGCAAGCAAACTGAAATAGAACCAGAAGACCTGAAAGCCAAACATAGCTCTCAGCCAATCCAACAAATCAAGCTCGCCACCCTTACGCCCTCTGCGGCTCGAATGTTGAAGGCCAGGTCAAGCCCCGTATGTTCCTCAAGGCTGCAACTGCTGCTTTGATCTGTTAATATTGCACTATTTTATTAAAACAGTACAATGGCATTATTCTTTTAGAGGAAATGCATTCCACAGTTATCGATCGTACATACCTCCTCCAGCTGCATGATGGACTGGGATGCACTGGCGGCATCAAGGGGGAGGATATTGAATGGTGTATATATGTCTTTCTTCTCTTGCACATCCTTGTGCAAGCGAATAATCTGTGCAGGGGAATATTAGAGAAACTCATTAGATACATTGCAATGGAACTAATTAGAATAGATGGCAAACACAAACCTCAGGATTGAGCTCCTCGACTTTCTCATTTTTATTGACGGCACATAGTACTTCGAAGAGGACTCCAGCGGTCTGGTAGGCCTTCCCAAGTTGAGCCCTACAAGCGCATTGACATGGGACATAGTACACATGGGTAGAATTAGATTTATACGGTACAAACATTGGAAAGCTCTGGTTGGAAAGTTGAGAATTACCTATCAGCTTGTTCCCCTTTGTCAAGTGCACGAACATAGTTCTCGTAGTACTGTTGGTAAAAACTCTCAATCTCGCGAGCATCGCTTTTTCTTCACGCGCTTAGCAAGACTAGGGCTATTATCCTGTGTTGTTGCAAAAGAGAGAAAGAAAATAAAATACATTCTCAATAGTTCTAGAGCATGTTGTGAAAGATATAGCAAAACTAATATGGTATTTGGTTTGAGGAATCTTTCCATTTTAGTAAAAACTAGGGTATTTGGTTTCCAACATAATGTACCTCCAGTTTTGAGGCTCACAGGCACATATATTGTTCAATACTAGGGCCACTTTATCAGTGCCAAAACCTACCATATATACATTGCACATAAAGAGAGCTAAAATGAATGAAAGAAATATAATTGATATGATGCTTGAACTACATGTTTCATAGTTCAATAAGATAGTAAAACAAATTTACTAATACTCACAAAAATAAATATTTCATTCAGTAGTGCAATAAAATAGTAAGCATATTGTATGGCACACACAAAAATAAATGTTTCATTCAGTTGTGTGTGGGACTGTGTGGGTGGGGTGGGGTGGGGGATAAGACATGAAAAGTCTTGATCATCTTCATTTTAAACGATCTATAAATTCATTGATGGTGTGAACTTTCGAAAAATTGAATTAATAGAGTAAAGCTATAAACAGAAAGAACTGGAAATTAAGGAGTAGACTGTAGACATTATTAGAGAAAAAAAAAATACTTCAGTTTGGAGGGGGCGTAGACATGTAGCTATATAATGGAGGAAACGTACAGGAGTGGAGCTGTTTGAAGGCCAGAGAGCCAAAATGGAGCTGCCGGCCTACGGCTTGTGACCTATCTCAGTGCTGCATTGCTGTCAGGGGCCCAGGGCGGGCGCGGCGCCGCTGCTCCGGCTGCGCCCGGCCACTTGCTACCGATCGGCTTACACGAGCATGACAGTGTGAGTACAGAGCAGGGAACAGGCAGACAGGCCAGCAATCCGAGATGAGTTATCGAGGACTGAAGGCGTTAGGCCGGCGTAGGGATCAGGAATCAGGATCCAACAGGGCTGGCGGCCGCAGGGAGCGGGCGGTCGGTGGCGGTGGGAGCGACGGCGTTGGAAGGGACAATGTTCCCGTTCGCCTAGTTGGACTTGGGCCTGATATTTTATATGGGCCAAAAACATGGTAGTAGGAGAGTTCTCGGGCCACGATTACCCTAGGCCCAGGCCCGCCGTCACCCAGCAATGTTTTCAGAATTATTATTATCCAACTGTGACGAATTTGACAGCAGAGTACAGATTATAATGCTGGCAAGCTAAAAACAACAAGCAATAAGCGAACTGGAATGAATTAACCCAAAGGACCAAAGGAGAACACCACATGCATTATAGCATGCAAGACAATATGGAGCAAGGAAAAGTAGCATCAAGATATGGATCGGAGTATGGTCTCACCTTCTCAAGACGTTGGAGCAGAGCTGTCTTGAACTGCCTAACGCCACGGCCGATGGAGTTTTGATCCAGCCGGTGGGCCTTCTCGAACGCATAGAACCGACCTAATTTCACAGCATATCAAGATGAAGGCATCAAAAGACTAACGACTTGCATTTATTTTGCAGTAAGTAGCACAAGCCTATTATCCGATTCCAGTAACGATCTAGCCAAACCGATCTGGACATCATATAGTACAGTTTAAACAAAAACTAAATGTATGCGCCTACTTCTATCCAACAATAATCCAAGTCTCAAATTCCAGTAAAGTTCATGCCAATCTGATTGCAAACTGGTTTATACAAACCGAGAAAGTATGGGCCAGGACAATCATATGGTGCATGCATCTAATCTGTGCTCTGAAAGACAAATTGCCCCCAAAACGAACAATTGATGCATACGGATAGCCACATAGAAAACGAACTATGTTACGTGCGGGTGTGAACATACTCCGAAATTTCCTCTACGAAGCACGGAACCAGGGAAGTTCGTAGAGAAACGACACATAAACGCTGTCTGAAGAGACTGCTCGGATGCATGATCACAACGATTGAGCAAAACCTCTTCAAAAATCACGAATCAAGGCGTGCATGTGGCCCAAAAATTCTCAGAATAAACTTTTCGAAACGCACGAACCCAAAATGTTCGAAGCAGACAGCCAGGCTAAAAGTTCATCAGGAGCGCTGAATCGATTAATTCATTTCGTCGCAAAATTCAGACCAAACGCGCGTCAAAACTGCACGCGAGTGCGCCACAATAATTCCCGATCGAGAGCAGGAATGCACATACAGAGGTAGGCGACCCGGGGGCGCTCGTGCTCGATCTCGGCCGCGACGCGCAGGATGGGCGCGATGCTGCTGAGCGTGGATGGGACGACTTCGTTGTCGAAGACCTCCATCGAGAAGGTGGCCATGCCCGCACTCCTCGACCCGCGGCGGTTGAGCGCCGACACGTGCGCGGACGTCGGCGTCACTGGCTCGTTCCCCGCCGCAGCCGACGACGGCGGCGGCGGCGGCGGCTCATCCCCGCCACCGCGCGGCGCCGTCATCTTCGCCGCCGCTCCACCACCACCACCCTGCGCACGCTCTCCTGCAGGGCGATCCTCCTGCTGCATTGGGCTAGGGTTAGCGCCAGAGAATAGGGGGATTCGGGCAGAGAGAGAGAGGGAGAGGGGGGAAACGGACACAAACCCCGAACCGCGAGACCGCGACAGCGAACGCTTCGCCGCCTTCCGGCTCCGCTCCGCCTCGGCTCGCCTTCTCGGGGAAACAAACGGAGGAGGTGACAGGGGAGACGGGTGACGAAATAGAGGGAGCGGTCTTGCGTGCCCGTCGTTATTTATACCTCGATCCGACGGCTCAGATGAGCTTCTTCTGGGGAAAGCGGGGCGCGGAGGAGATCAGAGCCGTCGGGCCGGTTGCTCGCTGAGCTCCGCAGCTTGGTGAGGCACCTGCTCTGCCTGGACGGTGAGCCGAGCGTCGAGGCGGGCCGTTGGAACCATCCCGCCTTTTGTCACATGACAATTCAGTTACACACCTTGCCTTGTAGCGCTGACACCTGTGCCCAGCAATACTCATCTCTGAAGGGTAGTGCTTTTTACGTACAGAAATAATTGGAAGGCTCATGCGTTCTGTTCAGCCAGTTCTCGGGCCCGGTGTCAGTGAGATGTAAACGTACCAGTAGTAGCGTGTGTTCCTGCCGTCAGAAATTCCGTGACTCCGTTTCACCGCCGGCCCGAGGCCAAAGGCGAGAGGCGTGCTGCGCTGTCGGGCTGGACTTTTGTCTTCTTCCGCGAGAAACGGGAGGAACCTTCTCTTCTCTCTGTCACGTGGGCCATACGGTTGAATATGGTCGACTGTGCATAGTTGCGTGGCCGAAGTCTAGACTCCAGAGCATACGCTAAGCTTGAGTTTAGCAAGAGGATTAAACAACCAATCTACTATTATAATATGTCATGCTTTTGGTATGACCCATATCTATCCATATTTGAACCCCGCGAAAATAAAATATTCATATTTAATTCTCTGTAGTCTTACTATAGCTTTTTTTATCTTTACAACATACTAAGATATATGACTTCTCTTCTAAGGCATTTTGACATATTCATCGGATAATTGCTTCATGCATCAGTGAAAAATAATAGTTCATTTCCTAAAGAAATAAAAGGTTCATATTCCTAAGTTTGACATCTAAAGCACTACTAAAAAGATAGATAAGAAAAAACTAATAATTATAGTGCATCCGAGAGGCGATTGAACGGACTTCAGTATGGTAGCTCCCGAGGATGGGAAGCTCCCGGTCGGGGGTTCGACCCCAGGCTGCTAGCGCCCCGTTGCCAGGATTCGTACACCTTGAATGGTGAATTCTGGTTGGGTGTGGAAAAAAATTTCCCTCGTCTATCCCATGTCAAAAGCATGTGTCTATGGCCCGCTCATCCCACCGGAGGTGCGATGTCGTTGTGTATGGGGTGGGTAGGGGTTCGGGAATTTTCTCGATCCGCGTAAGAAGATCTTCTTCTTAAGCAAATATGCCCGGGTTAGTCTTAGTCCCCGTGGGTCGAGTTTTTTTAATAGTGCATCAGAGAGGACCGCACTTAGCAACCAACAAGAGGTTTACTTTCCATCCTCATGCCATCATTAACAAGGAGGCTACAACAATGAATGGCTTCAACATGAGAGAATGAAATTAATAAGCAAATCAAAATTGCATAGTGAAGGTCACAAACAATAAACACTTGCATAGCACCGTAAAGCTAAGATGTATCAACAGCAACATGATGTATCACTATGCTCTCCAACATTCATGCTTAATATTAATATGTTTTCATGTGATTTATGACCCTAACTCACAATCTAAAAATTACCAATAATAAGATATGACATTAAACTGCAACATGTATCACAACTATGCTCTCCAACATTAATGCTTGATATTAATAGCCAAAGGATGTTGGGTTCGGTTGGTTACCCCAGCCAGCCTGGACACTCTAGAGGCACCCCTCGTGTCGGGGCATTATTTAAAAAAAAACTAAAAATATAAGGGTGGGGGTTTCCCTTCCCGACTTTGGTCAAAAAAAAAATGCTTGATATTAATATGTTTTCATATGATTTATGATCCTGACTAACAATCTACAAATTACCAATAATAAGATACTATAAAAACTAGAAACTTAAGTACGATGTATATATTTGGTCTAGTGCAAAATATGTATGTTGATTGATCTCAAGTATATCTTAAGTACACTCTTTGTATTGAGGTGTTATCTAACTCATATAAGAGGGAAAAAAAAAGAGCACAACTACAATCTAGTAAACTCCCAAAAGCTTCAATGTTAGGGTCAATAATTTCGCCTCTCTGGCCTTTTTATCATGTGAGAGATATGACCTCTTTCATTTTCGAGATCTCTCCAACCACTGAGATTCTTGGTAAGCACATTGGAAGACTCTGTGGAAGCAAGCCGTCAGGAGTGTAGAAAAAGAATGGTAATGTACATTGTAAGGTCAATCCAGTGATTATTGATTTCTAGCTCAAGAATGGCTGACCATTCGTAAGTTCCTTTGAAACTTAAAATACACCCTAAGCTAAGGTTTTTGTGGTTTGTTATCAATAATTTTGTTCTTGTTCATGCGAAGTTAGCCAAAAACATATATATCGATGTCCAATTTTTTTTTTTGGTCCAGATTGTGCAGTTGAAGAGGATACAACTTACCATGCTTTACTCAATGCAATTTGTCTAGTGTTTTCTGAAGTTTTTTTTTCAAAACTATGTACGACATTAAATCACCATTGCTGCACCTTACCTAGAGCCGTGACCTTCTTGATAGTACATTGTTTGTAGGATAAATGTAATGCTATCTTATGTGGCATGTGGACATTATGGACATAAAAAAGATGATAACATGGGGAACCCATCAGTTTCTATATAACTCAGTCACACCAGTGGGCATGGGAAAATGCAGCTGATCTCATTCATTCTAGCTCCTTGACATATACTCTGAAGAATCAAGCTCCTTGGAACATGGTCAGTTTGTAGCAACTAAATGTAAATAAAAAGTCTGCATAACCCCATCAGCTATTGAGGGTGAACTATTTCACCCCAAACTATGAAGTTTGGATTTTCTACACCTTGAATTTTTCAAAACCGGTCAAATAACCTCTAGGTAGTTTTGGATGGTGGTTTTACTATATTGATGATGGTTTTGTATTTTGTTTTATTTTTATTGAATCTTTAAAAAATCATAGAAAATCACAAAAAACCATAAAATAGCAAATCCAATTTTATATTGGACTTATATGCACAGGTCCGCGATCGCGCGCGTGCTTCCAGTGCAGCAGTGAACCACCGTGCACGAGCCACCAAAAAATGCGGCCCGGCCCATCAGGAGGTTGGGGAAAAAAAAGCGAGGAAAGAGTAAAAAACTGAAAAACAAAAAGAGAAAATGGTATTGCGGTCTTGCTCTCCTTCCTCGTGGTCGGCGGCCGGAGCAGCTGTAGCCGCGCGCGCCTCCGCAAACCCTCCTCCTCCTCCCCGCCCATCCTCGCCTCCGTCCCGTCCCAGACGCAGGGTCATGGACTCTGCTGCCGGCACAGGCCGCCGCCGCGTCCGAATCGCAGTCGTCGGCGACGTGGTACCCTTCATCTCTCTTGACAACCATGCATTCTCTTCCTTAGGAGTGAGTGGACGCCAATCATACGTGTTTGGTACGGGTATAGACCTTTGTTATCCCATGTTGGGTTCCAGGTTCAAGGGATTAGAAGCACGGAGGCGAGAGATCGAGGACTTTGAGAACGGGGGTTCTGCACATTGACTTGATTGTTGCGGTTTTGGGGTGGCTAGATGTTGCGTGCATCGGTAGGGTTCGGGGATTTGCGCGGGACTCGGGTGGTATTTGATTTCTGGAGTTTCAGTTCAGAATGTTTGAAATGGGGAGATGATTTCCTTTGGCCCTTGAGCCTTCGGGGTGGACAATTAGATGGGTTGTGTTTCCCCAAATTTGAGCATAGCTAACCATAGTCTCAGGCGGATCCGTTGATTCCATGTTCTGCTGATTAAACACTGTGGAAAGCTAGTGGTCATTTGGATTCCTCTCATGGATATGATTTAGGAGTAGGAGTGAATGATTTACTTTTGTGGCTTGGTCAGAGTCAGTGACCATTAAATTGTAGTAGTAACAGAATAACTCCTGTACCATTTATTCTTCTAGGCTTAAAATTCATATGATGGGATCTTTAATCGTGTGCTGTACTAATTTATTGGCTTTTATGTGTTGATCCTTGCAGCACAATGATTGGGCCCTTGAGGAAGATTCAAAGGCGCTCCAATTTCTTCAGGTATTGCATATTGACCTCTCAGCTTTCTGATAAACTAGTACATTGTGTATCTTAGGCTGTGTAAACTTCGTATTTAGCTTATCTCTTCTGTCTAGTTCTATAGTTCTACAATGTTCAATTGTCTAAAATATGCCCTATTCCATATGATTTCCATGTATTTGTAATACTTCCTCACACAGTGACATCAGAATCGAACAGAAAAATATTTGTATCAACATCGCTGTTGGAATCTCTTGTCCTCAGAAACTCTAACTTGCTTTCTGTAAAATGCAGCGGATTTAGTGCTTTTTACAGGTACGCTGCTTTCCAAATATTTCCTTTACTTCATTTTTTTTTACTCAATTATTCTGTGAAATGAATTATTGCTGTTTGCCATTTTCTGTTTTCCTTTCCTCCATATATGGCAGGTGATTATGGAAATGAGAATGTTGAACTTGTCCAAAGCATTTCAGATGTTCAGTTACCAAAGGCTGCAATTCTTGGCAATCATGATTGCTGGCACACGCATCAATTCTCAGAGAAGTAAGAGTCAAGATTTCATCTTAAAAGGAGAATGTACTAAACTAATTCAATTTCTTCTTATGTCATCATGTACTTGGTTGGCATTCAGGAAGGTTGATCGTGTACGGCTTCAGCTCGCAAGGTAAAGATATTCCTGCCTTTTGCAGTAAGCTATGTGTTTAATTGTTTATTGCAATATTTTGCTAGGATAGCAGGGTTTTTAGGAAGGAAATTTTGTTGAAGTAGATGTTTCACCTTGTAGATTGCATAATTGATGTTGTGGGTTGTGCTCTTCAGCTGTCTCACACTTGATCACCGTCACTTTAAGAGTTTCGACTTTATTGTTTAGTAATTTTTTCCCTCTTTAGAATAATGAATTGGAATAATACTGAACCCAATTGGAAGTTAATTGAGTAAAACTGTAGCCTTCTAGGACTAAGTTAAAAACTGATTCTTGGCCTAACTACCTGATGGTACTCAACCAGGTTATAGCCATGTAGAATGGTCCTAGGGTTAACTGTCTTTGCTCTTCAGTAGATTAATACTAGGAGGACTCTCAGCGCGTTGCTGCGGGTACGAATAAGAAACATAAATGGGTTAGGATGTTAATCACTAAGAATTAAAATAGAAAGGAACAAAATAGTCAGCGTTAAGTATTGTGGTCGGCAGGGTATTGTAATATTTTTTAAGTAGTTATTCATTAGGATCACTTTGTGTATGTTTCAAAGAAAGTTAGTAGCATTATGTTTGAATACATGAAATAGAGCAAGTAATCATTGGCACAACGATTATTTAATCTTATGTCTTAAACTTCAAGATTTTAAAATTCCAAATAGTAACTTATACTATTGGTGATGATTGCTGGAAGTATTAATCCAGATGTCAGGAGTGGAGGTTATGTAAGGAAATACATAAACAATAGCTATTTAGTATAACAATGGTCATGATGTTAAGTGCAAAATTAAATGGACACAAAAGCAGATCGCGTGGAGTGGAGAAAGATTTTTAATCGGTTAGATTTCTTTTCTTAGCTGTGAGTCATATCTAAATTTTTAATACATATAAAAAAATTTAGATAAGTGTACTCTCTCCATCCAACAAATAATTGGATGTCTACGGTTTAAAATTTTTTCCACAAATAAATGATCACTGTAGTCTCGAGACATTACGCACGAAGAGCGGTGTCTAGCATTGCAACCGGTTGTGGGCCATTTTGAAACAAACAAAACAAAAAATTGACATAAAAAATGGGAAAACTCTCTGGTCCACTCATTCAATCGCTTCGAACCACGCCGCCGCTTCTTTCGTTCTTCCAAAGACTTGTGCGCGAAAGTGCTCCTTCCCTGTTCAGCCTCCAGCCTTGGCATGCGAATAGTCTCTCTCGCGTCGGCGGCTGAGCTAAAGAAGCGCCCGGCACCGCAGCCGTGGGTCGCTTGCCCAAGCCCCCGCCAGCCATGGCGGAGCCGTGTTTCGCCGTCGGAGGGGTCCCCAGGCGGCGGGCGCTTGCCACCGTGGAGAAGAAGAGGCTCGGAAGGCGTGGCGGCACCGGCGGCCGCGGCCCGCCCGACCACGGCGATTGGAGCAATGGCGGCGGCTCTCGATCCGGCGCCAGGCTGCGAGAATGGGCGGGGCGATGGGAAGTGGAGGGGCCGCCCGGCATCGCCATGGACCCCGATTCGCCGGTTCTGCACCACCGCGCAGGACCCGATTCGCCCACTCCAACCTCGCGACGCCCGACGCTGCTGCGGCACCGGCCAAGACGCCGCAGCGGCCAGCAATCCATCACCGGCGCCCTCCCGGACCGGGACCTCGCTGCGGGGCGTTTTCAATTTATAGCGAGAGAAGAATGTGGATTTTTTGGAGGTGGAGGGTCAGGGAGCGGCGAAAGCAGAAGGTGGCGTGGAGGACGGCGGCGTGGAGGTGGTGGGATGCGTTTACGTTAATTGATTTGTTAATTGATGGAAGATGCGTTTCTCTTAATTGATTCATTTTTTCCATTTGTCTCTTCGTGCTTGGGGATCCAATCGGGCGGTGAAAGAGGTGAAAGGATAGGTAAGAGAATGAGGGGATAGGTAAGAGAATGAGGGTGGGGCCGCTGATGTGTCACCCCTCGCATGTCGAGAGAACTCCCCTAGTGGGGGTTTCCCATATAGAAGGTTTAGATACCGAGCTGGAAAAAGATCAATAGTACTTATAATTCATTTCCTTTTCTTATTAATATCAGCCTTGGTGAGCAGCATGTTGGATACAAATGTTTGGACTTCCCATCAATTAAGCTGAGCGTTGTTGGTGGACGGCCATTTTCCTGTGGAGGTGATAGGCTATTTAGACCAAAGCTTCTGTCAAAATGGTTGGTAAGAGATATGATAACTAAATACATGCATATGCTTGTTAACTTTCTGTTTTGTACTTTGATATTTCTTTTGTCATTTCCTTGAATTTATTTTAAGATTTTGTATATTCTTGGAATCATGGATTTACAAGTTACCACCCAAGACGGAATTAACCGTCAGAGTTATTTTCTCACCAACTACATTTCATGCATGGTATTACTCCCATTTTCATGTGTGTGTCTCTCGGCTGCAGGATTCGAAAGCATAGTCATACAGATATCTTGCGCATGTTTGCTGATACAGTTGTCTGAATGAATGTTAGTAACTTAACTGATGGAGTTATCGGGTGGCTAACCTCCAAGAATAAGGAAAGCGACTGTTTCTTGATTTATTTTGGAAATTTTCCATCAAAAGCATTCACTGGGGGTCTGTCGGGGAAACCAAAACCAATCTGGAATAGGATTTCACAAGAAATAAGAATCGATGATTTGATTCAATGTTTTGTATTGTTGGGTCCTTGTTGTATCAGTTGACTGGTTATCAGGTTCTTTTCGTAGGCAGCAGAATTACAACTGGAATGACCTTAGGTGGTAGGAAGCTGGGTGGAATGGTGATAACTGATAAGTGGTACCTGTTCGATTTGAGTTGGTTCTTGTCCCGCAGTGCACTATAGATTGATGCTTTTAAGGACTGAAGGCATAGATGGCTTACCTATGACGGGATGCACACAGTTTGTCTGATCGCTTGATTTTGATTGTGGAGAGCTAGCTTATTTGATTCACATTCATACACACTAACTATGATTGACACAACTCGTCCCCAAAATTTGTCATTTATCACTGAACATACTCTTCACCTTCTATCCATGATGTTAGGACCAAATGGTAGACTAAAATAGAAATTTTGCAGCTCTAGCTAAATTGGCTGCTATTTGGTGTAGTCAGTCACAATAGCTCTTGGAAAATTAGATATATGACTGATTTTATTGCATTGGCAATGTATGCCACTGCATTCTTCATTATTGCATACTATCTCCAAAAAACATAGCTTCACTTTCTTTTCTTTTTTTTTGCGATGAAATATATCCTCACTTCATGTCACACAATATTCTTGTGTCCTTTTCCTTTGAGGAGGTCTAGCCCTTGTTGATACTTTTAGTTTTGATCCATCTTCATCAATCACCATTGACTACTTACTATTATTACAATACCTTGTAGTTATGGTGTCAATGATATGGCTGGAAGTGCAAAGAAGATATATGATGCTGCTGCAGGTGCACCAGAGGGACATTCTGTTGTATTGCTTGCACATAATGGACCAACAGGTCAAGATTTGATTGAACAAATTTAATGGGTAGTTCATGAAACACATGAAAAAATGTTTGAAGTCACAACATGCTTATACAATGCTATGGTTACGCAGGTCTAGGTTCAAGAATGGATGATATATGTGGGCGGGATTGGGTACCTGGCGGTGGTGACCATGGCGATCCAGGTCTGGGGTTCATGGCAATACTTTCCCTCTACTTACTTTGCCTCTCCTTCGCACATCTACTTCATATGTGACATGCTTGAACAAAAAATATGTAGATCTTGAGCGAGCCATCTCTGATCTGCAAAGGGAAGCCAGAGTTTCCATCCCACTAGTCGTTTTTGGGCACATGCACAAGAGCCTAGCCTACGGGAGAGGCTTGAGGAAGATGATCGCCTTTGGATCCAACCACACCATATATCTGAATGGAGCAGTTGTGCCTAGAGTCAAATTTGCCCAAACAATTCCTAGTTACGAGCAAAATGAACCTGAAGGATCGGGATCCATAGCTCCAACGCTGCGCGCATTCACCATTGCCGATCTCTCGGAAGGGCGCGTGGAGAAGATCTCTGAGGTCTGGGTGTTGGTGAGTGACGCTGGGACTGAGGTTGAGGAGGAAATCGTCTTGTATAAGCATCCTCGAGAGCATATATGATGTTATGAGACGAAAGTGTAACTGTTGTGAATGCTGTAAATGTGCTAGGGCGATGTTAAGGTTGTTTAATGAGCGTTACAGACTGGCTTGCCAACTGAAAGCAGCACTTTATTATAGAGGCTGTAACCTAATGTGCTTGTTTTCGTCTGTGAACTGTGATGTTCTGGTACGCCTTCTACTTTTGTTTTTGGCTACAGCTTCTACTTTATTAGTACTAGCAAAATGTGCTTGTGCTTATCAAAAATGTAATTTGTTGCATGGCCATTTAGACAAATTGTTACTCGGAGATTTATTTAAGGATCATGATTTGGTCTTGGTCATTTAAATAACTAGTGGATTCCCCGCGTTTGCCAATGAAAGTACGAAGGAGAATTTTA
Source organism: Hyparrhenia diplandra (assembly GCA_015847255.1). Taxonomy (NCBI): domain Eukaryota; kingdom Viridiplantae; phylum Streptophyta; class Magnoliopsida; order Poales; family Poaceae; genus Hyparrhenia; species Hyparrhenia diplandra. Next base: position 447,085 of record JADLZK010008906.1, read on the forward strand.
TGAGTTACAATATTACTATTATCCTCCGATTCTTTTTCTTTCTTCTTTTTTCCTTTTTTTATTTTATTTTTTTTTTTCTTTTTCTTTTTTTCTCTATACCAACGGGTCTCACTTATAATTTTATCAAAATATATAAATGTGAGATCTTGTTTTAAAGGATTTATTAAAATGAATTTAATGGTGTAATAAGAATTTGATTTATTTATTTTGGTTCATGAGTTAACCTTTTTTATGCCCATAGACATGTGGGGCATGTTAATGACGTGGCGTAAGGAAGGGTTAGTGGGACTGGTTAGGTGGCATGCTAGTGGGGTGTTAGTGAGATGGTGAGGTGGCATGCTTAATGTCAAGAGAATTAGCTAGTGGAGTTGTAAACATAAGTTCTATAGATAGATTTGTTACTTAGAGATTTATTCAACGATCATGAGTTATTATTCTAACGTTTTAAATAATTTCATCTAACATGCCTTGAGTCTGGGACATGGAGGACGAGAACATTGTGGTCAGAATAAACGAAAATGTGACTTGTGTGGGACATGGACGCAGTGGATGAGCTAGTGAAAAAAAAAATCCTTTGCTCAAAAAAAGGAATGGATGATTTGTTCTTTAAGAGATTAATTAGGTCTAGATAGATATATAGATATAGATTTAGTATAAGTATAGATTGACCGTAGGAGAGATCTCCTGAAGAGGGATGTTTCTCCATTCAAGGGAGAGCGCGTCAACGTGACAAACTGACAAGTTGAAGCGCCCAAAAACGTGAGAGAATCCCAGTGACTTTCTGGGTGCTATCCGGCAGCCGTTTTGGGCGACTTGTCGCGTGTCCAAGTCCACCCGCTCCCTTCCTCGGTTTCGTGGTCCGTTACCCCACCCCGCCACCGGCTTCTCTGCGTGGGCAAGCGAGGCCAATCGGCGACCCCGACCCCGAGCGGGCTTTGCCGGCCAGCCGCCCGCGCCGACCACCGCGCCTCCTCTCCTCGCCGAGATCACCTGAAAAGGCAAGCGAGGCCAGCCTGAACCCCCGAACCAAACTCCAGGGTCATTTCGTCTTAGGATCGCAACCTGCCCGCTCGCGCTCGGTCGCTCTCGCCCACCCCGCCCTGCGCCCCCAACTCGCCTGCCTGCCTGCCTTCCACTTCCTCCGCTCTCCCGATTTCTCCTCCGATTCCTTCGCCGACTCGTTTCTCCCTGGCAATTTGTTGCGCGGGCCATCGCCCCGCCGGCGCCCTGGGTACAGCAGCTACAGGGCAGGGCAGGTCCCTCTTCTAGGACCAGGAGAGGCCTCGCCCGCCGCCTCCCGCTCCCGTCGTCTCTACGGGCGCCGTGGCCCGTGGAGCGGAGATCCATCCAGACTTGGATCGCTCTCGTCTCGGGTAAGCAGAGCCCAGCGTGCTTGGATAGATTCTAGAGCCTATACAGTAGTGATTGGAGTCATCAATCAAATCCTTTTTTTCTCGCTTGGGTTCAGTTCAGTTGCGGATTTGTCCGCGGCGTGGTTCTGTACTAATCTAATCCAATCATCCATGGTTCGAGTAGGTTTCTCTGTTTGGATGATAAATGATCTGTTGAGACTTGCACATTTCAACTTGGCACCCAAGTGCTGGTGTAGTTTGTTTCCCAACAGAAATTGTTGGGGCTCCAATTTCACCCATTCTGATCTCACCATTCGTTTTGCGTGTCCTAACATTTCGGTATAATTGCAGATAATCTCCAGCTATTATTCTATTGCTAGTTCGAGCGATATGGATTGGCTGACCAAGTTTTTTAGAGGCTCAACCCACAATATCTCGGAAGGGCAGTATCACAGCAGGCCTGCAGAAGACACAGCATGGAACGAACCCTCTAGCTCTCCTGTTGTGACTGTAAGAACCTCATGCATTATTCTCCTGTTACCATTTTATGTTTTGAACAATGCCATGTACTGGAGTTCCTCGGTACATTCCTGAACTTAGTTGAGGATAAAAGGAGGTCATTCTAGTTTTCGAGCTTAGGCAAAGGAGATGCAGTTGGCGTGAGCTTCAAGAAAACATGTCATGTTCTTGTTTTTGAGAAAAATGAAAGCTCTAATGTATACAATGGATAGAATTTTGTACCCCAGTGACTTTTTTTTTTTTTTTGAGAACACCCAGTGACTTGAAGACAGCCTTTTTTACTCCCGCTGCTATAAATATATACCACAATGTCTTGTCCATCTGAACTTTCCTTATATGGATACTAATGTTAGCAATGTTTTGAGATGATGATGACATGAAAACGACATTTTTGTTATTACTTGTGGTGGTTGTGGCAATGTTGATGCTTCAATCAATATGCTGCACATCAGCCAATTTCTGGGCAACTAAAGTTTCTAATAAAGTTTTAGATGGCTCCAAGAGACCAATTACTTCAAAATAAAAAATGCCATATGCCTTTGTCATAACCTTCTAAGTAATAAATTGATTATCTCACTGATTAAATATTGACATGCAATGTAGGGCATCCTTTCAGAGTTTAACAATGAGGATATTGACCGTGCTATAGCCCTCTCTCTATCAGAAGAGGAGCAAAGAAAGGCAAAGACCATAGGTTGGTATGCTTTCGTATTAATTTATGCCGTGACATTCATCCAGGTTCTTAATTTTTTAGAGGAATTGTTGTCACTTATGTTTACCTATGATGTGAAATTGTCGAGGTACTTAGTGTATTAGAGAAGCACCTATCTCTCATATTAACTGGTACTTAAAAAAAATTTGAAGCCAGTACACTGCATATGATGATACGCCCATTGGAAATCTTTGCTTTAGGATAGTTAAGTTATTGCTGTTCATTATTTCTGATCTGTCTAATTTTGATCAAGAAAGTCGTTTTCCTTTTCCATCTTTTAGGGGAAAAAGTTTGTCCTAGATTTCTATGGATTTCTTAGGTAAATGGAAACATCTGGTCAAAAAAAAGATCCATCCATAAGAAAACTAGGAATTATCTTATAGTTAATTGTTTTTTGTGGCATCCTTCCTTCCAATCAGTATTCTCACTTTTAAAGATGGATCCAAGAATCTTTTCTCCACAGTAAAATTTGCTCACTGAATATTCTTATGGACTGCAACCAAGACCAAGTAAGAAAAATGCATCCCTGAATTGAGTATTAGTGTGTTACATAGTAGTGTATTGTGTTAAAAAGAAATTCTAAGACTATTGTTACTCAATTTACTCCATGTCTCTAGCACTGCTAGTTTTCTTATGAATTCATGCAGTTAATGTGTGACACTTTCTGGTTTAATTTGTTTTTACTTCTAGGTAAGGATATGCATTTGGAGGAGGATGAGCAACTTGCAAGAGCTATACAGGAAAGTTTGAATGTTGAATCACCCCCTCGTAGAAATGGTAGTGCCAATGGTGGCACTACGTATCATCTGCCTCGTGAAACTGGCAATGGTGGCAACGCATATCAGCCACCTCGCGAGAATGGCAGTGCCAATGGTGGAAATGCATATCACCCATTACCATTTATGTTCTCATCCGGATTCAGGTTAATTTCAGTTTGGTTACTTTACTATTCTGGCTTTTGTGCAATTTGACTTGTTGATTATGAAATAGCAAAATAAGCATATAACTGAAGTACTGAACTGATATTTAGTTTACCAGAAAGGAAGTACACGAAATGAACTCATGGACCATACAGGCTGCATACTACTGCTAAAAAATAGCAAATCTTATTTTATTCTACTTCTACCTAAAGTGCCAGAATATTGATTTATGTAATTCATTCCCTGTACTGTGTTCTGTTTAATGGCTTCACAAACACTGCTAATCACGAGATAATGTGTCTTGAGTGAGAACTCATACCAGCAGACTTTTCAATGGCTGCAGTCATTTCTTATTAATGAAACTACCTAGGACTAGATAATTTTTTGTTAAGAAAATATCTGTAGAAATTAAATCTGAAGAGGAACCAAACTATACACCCCACACCTTCCATCAACTGATCTATGCATTTCTTCATTTGAAGGAACAGAGAGAAAGCGAATATGGATGTCTCCACTTTTCAACAGAGGAATCAAACTATACACCCCACACCTTGTTGATTATGAAATAGCAAAATAAGCATATTATATGAAGTCCCAGCCTGTTTTTTCCCCACTAACCAATTATGTTACGATCACTGAACAAACTTAGTTGCCCTATCAGGAAAGTTCCAGTTGAGGTTGCATATGTAGTAAAGATGCCAAATGCATGATGGCATAATTATTTGAAAAGAAAATCCCACGCAGCTTTAGGTATACAGCTGAAATGTTTTTATCTGATTCGTTTAGTGGGCCTGTTATTATGCCAACTTGCCAAGTTCGGTTTCCTTTTCTTTTCTTCCAGTCTTTAGGAAAACTGTTACAAATTGTGGTGAAATTTAGAGCTCATATGTAAAATAAAAGCAAATCTTTTTAAAGTGGTTGGGGCTTGTGGTTATGAGATACCTTATTATAGAAGGATGAAGCATGTCGTCAAGGATGTGGTTGCCTTAGACAGAAGTGTCATGGACATGTGAATTTTTCCAATGCTATCAAAAGAATAAGAAATTGTAGATATGTGAATTTTCAAATGCTGCCAGAAGAACAAGAAATTATGTATGATTTTTCACCTCGATTGTAATAAGAAAGACACTGTAATGCTCAAGAATTCACTAGGATGATTGCCATGGAAGATACCCTTCTGACCTTTTATCTCTTTCTACTATGTTTAATATAAAGTGTACTTTTCTGCAGAGCGTGCGCAGGATGTCACAAAGAGATTGGTCACGGGCGTTTTCTCAGTTGCATGGGAGCTGTTTGGCATCCGGAATGTTTTCGTTGCCATGCCTGTAGTCAACCGATATATGACTATGAGGTAACTTGTTTACTAACTTTTTAGTAGTTTCTTTCAATGTACTGACCTTAAAGTCATGCTGCAGTTCTCCATGTCTGGGAATCATCCATACCATAAAACTTGTTACAAGGAGCAGTTTCACCCAAAATGTGATGTCTGCAAGCAATTTGTAAGAATCACTTTAATTTACCCTGACTGATCTGTTTATGCTCTAAGTTATTTTTCTTGTACATTTTACATGCCTGTTTGTGCTAAGAAAATCTGCCTCCAATATCACAGAGAACATGCTTTCTCTACATTCTCCATGGTTCACATGTTTACTCTTGCTAATATCTGATTACTTGCCTGATTTTGTTGTAAATTTTTGCACCCACCAAGGCTCGGAAGCTTGTAGTTACTTGCACATTTTAGTTAGCTGATTGATTATGTTCGCAGTAAGTAGAAAGTTATGTGTTGACTTCTACTTTTGGTTTTCATATGTACCATCTTATGTTTTCTTCTTTTCAGATTCCTACAAATATGAATGGCCTTATTGAATATAGGGCACACCCTTTCTGGGGACAAAAATACTGTCCTTCACATGAAGTGGATGGTACTCCGAGGTGCTGTAGTTGTGAAAGAATGGAGGTATGCCCAGTTACCATGTTTTTCTCAATTTGGTTTTGTGGGCATATTTCATGGTTAAAAGAGAGCCTCTTTGCGTGAATTTTGGATCAACTCATTCCAACATGGTTCGTTTACTTACCAGCCAAGGGAATCAAGATATGTATTACTGGATGATGGTCGTAAGCTCTGCCTGGAGTGCCTTGATTCTGCAGTGATGGATACGAACGAGTGCCAGCCTTTATATCTTGAAATTCAGGAATTTTATGAAGGATTGAATATGAAAGTGGAACAGCAGGTTCCTCTGCTTCTGGTGGAGAGACAAGCTTTGAATGAAGCCATGGAAGGAGAGAAGGCTGTATGTTTGCTATGCTCAAAATCCAAAATTTCCTTTTCTACGCCACTATACTGTCAGCTGTAACTATTTTGTTTCTTTTGGGTACAGGGTCACCACCATCTTCCAGAAACAAGAGGACTGTGTTTATCAGAAGAACAGACTGTTAGCACGGTGAGAGTTTTTCCAAACACCAATTGGATTATTCTTTCCTCATTTAGTTTATGTTCTGTTCCAATTTTGTTGTTCTGCTGGATTCTGAATGAGACAATGATGTTTTCAGGTACTGAGGAGCCCAAGAATCGCTGGAAACAAAATTATGGGAATGATAACAGAGCCATATAGGCTGACACGGCGATGTGAAGTGACTGCAATTCTCATTCTACATGGTCTCCCAAGGTGAAACATCAATCTTTTGTTTAATGTCGCAATCAGCACCTCCTGACTGAAGCAGTAAGCACTGCTGCCCCAGCTTTAATCTCTACGTGCACCTTTGCCCTCTTTCTTTTGACTATTTGCCATTGCCCCTGGTTTGGCCACTTTTTTGCAATCAAAGTAGGCAAACCATAGGGATCGGTGTGTTTGAGTTGGTCAAAGCAGGGGCAATGGTGCAGAGTTGAAGAAAAGGGGGCAAACGTGCAGTTTAGAGGTCAGAGTTGAAGGGAACAACTAGGTCAGCAAAGTGGTCTTCTTTCAGTTCCTTCCAAATTTTGTTACTTCTGTGTGCCCTCCAAAAAAAAGTTGCATGGAATTTGAGATTTCTGGACTATGGACTGACTGTAGAGTTCACAAGGAAAATAGCTTACTCTTTGTCCATCATCACAATATCGTCTCGTGCATGATATGGAGATACTATGTTGTTCTGTTTGCTTCTACATCATTGAATCATTATGAATGCTCAAATTTGTTTATGATTTTTTGTTCTTGCAGATTGTTGACAGGTTCAATTTTAGCTCATGAGATGATGCATGCATGGTTGCGACTGAAAGGTGATAACTAGTTCTTGTGTTCTTCCTCGGAACAAAACCGGGGAGACCTATATTTAGATCACACATAGCAACTAAACTAATCTTTTAGTTCTACGCTAATAAGGACATTATTAAGTTATTTTCAATATTGAACAAGTTTTTATTAGCCAGTGCTACTGTGCTAGTGAATTATCGGGACCCAGTTTTGGTGTTACGGATAACTATTAACTAGAAATAATAATGCAATCTATGCTAATTTCTCAGCGAAGAAAACTTGCATTTATTTGGCAGTTGTCATAACCATTTGCTGACATTTCCTATGTACTTGAAACTGTTACATGACATTTGTGCTAATGGAATGTCATGACAGGATACCGGACACTGAGTCCAGACGTAGAAGAGGGCATTTGCCAAGTTCTTGCTCACCTGTGGATCGAGTCAGAGATCATGGCCGGATCAGGCAGTAGTGCTGCTTCGTCGTCCTCAGGATCTTCTTCATCCACATCATCGAAAAAAGGAGGGCGGTCTCAGTTTGAGCACAAGCTTGGGGATTTTTTCAAGCGTCAGATCGAGACGGATACTTCCATGGCCTACGGAGAAGGTTTCAGAGCCGGGAACCGGGCCGTTCTTCAGTACGGCCTGAAACGCACCCTCGAGCATATCCGGCTAACAGGGACCTTTCCATTCTGAAGCGGCATGCATTCACATTTTGGGAAATTAAAGTTTATTTTTATAATTTATATACATGATTTTCATCCGGAGTTCGTTTACAGCCAAAGAAACCAATTGTACAAACATTCTTTCCAGAATCCAGAGAAACATCGTTGAAGAGCAAAAAGTATTAAATGGTTGATGAGATCGATGGCCAGCCTGGTCAATCATTTTGTATCGTGACCAAACTCTGGAACGAAAATAATGGTACATTTTTTTTCTTACATGGCGTGAATTTCAATAAATATAAGTACCATTTTACAGTATGTACGTACAGTATATACATTTGCTTCAACTTGTGAACTTATCTGGAACTGTTTAGCAGTATTGTTTTTTCTTTTCTTTTCTGGCAACTGCCGAGCTGAATTCGAATTCTTTTGCGCCCATCTGATTCGGCAGAGCAGTAGGAAATCTCGCCAATCTTGCCGGACTCAGCCGGTCCATAGTGTAGACAGTACTGTACGTGCCGGCACGCGGTTCCCTTCAGTTGCACTTTGGCCGCGGATCGGTATGGTTTCTGCTCCTGCTACCACCACTAGCAAAATCTCCGGCACCAACCACCGGTACAGTACCTTACGTGCTAAGAAAAGATCGATTTCATGGTACTACTACGCATCGCAGATGCATGGTACCTGACCGATGCGACTACTACTACGCCTGGTAGTACTAGTATAGGATCTAGTGGCGTAGTAGTAGATTCGGCCAGAGGTACAGCAAGAGAGCCGCCGGCCCGTGAAATGAAGCTACGACAGCGCATGGGGGCATACAGCACGGGGCATTTACGGTAAGTCAACGTTTTCAAACCGCCTAAGAATTATATATTAAAATATATATATGTATGCTAAGTAATTAGTATTAGCACGGTAAATTTATCAGCCGCGTTGTCTGGTAGTACAATAGGTCTCATAAAGACATCTACGGAGGGAGTAGTACAAAAGTCTCGGAGCATACTATGCGTCCGTCCGATATGCCCTCCCCTCCTCGGAAACCAAGACGGTGAGAAACGGGCAGGGGACATGCGTTTCAGGCGTCGCGTTAGCACTGGCGACCCCTGCCCAGGCCCAGACGGCAGCGTAGCAGGCTCTCGTCTGGCTCTGGCCGGCGAGCCAGGCGCTCCAGGGATAGGTCGGCCGGGCGGGGCGCCGGGGGCACCGCCACCGAGCCCAGAGCGAGAACGAACCAGCGGGCAGGCCGCCAGGTGCTGCACTGGCAACTCGGCGGCAAGTGTGGGTGTGGCCAGGCCACGGCCACACGACAGCCCGGCCGCGTCAGTACGGGGGACGCCAAATTCGGCAGGATCCGCAGTTATTGCCGCCGTTACTGCGGTGCGCAGGTAGGGTCGTGGGGCGCAGCATTCACTCCGGCCAAATCCCGAGTTAAATGAACTGGAGATCCTCTCGTTTTGACCCCGGCTGGCTGCCCCGCGCGCGAGCGTCGCCACGGCTCGCCGCCAGCTAGCCACCGGTGACTTCTTCAAGCAATCAACACCCCAAGCCGGAGTAATACGTGTGCACTGTGCTCCTACTCCTACCTACTACTACTACAGTTATAGTAAATGCTGAGAGCGAGAGCGGGGAAGATGGAGACGACAGAGAGAGAGAGAGAGCGATCGACCAGGGGCACATCGAATCCATCGCAATCGCATGTCGTCCTTGGATATACAAGAAATGCATGCATGGGATTGGGAGTATGGTACGTACGTCTCCGCGCTGCCATGAATGAATGCATGCTTGTACGTCCGTGATACACGAAGATGTGCTTCTTCTGAGGAGATGTTGGCCTCTTTACGTCCTGGGCTTCGGCTCTCTGCGTACAGGTGCAGCGCTAGCCCCGCTGAGAAATTGAGAATGGGTTTGCGCTTAAAAAACGTGCATTCCCTATTTCCATCCAATTTTATAGTATCAAAAAACAAAATTCTCGATATACTATATCTTTACTTATTTGATGGCATGCATTACGACTCTAACACCGTACCGAGTCTTAAAATATCATTACACTTATCACGAGACATAATACATAATATACTTATTTGATGTAAAAAACATTTTCTATATATCCAATCTAAGCAATTCTATCCAATTATGCAATCACAATATATGAAATGCATCATTAATTTAACTCAACGTAGGTGGGGTGGCTCCCCTTTCTCTATCAATCATGGTGACATCCTCTCTCCTAGCTCGCTGGCGATCGACTTCTAGGAGGCCTCTATACGTTGCCAACATAAAGGTGAAATGTTCGCTAGGCACGGTTGGAGATTTAGTAATAGAATTGCTTTCTAGATGCTGAGTCCCAAATCTTATTTTGTTTTCGTTTTCGATCAGAACTTTGTGTTTGAGATTGCTTGGTTGACAGTGCCATTTTTAATGAGATTTAGCTATATGCATCGATTGATGCAGATGCTGGTATATTAATATATTCTCTTTTCTAAAAAAAAAGTGATTACTCGCGCAGACAACGTAGCTCATGGATCTAACGAACGTCAGATAAAAATGGCATTTGCTCTTAATTTCAAGAGCTCTTCTAGCTAGGCAGGTTTTCGACAAATTCGAATGCATGCATGGTCCCCAATGTTTGTGGTATTTTTTCACCTCTCTGCAGGTAAGGTGCATATATATCTATCCCCTAGATCAGACCCAGGTTGCACACACCTTTTTCATTCCACCGCGCCCGCGCGCGCGTAATAATCTTACGTGTACGTACAAGCTTTGCCGGCCGTTGCACTGCACATGCGTTCCGATCAGTTTGAATCACACACGGCGACACGTTCTGAAAAGGACCCCAAATTAGTAACAGGATCGATCTCGGGAGATATCGTTCATTAACCATGCAAATCTCTCACACAGTGCTTGATCGATAGCGTGCCCTGTGGTACGAAGATATGAGATCGATCAGCCGCCGGCCGGTCTATAATTAAAGTACAGGATAGGTTGATAGATCATCATACCGTGGCCGTGCTTAGATAGATCGACCAACAACGATCGTCAAGCGCGTGATGCTGCCACGATGCTGGAGAAAAGGGAGAAAATTAAAGCTGCCACGATGCTGGAGAAAAGGTAGCATGATGCTGATGGTGATAGCTTTGAGATTAATGCATGCTGATGGTGATAGCTTTGAGATTAATGCATCTGCGCCATATATACATTATATATCAGGCAAGCGAGAATCTTAACAAGGAGAGGGAACAAGAGCTAGAGGTTAGCGACGACGACGAAGACGGATATATATGCAAATATAGATACGGAGTCAGATCAGACTGAAGTGGTGGACAATGTATACTTCGTTCAGTACTGTCAGCCTTCACTAAAATGCTATAGTATGTAAGCAGCATCTCTCTCTCTCTCTCTCAATATATGTATGTGTAGAAGACCTGTACGTGCACATCTTTATTAGCGATTGTACTCATTAATTAACAAAGAAATATCATCACCCAGTCCAGCAAATGCTTTGCTTTCACAATGCATGCATGCGGGGCGTCCTGTGTACACTCACGCCGACAGCAATGATGTTCTAGTACTGTGTGTAGAGAAGAGAGATTTTCGTTGCACACGCGCCCTGTACGTACGTATCACACGTACACGCCTCTCTGCTGGCCGGGGACGGCGGGGAGGCTCGGTTGACTTTGGAGGGATCCTATCTCATTCTCGGACGCGCTGCCGGCGTTTGCAGCATGTTGCCCTGCTCGCTTGAACTTAGTTATCAGCAACCACGCATGTATAATGTTTTTCTGAAATAACAAATTAGCAAACAATACTTTTAGTCTGATTTTCCAACGGAATGAACAAAACATGAATGGAATGGGAGTTATTTGACGCGTTTTTTTTAAAAAAACTGGCCGGGACGCGCGTTACCTTGCACCGTGACTATGTATAGTGCAGTACTCTACCGAGTAATGTGTACCTACAGAAAATTCGGGAGAGCCAAGTACACAATTGTGACAATTGCCACTGTAGAGGCGTATATACAGGGAGACGTACGTGATCCTCAAGTACAGCGTGCGCTACTTGTACAGTACAGTACAATACGACGACGGACGATCGATACCCTGCGCGCGTGCAGGCACCACACCTGAATGCAGTGCAGCTACGTACGCTGCACACGTACGTACGTGTCTCGAGCCCGAGATACAGTACTCCTACATACTACATGCATGCATAACCTGACGCACTGTTCTCTCATCATTTTGAGAGAGACTTTTCAACTCGGCGCTCGTCAGTGCTGTCAGCCCTGATTATTGGAACTGTACACACACAGTACAGATGGCATTTATTGGTGTACTACTGCCACCACTGACACAGTACACTCGTGGCAGAGGCGTACGTGTACTGTACATCTAGATATACAGGCAGGCAATGCGAGTAGATACGGAGTACACCGTTTGGGATTGTGCACTCGGTACGCCGTACGTATGTGTACGTACGTGCGTGAGGCCGCGGATCCATCCAGCATCAGGTATTCGGGACCAAAATCTACGCACATGTATGGCACATGCACGCGCAAGAGAGAAACGACCGGACCACTATTTGTAAAATTGTAATTCCTCCGCATCTTAAAAAGGAGTCTCACTAGAACTGTAACGGTTCGTTTTTTTTTTTAACTTCACTAGATTTACACTCCTCTTACGTACAAAGTTCCCCAAACTTCTTAAGTTTGACTATGTTTATAGAAAAAAATATTATCAACATTTGTATTGCCAAGTAAATTTATTATGGAAATTAAATACTCAGTATTCATCTAATGAAAAAAAATGACCTGTTGAAAAGTAAAAAGGACACTCATTGTATGTACGTACGTGGGACAAAATAAGGAATACCGACCTATCATTTGGATTTTCTTTAAATTTTATAGCTTTATTTAGAGGTCAAAAGTAAGCTAAAATGCTCTAAAGGTTTCGAGGTCTAAAATTTAGAGGAGAAAAAAAAAATTCCAAACTAGTCATGCGTGCTATGCAAACAAAGCTGCATATTTTTTTGCATGCGTTGTAGTGATCATCATCGGTAGTGTGTCCACCAGGTGTGTGCATGTGGTCCTGTGGACGTGAGATATGATCATTCATATTTCATATACAAAAAACTTACATACATGATTAGCTATCGGTAATTAACAATCTTATTAGATCAGTGTTGTGTGTATAAACCTTGGGTTGCCATCATGGGCCCAAAGCACGGGCGGCCCATCAGACTGCTTCGGCCCAATCCGACGAGTAAACATCCCCATCTCGCCCAACGTAGGTGACACAAGTCTATCTCGCCCGACGTGGGGCTCACGGTCATCATCCAACCGATGTGGCGTATCCGAGTTCGTTTCGCCCAACGTGGGGCCAAGGACACTCGTTGTGTCAGAGAGTGGATACATTTTCTCAGTGGCGGAGCCAGAAATTATTCATAAAGGGGGACGGTCAACCATATAAGAACTGGTTGTATATTATTTGCTTGGATATTTGCACTCGATTTAACCATGCACACTATTCTTTTCATGGCAAAACGACGTGGCAAATAAACGGGAATTAATCGTAAAGGACCAACCAAAAATGATATATGAATTTGTGTGATTTTGTTTTAGAGAAGTCATAAAAATATATGACAAAAGCTTTCATTATATTTTTATAATATAGATTATTAAATTATATGTTCCATAAAAGAATTTATTGTGATGTTAGGGGGGGCATGGCCCCGCTAGCCCCCCCGCTCGCCCTTTGCATTTTCGCCCAAGGCCGGGACGAAGTGGAGCACAACCGACCCATGAACCACGGAACTCGTCACGAAGGACAAACACGACAAGCCTCGACCGGGAGCGGATGACGGTGGCGTCACCAAACGTAGTGATGACTCGCATAGGAGCATGCAGCCATCCCCGGATGGACGCATCGCGTGAACTCCCGCCGCTGCGTGGATGAAGATGCAGGGGCGAGCTGACGGGTCCCTCGAGACTTGGAATACGACATTGATGACGACGATCTCAGGGCGGCTTAAAGTGGATTCCTGATCGCATTGTAGGCACGCACAGGCGGCTAAGCAAGCGTGGCACGTCCACCTGTGCCCTTGATTTGACTGGGAACGAATGCGAAGAAAGACCGTTGTACCCCCCTGGAAGACAAACAAGGGAACCACATTCTTCAGTAAGCAAAGGCCTTCGTGACGAAGCAAGCCACCGACGTAGACGTGGACCCATCTCGACCAAGCGTTCCACGTTCCCTTCTCTGGTCGACCTTCACTAAGGAGGGGCATGGGGCCAGCCCAAGACACAACACAATTCCTAGCAAAAGTATTAGAATCACTTATGAAAGGTCCCTTGTGGTTTTTGGTAATTGAGTGTCAACATTAGGTGAACTAATATGTGTGATTGAGATTATACACAGGAGATTAGTTCACACATGATGATGCAATGAAGGAGCTTATTGCATATGAGACATGACATGGAGTCATGTGACCAAGGTGGTGAAGATCAAGACGAGGCTTGGCTTGAAGGACCGGTTGCAAGTGTGAAGGGCAAGTCACTGGACTTGGCGCCGATGGACCGACGCAATAGCGGTGAAGAGCAAGTGAGGTCAAGATCGATGGACCAAGAAGGTCATGTGATGATATGAAGTGGATCATATCATTCTTAATCGTGTTGGTGCATTGGTTGCATTGGCACTTGGAGATGGAGCGGAATGGAAATGCGCAAGGCAAAGGTATAACCTATAGGGCATTTCATTTCGCCGGTCATTGGAGCTTAGAGAAGTTTATGACCGGGTTTAGGATAGATGGCCGTACTATCAAGAGGGGCAAACTTGTTTGCATATCGGTCATCTAGTGCCACTTGTGCGATCTAACTTTGCGATGTGTTAGGATCGAGTGGCGTGACAAGAGCTAACCCGGCCTTTGAAATGATTGTGAAAATGCTAACACACTTGCACATGGTGATGTACACTTGGTGGTGTTGGCACATTTGCAAAGGCGGCGGTGATTGCGGGGTTGAGTTGGGTTTGGGAACCGCTCATCCTCCCGCCGAGCTTGCGAGGAGGGATTCGGGCGCTTTCGAAAATGAGATGCATATTTTCTATTGCGCCGATGCATCGTGGTGGTAAAAACATGCTATTCCTCGTGCTCAAGTTTGGTATACTTGATGGGTAGCATGTCGAAGAGAAGCGTCGGTGTTTCGTGGAGTTTTTATTGGAAATCGCCGACCGGACGCCGACCGACGCCGGGCAGCGGCCGGACGACCGACCGGACGCCCGGCCAAGGCGTCGCGTAGAGCCCCCGCTGGCCGGTTTTGACCGGACGCAGGACCGGACGCTTTCGACCGACGCGATCCGGCCGACCGGAAGCATGCACCGGACGCTTCGAAGTAGCCGTTGGGCGTGGGGCCAGGTTGCTTGTCGTTTGTGATCGGACGCAGCGGCCGGACGCTGGACCGACCCGGCCGGTGCGTCCGTCCGGCGCGTCGACCGGCCGCTGCCGTAAATCGTGTTTCGGCCCCCAACGGCTAGTTTTGGCTTGGGGGCTATAAATAGAGGGTGTGGTAGGCCTTGGCCGGTGCTCGGCACCTTGGGGACTTTGTGTCCATGCTTGAGAGTGCTCAAGAGCCCTCCCACTCACATATGCTTGATATCGTTCATCCGATTGAGTGAGAGATCGTGTTCTAGTGCGTTGCGTTGAGAGATCGCATTCGTGGCACTAGGTGATCGTGTTGCAAGCCGGTGGGCTTGTTACTCTTGAGGTTGCCACCTCCTAGACGGCTCGGTGGCAAGAGGCTTCGTGAAGCACGCAAGGAAGCTTGTGCGGTGCTCCGAAGAAGAGATTGTGAGAGGTTCGTGCTCACCTCGCGGGGATCGTGAAGAGCAACTCTAGTGGAGCGTGTCATTGAGCTACCACACTTGTGTGTGGGTTCACACGGTACCCGTTGAGGGATTGGCTAGAGAACTCACATTGGTGAGTGTCTCGATCGAGCTCCCAATTTGTGGGATTTGGCACCGGCCATTAAGCTTGAGAATCATCACCGGGTGATTCGCCAAACCGTGGAACCACTAAAGTGTTGGTCGACACAACGAGGAGTAGGGGAAGGTGGCAAGCTTCCCGAGACCTCTTAAAAAAATCACCGGTGTCATCTTGTGTCCACACATCGCGGTGGTTTGCAATCTCTTCATCTCAAGCCTTGTTATTACTTTCATATATATTGTGCTTGTGCTTGAGTAGAGTAGTTGTAACTATCTAGCTTGTGTAGCTTGTTTAGTTACTTTGCTTAGCTTGTGTAGCTAGGTAATTTGAGCCTTTGGGTTAGGCGTGTGTTGCCTTGTCCATTGTGCATCTAGTGAGCTTAGGGGCTTTGTGCTTGCGCTTACTAGAATTGTGTAGGAGCTCACCCGTGCTTGAAGTACTAGTGCTTAGGTTTGTGTGACCTTGCATTAGAATTGATTAGGAGCTCAAGCTAGGCTTGTCACCTCACCTTTCTTGTGTAGGATCTTTTGTGAGGTGATTTAGAGTCTTAGTTAGAGGGGTGAAGTCTTGGCTAGACCGATAAGTTTATTTCCGCATTTGTTTCGGTTAGCCGGTGCGATTATTTTTTAAAAGGGACTATTCAACCCCCCTCTAGTCCCCATCTCGACCCTTCAACTTACAAATGCGTCATTCTCATTTTTTTAACTAAGTCTATGGAAACACAAACACTCTGTTGGTTTCTTTTGCGGTGAAGGCTTGGAGGGACTATACATCATCCGCACAATATGCATAACTTCTACGGCCGACCCTGACTCCTGAGCACGCGTGAAAACCATGTCTTACAGAGCGGATGTTTTATTTCCACTGTTTTGTGAAGAATTTCTTTCCTTTTGGAATCGTTTTTCTTGCTCTTTGGCCTTAATTTTAATTTCCTCCGTTCCGAAGGGAGAGTTAAACCTATTTTTTTACTCTCACCCATGCATGCACATACTCCCTCCGCCCAGAAAAAACTACGTTTTTGACTTTTTAAACATTGTGTTTAACCGTCTGCCTTATTTAAAAAAATATATAAATATTATTTATTTTGTTATGGCTTATTTTATCATTAAAGATACTGTAATAATGATTTATTTATTTTATAATTTATACAAAATTTTTAAATAAATAAGACAGACATCAAATACGATATCTAAAGTAAAAACGTTATCCTTTTTGGACCCCTGATTGATCGGAGTACGTACATAGGAGTATATACATGCATGCATGCAGTTCGCATGCACGTGGGCACGAGATACTGTACGCTGGCTGCAATAACACACACTGCAATTGCACCATAAATTTATTTACAAACACAATAACTACCCATATTTTTTTTTTTGAGATTACACAAGATAACGCAGACGCTCAACACGCACGCACACTCACCCCTATGAACACACGACGCAAACCCTACCCCTATGAGCACCTTCAAGGACTGAGCCGGCAAATCTTGAAGTTCGAAGTCACCATTGGCGCCTCGCTATCGACGGGGACATCGTCTACCACTTAATGCACAGCGCCGGAAAATCCTGAAATAAATCCAGGATAAAGTGTCGCACCCAGGATTTTAACCCTGGGTGGGAGCCTCCCAACCAATGGCATTTGCCATTGCGGCTGTGTGCGGCGTATATATATACGCATCGCGTCGCATTAACACGTACTCCACTTACCACTAGACAGACAAATACACGTTCGTCGTACGCACGTGTGCCCACTATTTTGATTTGGCGAGCAAAACGTACGCAAACATGCATCATTCTCGCGAGTCACGTCTCACGACCCATCGACGACGCGACGGACGCTCGCGAGGCTGCATTGTATTCGCATTTGCATTTGCACGCGATGGATCGATCCACGTACACCATCTTATCGGCCGGCCGAATCCCTCCGCAGCGCCTGGCGGCGAGCGTGTAGGGCTTGTTTGGATGACGACCTGGGTTCCTTTGCCTGGCCGGCAGGTGGCCCGGAAGGTGCCCGGAGCTCATTTGGATGCAACCCCGGAACTTGCTTGCTTGCACCAGTGCAACGATGGTCCAGGCTCTCGGCGACCAAATTTGAGTGCTGGCGGCGCACGGCTTGCTTGCCTGGTGTGCAATTAACTACGATGTGATGGTTTTCTACTATTAATAATTAAATTATTTTCATCAAAGCACTATATAGAAGTGTTTCTTAGAAACGATTACTGTTACCGCTAAAAAGGTTATTTCACTGTTCATTGTATCTAAACATGTGAAACAATTATGCTTGCAACAAAATATATTAAAGTTGTTTTTGAATTTAAAAGTTTGCTAGATAAAAAGTATATACTTTATATTCACAATAGTTTTTGCTGACCCAGGCACCAACCAAACATGTCCTAAACTATTTTTTTATTGTTGATGGCCACTTCATTTACATAAAATAATGTTTTATACATGGTATTATATCTTTTATTAGATTTCCGTGCATGTGCTTCCAACCAAACGCATCTCATCTAACTTGCTCGGCGAGGGGCAGATTCCATCGAACTCGAAGCAACACTTTTCGCCGCGCAAGTAGTCCGCGCTTCCATCCAAACAGGCCCGTAGTGCCGGCCGGATGGGGATCCGGCCGTGTCGATCGCTTGCATGCACAGCACCTAGCAGTACGTACGGGGAAGAATCCAGGAGCTAGCGTAGCAGCAGCAGCGCGCAGCCAGCGGACGGATCGATCGGCCGGGATCCCCGCCCGGCCGGCACGTACTGTACTGTGTATGTACAATACAGAACGGATCGATCTTTCTTATTAAAAACGTATTAATATAGTATAATTATAATACATGGGCTGCGTACGTACTACGTCAATTAATTTTCAGGTCGTTCTTATTACCTGTTTGGGTGGTGTAACAAAAGTTTTGGCCATCTAATCTCGGCATCGACCCCGGCCAGCGACCATGGTGGGCCTTGGTGGGGAGCTTCCACAGTTACGCCTCCAGGAACAAGTGGGGATACCGTAATCAAAGCTGCCGATCGATTGATGACGATGAGTGATGATATAAGACAAAAAAAAAGACCACTCATTGTTCATTATATATATAAAGTACGTACCATGCATATGTTGTTCACCCCTCGTGTGGAGTTGGATTACGAGGCCCCATTCACTACAGAATCGGAGTGGTTATATATTATAACTGCCGGCTACATCACCCCGTTGCTTCAAATAAAACTGACTGTGGTCAGTTGTAATATTACTAGTATCAAAGATAAGATTATTTGGAGGGGCTCCTTCCGGCTCTGGTTGTGGCACTGTGGTGCACCAAAAATGTAGCTCCGTTGTACTTAAGCTTACCCTCTTAATACAAAACATGCAGTTCACACTCCTACAATAATTATTTTTACAAGGCGTTGCCATTTTATTAATTGTGACGGTTTTAAAAAAAAACCATCATGGTTAATGCCTTGATTAACTGTGACGGTTATAATAACCGCCACAGTTAATGAGGACTATATATACAATTCAGATATATAAGCCCATTCCATCCCACTACCCCTAGAGCGTATAAAAGCAACTCAAACCCCCTCAAACCCTAAACTCTCTCCCACTCACCCTCTCAGCCGGCCGACGCTCCCTCCCCCACTCTCTCTAACCCGCCCTCCCTCCCAACGTGTCTAGCCATGGCGGCGCTCCCATCCCCGTCCTCCTCCCTCCCCGGCCTCCTCCTTCACCGGCCCTCCCCTCACCGCCCTCCTCCCTCCCGGCCATGGCGGCATGGACCCGAGGAGGCCGCACTCGTGGGAGGCGCCGATGGCGGTGGCGTGGCGCGGCGGCCGCCATTGAGGCGTTTGGCTTGGCCCGCGGCGGAGGCCCTAGAGGCGTGGTGGCGGTGCGCGAGGCACGGCGTAGCAACCGGCCAGGCGCGACGGCGTCTAGCTCGCCCCCGGCAGCCGCCCCAACAACGCGAGTCTCCTCCCTCAAAACCCTAGGTAGATCCGGACCCGGCCGCGGCGGCCCGTTAGTGTTCGATCTAGGCGTTTTCTTTTTCATTTATTTTATTTTATTAACAAAGTGGTAGTTATTTGGTGTCCTAAAACCGCCCACAGTTAATTAGTCGATTAACCATGGCATTTCCTTCATTATAGTTTCAAAAACCACCACGGTTAATCCAAAATAATGACACGGTTAATAAAATATGTAGTATTGTCGGTCGGCTCTTCCTCTTCAGAATTCATTTTGGCCAAAGCCAAGCACTTTTCACACTCTAAATAAACTCGAATCAAGCAATAAGTCGACCAACTCCTCCTTGTCGATTGCAAGGGCAGGTGACGGTGACAACCTACGGCACTATCATTTTCTATGTGTTTTTCGATTTGTGAAGAGCACGGAAGGCGTCGGTTGGAGTATTGTTTTATTTCCATTTTTGTGGCCAAGAAATTTCCTATTTTAGCTTGGGTTGTCCATTTTCTTTGATAGTAGGACTCTTCTTTCCATACTATTATAGATTATGACATTTGATTTTTATATATTGACATCAAAAGTATAGTATGGACTTTTGATTTAATCTAGATTGTTAGATAATCATAGACGAACACTCACCCCGCATCGCCTCCGAGTAGGTGGCACGGTGAAAACCCACTGTGCCATGCACTCCCATCCCATCCTCCCCTCCACATCACTACCACCGGAGTGCCCATTTGAAGTCAAGATCGCCACAAGGAAGGTGGCGGCGGGGCCTCCTTCTTCCTTTGGTGTAGTGTAGCGAGTGTGGTTATCGAGACCATGATGAAACCGGTGATGGAGGGCTCGGGGACGATGGATCCGTGACCTAGATCAAGGCCGGATCTAGTGTCCCCGGGGCCGGATCACGGGTGGGGCTGCGACATGACATGCTTCTCTCCGTCCTGTGGCAATGAGGGAGATTCTGCGCCCCATGCTCGTCTTCACCTTGAGGCTGGATATGGCAGCAAGTTGTTGCAGTGGGGCAACACAAGCCTTCTCCTTTGACTGTCCCAACTCCTATGACGGTGGACCAGGTCACCGGGTCTGGTGCCCTTACGGCTATCAATAGAGCCCGGTCCAGTGCCTAGGCATCCGGATTTGGCGCGTCGTTGAAGGGGATGGTCGTTGTGGTGTTGTGGTGGCACGACGATGTGGTGGTGGTGGTGCAGTGGGAGCGTAGCGGTGGTGCAGCGGAAGAGATAGGTGGTGTTGATGCTCGTGCGGCAGTGTCCAACCTACAAGAGGAGGTGGTGCGACTTTGAAAGGGGCTGCTTCATTGGGTTACGACCTTTGTTCCATGATGAGCTTCCTATGGTGGCCGACAATGGTACGATTGACGATGGTTCTACCACCGGCGCTACATCGGTCTTCGGTGTGGCAATGAAAGTTGGCCTATGGTGACTCACCTCGGTCATGGCCATGTCCTACCGACCTCGTTTAGCGATCGTCAATTTACGTGAGGCCATGGTAGCACGTTTGCTTGATGAGTTAGAATGTTTACGTTGGCGACAACATTGTGTAACTATCGCTATCTATGGAGTACTTTAGAAGGGTTTGGTTTGCGGCGCCGTACAAGTGGATAGTGGAGCAGCGTGCTTCTTTCAGGGGCGATCTTTGGGTGCTGGTATCTACTGGTTGGGTGTGGTCTATCGACCGGGCGTGGTTGTGGACCGGCCACACATCCTTGTGGCAAGCTCGCTGTCGTTGCGACAACTAGCGGATGACGGCTCGTTGAAGATGATGGCTATTTTGGGAATGCTCATGGTTTCTATAGAAGCTTGTGGGTTTCTATTAGCAACAACATTGCGACGCTCTTTGCTTGGTTCAGGAACAAGATGTGTCATCTCGGTGGCCGGTACCATGTAGGAGGGAGGCAACATTATTGAGTTGGGCGTGGTGGCGGCGGGTCAAGCATGCCTTTGACTAGTGATCTCCGCTAGTGGCGTTGGTTGTGGGACGCCCCACGATGTGACTTTGGCCTTGTGTGTGTCTTGGAAAAGGGGGGGATTCATTGGATTTGGTCGACAATAGTGATGTCTTTGGTAGCACATCCCTCATTGGAGGCATTGTCTTGAGGGCCCCCTTACCCTATAGGAGTTTGGTTGGAAAACGTGGGTTCTCTTTCACCGTTGTCGGCATCTACGTATGTCATTACCCTCCTTGGAGGCATCATTGCAGAAACGTACTCCCCCTTCTAGTTTACTTGATCGTGTTTTTTTTTCTGTATCTTGCCGCGGTGGTTCTGTTGTTGCCTTCTTCATGAGGTTGTAGTCTTTATTTTATTTTGGTTTTGTAGTTGCATCTTCTCTATTAATACATGCCCCTCCTATCGTAGGCTTTTTTGTAAAAAAAAGATAATCATAAATAGTTAAACACTACATACTCATTTTTTCGAAAGGCGGCAAAAAGCTTTTGCCGATTTTTATTAGACGAATAAGAGAGTTTACAACCATAACCACTGGAACTCCCACCACCACTCCACTTTTACTACTGCTACTACTAAAAAGGATAAGAAGAGGATAAAAAAATAGTAAAACAACACTACATACTCATACTATACTGTTTTCAGATATATTTCCTGTTACGTTATTAGAGAGATTCAAATTTGAAACATCGTACATCGGTGCCCGTGCCCCTGGCTTAGCTTGCGTTGAGACAGGAGATCGAGCCCAATCAGGTGTGAAGGGAGATGACGCCGGCGCACAACATTCCTATGGATGCAAAGAATCCGATTTGCAGCACGCACGGCACAGCGCACCCATACGCCCTCTCGCTTGGCAGGGAATGGATCCCCAAACTTCGTCGGATCCCGCGCGTCGCGTATCGTCGCCATTAAACCTGGTAAATGTCCCTGGGATTCGTTTCATAAATGAGGCATAGTAGCTACTAGGGGGCCATCATTGTTGCACCTCCGATCTGCCATTAAAGGAGTGATTAACTTCTGTACGCCCCCGCGCGCGGTAGTGGCGCGTACCGTACGTGGTAAACATCAGGTGCCAGGCCGCCGCGTCAGCGTACGTTATCATGAATAGCGCTTATCGGCGACGATCGACGGCGAGTCGTCGGCGGCAGGCGACCGACGCAGCAGCAGGCAGGCAGGTCGAGACCGAGGTGAGGTTCGTCAAAGCTGCTATTGATCACTGTTTGATACTACTAGTAGTAGTATATGGCAGTAATGAGGTCGCAGATCGCACCATTAGAGTCGTCGTCGATGGCGCCATTAACTCGGCGTGGAAGCTTTTAGACCGGCGGCCGGCGGGGCCCGGCCGGGACCGGGCGCAGAGGCTGCCGTCGCGACGGGCGACACGATGGGATGGGACTCGGCCAGATCCTTGGACGGACTACTAATTAAGGCGACGGCATCATCGATCAGTTAATGAAAAAATAACGAGAGTTGAAGGCGATGTTTGGAGTTTTGTACGTGTCCATGGATACATATGGATGAAGGCGATGTTTGGGGCACGGGGGCATATATGGCCACTACTGAGATTCTGTCCATTTTTAAATATCGATGGGTCTGGATCTATTTGTATACTTGTATTTGTAGGAGGGAATTTTTGAAATCCAGTGATGTGAGATGAGGGCCTCTGTATTCCGAGTTTTACTAATAGTAATAGTACAGTGTACTATATATGTGGTGAAAACTGCACGTGGTATATGAAAATTGTTCGAGAGGATAGGGCTTGTTGGCCAATGAATCAATGAATAATTATATTGCCCACAGTCTAGAATAGAAGCCCTATTATTGCATACTAGTATACTACTACGAATCTTTCAATTTTAGCAAGCAAATATATAAAGAAGCCTGTCCTGTATATATGGCGCGGCGTTGATTTGATGGCGTGATGATGTAATGCGAACACTGTATGGACGCAATCTTTAGTTACAGATAACAGGAAGTACAATTATTCATAGGACTGTTTACGTTGTCCACAAGATTTTCGTACTCAATGTACATCATCGCCCGGCCCCTTGAGCCACCACCAAAAGTTGACAGCACTTTAAATTTATTGTGCACCCAGATGTTCATTATTGACTCATCATCAACAAGTCACATCAGGATCATCAATTGGTTAGCCCGATCGCCAACACATCCCGGCCGGACTTCAATTCATACTGTGGAGTACTCAGGAGTAGTAGTATGCATGCTTAAGCAAGAAAAGGAAAAGAAAATTCTGACAACTGCACTTTAATTGGCGGATTCAGTGAACTGAACTATACGGAGTATGGAGTATCTGCAATTCTCATCATTATTATAGCTACATTTCGTCTTATTTTCTTAAGTTATAAAATAAATACATCATCTCTGATGATAAAATAAGCTATAACAAAATAGACAAAAACTTTGAAATTAGACGAATAACCAAACAAGATAAAACTTAAAAACTTTAAAATTAGACGAATAACCAGGAGTACACTGTTTTAGAACGGATTTTGGTAGGGTGCAGCAGTACGTATGTAGCACCAATTCGAAATAAAGCTACACGTCCGTGCCGTGCACCGTCATCATCATTTCGCGCGTCGTCACGCGTTTTTGGTATCTATCGATCCGTCTCTCATCAGCACATACGTACAGTATACTATATTCAATCGCTCGCATGCACATATAGGACGACGATAGAGATGAATGATCCATACTCCACACTATTAGTAGTAGCCAGCCGTGCGCGCCACCTACATCTAGCTACACTTTTCTCGACCCGATCGTCGATCGATCGATGCCATTGCCACAACGTCGACGCGTCAACTTTTTTTCGAAATCGTCGGCCGGGTCGAGAAATTAAAAGCTGCTAGAGCGAGCTATGAATCTGCAGGGTACGTACACACACACACGTACGACCGAGCCGCACTATTACGTCCTTGAATCATCAGATCCGCTGCATCATGCACAGCACAATGTATGCGTGCAGCGTGTATGGGCTAAGTTAGATGATACTATTGCGGACGGACACGGACGTCGTCGTAACTCCACGGATTGTGCCATATCGGCGTAAGGCTGTGCCAAGATACCCGATCATGCAATCGATGCATCATCGATCACAGCGCGTCTCTTTTGGCCCAACTCAACGGCCGGATTGCCGGAACATTCATAGCCATAATCACAAGCTCACTGGCCGGCACTGGGAGTAATTAAGTGACTACAGTAATAGTAAGTGGTAGTGGCGTAGTGCTGGCCATCCATCCATCGGGCGATCGATCGAGATTGATCGATGGAGGACGGGCGTGCTTGGTTGGGAGCCGCACTCCGCCTCGCCACGCGTGCCCCCGCCGCGCTACAGTAACCTGAGTGTGGCGGTCGATTCGACCGCCACACTCTGTGGCCGCCACGCACAGTGCAAGGCAAGTGGAGGCGGGAAGCAAGCAGCGCCCGTAGCTAGCGTAATTACGCGCGCGTACGTCTGACTTTATTTAACTCATCACCCGGCCATCAGGCTTTTGCTTTTTGGGATGCTGGTGGACTGGTGGGTGGTGGGTTATTGACGCAGGGCAGGGGCCGAGAGAGTGATCGCCGGCTGGCTGGTACCGTTTTTTTTTCGACCTTCTTCTCGCTCATGTCGGCAGCTCAATAACTAAGCTTTGCTGGCTATTTTTCAGCTAATTTTAGTTGTAATTTAGGCAGCAGCACAGTTCATCCTTAAAACCATTTTAATTTAATTACTATATGTTTTTGTGTTACTCCACGTCGTACATCTCTTATAAAGTGTACCTTTATGGTCAAAATAAACTGAAACTAAAAGTCAAACAACATGTTTTGCTTTGTTATCATGCTTGTTCCACAGCACCCATCATGTAACAATCCGTAGAAAAAATCGGATCCGAGCAGCTTAATTTGGTCACATTTTTCTTTCATACATAGAAGCCCTTTTTTTTCCTCTATCAAATAGGGCCTACAATACTTTTTATGGCAATTCTGGATTTGACAAAACATGCCTGAATCTTCCTATTAACAATTACTAAATCTGTTTCAAATTATAGTTTGTTTTGACTTTTTCAACTCAAACTTTGACCACTTGTCTTATTTAATTTTTTGTGTAAAATATAACTTTTTTTTTGTTGTAGCTTGCTTTTTTAACAAATGGTCTTTAAGAATGACTTAAATTAGATATTTTGCATGATTTTTTTGAAGAATACAAGTGGTCAAATTTGGAGTAAAAAAAATCAAACGAATTATAATTAAAGTTGAAACGGATGGAGTAATAATCAAGAACAGTGTCCTAAATTGGCCCAACTAAGCATATTAAGTTTTTAAAAATTTGTTCTCTTGGTCGAAGAAACAGAATAATACAAACATATTACTGTACACGCACCACGGCACCTTTCCCAGCCATCCATCACCATCAGAGCTCCATTTTCCCTCGCTCCCCGTGACAAAGCACAAGCTCCAAACACTCCCAACTGCCATTGGAAGCTTGTGGAGCGCGGGCCCCACCACCTCCCTGCATCCCAGCCCCAGCTGCGTCGCATTCCTCTCCCTCTCGCCGCTGCTGTGTGCCAACCTCTATAAATCAGCCGCCCACACGTTCCCCGCCACCCCCATCCTCCCGCCGCCGTCTCCAGCCTCGGCACCCTCATCACCTCACGAGCCAACAGTCACCGTCACCGCTGCCTCTGCCCGCCGATTGCCGCCAGCCAACCATTGCTGTTCCCGCGGCCTGGGCATCTCGCGTCGCGTTGCCGTTGCGTGCGTTCTTGGCCACCACCTCCACCTGGACGGTCGCTGTCCGTCGCCTCCCCACCCCATCCACCTATCCATCCTGCTGCTTTCTTCGGTGTCGCTGTCTTTTGGGCTCTCCCTCCCTCCCTCCTCCAATCCAACCTTTCGCTTTCCCACACCTCCTGCCTGTCCCTCCCCTGCCTCCCTCGGCGCTCAGCAAAGCAATCATGGAGGCGCGCTGGGCAGCAACTCGTTCCTGACCTCCCCCCCGTCCCGTCTTCCGCCGCTGTCCTTTGTTTTCTTTCCCTGTTTCAGGTGTTGTTTCGCCACTAGCTCCTGCTGGCTTTTCCCCGGCTTTCGCTTTCTTTCTTCTCTCTCTGCATCATCATCATCTTGTTCGCTTTCTCTTCGAGCTCAGCCTCAGAATCAATCAGGTGCTGCTGGCCGAGTTCCCCACCTCTTCCTTGTTCTTGCCACGCATTCTTTTCTTCTCAGGACTCGCTCCAATTTTGCCCAACCAATCGATCGATTGAGGGGGTTCAGACTCTTGGGACTTGTCCTGCTTTGAGCTCTTCCTTGTTGAGGTTTGCTGCTGCTCTGACTTTGCCGGATGCTTCTGGGCGCTGCCGCGAGGATGGAGGAGAAGGGGGCCATCACGGGGAGGCAGCGGGATCAGTTCCCCGTCGGCATGCGGGTCCTCGCCGTCGACGACGACCCCGTCTGCCTCAGGGTTCTCGAGACACTGCTGCAGCGCTGCCAGTACCATGGTAGGCACTTTACTTGCTTAATTTGCTTCATCCATCCATCCATCCTCATTGCGTTATTTGTTATTACTGTTAATTGTTATTATTATCTGCCGATAAGTAGGATTTCACTTAATTACCACTAGTTACTTTGTACGTACATGTAGATAGAAAAAAAAAGAAAACAAATGTCTGCATTGCAACTGCACTTTGTACAATCTGCACATCCAGTCCAGGACACTGCTTTTTTTTTTTTTCATGTATGTAGTACTAACCATCACTTAAATGTTCTCTGCGGCTTGAAATAGTTACCACATGGGACTAGTAAATTTCTTTTTTCCTTGCACGATCCGACATGTTTGTCGCGGGGCCATGCTGCTAATGCAACCCATTAGTATCTTATTAGCACTGATTACACTGCTGTAATAATGAGCTGATAATGAGAGTGCCTGTGCTTCATTAACAGTAACAACGACCAACCAGGCCATCACTGCGCTCAAGCTGCTAAGGGAGAACAGGGACATGTTTGATCTGGTTATCAGTGATGTACACATGCCGGACATGGATGGGTTCAAGCTCCTTGAGCTTGTAGGACTTGAGATGGACCTACCTGTCATCAGTAAGCTCCAAATCTTCCTATTCTGTTCGTTCTTCTTTCCTGTTCTGACCAAGCGCTCTTCAAAGTGAGAGGGGCTTGTTGGGTGATGCTGTTTCCACATGTAAAACGTGGATGCTAATCATGTACATTCTGTGGCAGTGTTATCAGTGAACGGGGAGACGAAATCTGTGATGAAGGGGATAACTCATGGCGCCTGTGACTACCTCCTAAAACCTGTCCGTATCGAAGAGCTTAGGAACATATGGCAGCATGTTGTCAGGAGGAAGTTCAGCAGGCACGAACGCAGCAATCTCGACATCTACAAAGATTTCAACAAGTTACCAACCACGGATCCATGCCACGGCCACAATCAGATGATTGCTGGGGCCTCTGACCAGAGTGGGAGGATCAGCAAGAAGAGGAAGGAAATGCATAGCGACGAGGAAGATGAAGGCGAGGAGAATGATTTCCAAGAAGGTGATGAACCCTCGGCTGCTAAGAAGCCAAGAGTTGTTTGGTCAGTTGAACTGCACCGGAAATTTGTTGCGGCTGTCAACCAGCTTGGAATTGATAGTAAGGACTCCCAACCCTCCCTTTTGCTTTATGTTATTGTCCTTACATGTTGCAGCAACTCATTTATGCTTTGTCCTTTATTTTGCTGTCGTTGCAGAAGCTGTACCAAAAAGAATCCTTGAGCTTATGAATGTGGAGAAACTCACCAGGGAAAATGTCGCCAGCCATCTACAGGTGGGTCCAGCATAGTAAAAAGAATTCTTGATTGGGTGTATACATAATTAAAAAAATAGAAGTTTACCTAATTTGCTTATGTTTCCAATTTTACCACCTTCAATCTACCATTTACCTTCAGTGAAAAAAATTAATGGACTAAGCTGGAAAGCAGTCACCTGTACTTATCTGAGTATCTCATGCGGGGTATATATAAATTGTGGTACATACTTATGTTAATGCCTAATCAGTTTTTGTTGTGCGATATGCAGAAATACAGGCTCTATCTCAAACGGTTAAGTGCTGTGGCGTCACAACAAGCTAGCATTGTTGCCGCTTTCGGAGGTAGAGACCCCTCATTTCTTCACATGGGAGCCTTTGAAGGCCTTCAGAGTTATCAACCTTTTGCCCCCTGTGCTGCTCTATCATCCTTCAGCCCACACGGCTTGCTAGGTAGAACTAGCGCCGCAACATTCGGGGTCCCGGAACTTGCTCCTACCATGACTGTTCAAACTGCTACCAACAATGGCATAATAAGTCACTGTGCTGGTGATGCAAACAAATTTCAACTCTCTGGTTTACAAGAAAACCAACAAGCAAATTTGGGACAAGGCTCGGCCACATCTCTTGGGCTGCCCCAACTTCAACAGAAGTGGATCCAGCAAGAAACTAATGACTTGTCGGCTGTGTTTTCTGGCAGTGCACTGGCTAACACTCTGTCTGGTGCACTCCAGAGAGTTACAAGCAGTCCATTGCCACCACAAGAACTTTTGGAGAGCGCACAAACCAGAGTTAGCACCCAGCCACCGATAACAATACCATCTGTGAGTTCCGAACTTGTTGAAAGGACTGTTGGAGCCTCGGCTAATTTGCAGGACTCTAGTATATCACAGCAGGGTGCTCTTCCAATAAATGATGGATTTACTGCTGACAAGTTACAGCTGCATGATCCATTTGATAGTACTGGTGGAACAAAATTTTCGGTAAACATGCCTGTTTGCCCTTCTGGTAGCCTTACAGCATCCAGCAATACCAAGGGTAGTGCTGGTTCTTGCAGTACAGTGCTGCTCGCTCCTGATACTGGGAGACATCCAAACTACTTGCAGTTTGGAGTTGCAGGCAACTCTAGACATGACATGAATGAAATTAAACAGGACCATCTACATCAAGGATTGAGCACCGGAAGTTTCAACCATAATTTTGGCGCCTGTATGACTGAACAGCTGAATCCAAATGTGTCATATCTTATGCCACAAATGAAGCCTAACACCATGGCATCAGAAGATAAACTAAAGCAGAGGAATATTTATGATTTGGGGATTCCAAAGGTCCATGGTGGTTTTAGCTCTAGCAGCTGCAATTTTGATGGTCTTCTCAGTTCCATTATCAAAGCGGTATGTACATGTAGATCTCATTGTTATTTCTATTTGTTTTTAGAAAATCTACAGCTTTTCTAACTAGTACTAGTAGGTTCAATGCTTTTTCTGTAGTCTTCACTCTTAATTTTGCAAGTTACAAAGCTTTCCCTAACTTCAGGCCAGGCATACTTATCTGACATTTTGACCAACGGAAAATACTTGATGAAATGTTAAGCTCTTATAAAAAAAAAAACATTGTAGAGCCAAATGACCCATAGAACATGTATGATCCTTCAAATCTGATTTGTTGAAGGCTTGTTTTTATCCTAATGCAGGAGAAGGATGATCTCTCATTCACAGATAACGAATTGGGGTGCGACTTCTTTCCACTTGGTGCTTGCATATGAGACCTCTTAATAATCCCTGGTGCAGATTGGTGCTCTATATGAATGGGTCGATGGGTAGAGATTGTAAAGTACGCTATTTAGGAGCATTAGCCAGTTATGCTGCCTGTTGTGTTACTATGCCTGGTACTGTGCACACTAGAAATACTAGGGATACAAGTAGCTAAGGATATGGATTGTAATCTGCACTTTCTCCTTTTTGAAAGGGAAATGGAAGTGATTATGGTTAGGTAAAAAGGAGCAAGTATAATGCTCCAACTCAATATCATCATCATCTTAAAATTCACCAAATTTTGTTTCCATGCGACATTTGCGCAAAAGTCAGAGCCCTAAGACAACACCATTGTGCATATGACATTATAACCTGATTTGATTTCATTGACTTTCCAGAAGAATGAAGAAGTAAAATCCATGAAGAAGTAAAATCCAGATGCACCCGAGTTGGTTACGACAGAAACTAGAAAAAAGCAAATACAGATGAGAAATAAAATCCAGATGCACCTGAGACACCATTGTTTCGCTGCTAAAAGATACAGGTTGCTGATGAACCTCATGCCTAGGGTACTAAGACACTACAACTGCGCGCAATGACCAGATGGATGCTGTGAGCTGTCATCATCGCCATCCTAGTCCACGAAACCTCTGATTTTCTTTAGTTCTTCACCCGATGCAGAAATGCATTCTGAGTCAGTTCTCACATTTGGCAACACGGCGAACAGCTTCCACTATCTTCTTCCCTAGAATAGGCTTTGTCACATGCTGATCCATCCCGGCATCGATAGCCTTCTGCAGGTCCTCCTCCGTGTCATGCGCAGTCAATGCGATGATCGGAGTGTGAACTCCATAGCGTCGTTCTTCCTCACGGATGAGTTTTGTGGCTTCATAGCCATCCATATTGGGCATCTAAAATCAAAGAAGAAACATTAGCAATGTCAGGCAATCGTCAGATGGAGCTGTGTGTGGACTGCACAAGCAGAGTTAACAAGTTTTGGGTGAACAAACCTGGCAATCCATGAAGATGACATGGAAGGGCAACGACACCATTCCCTCTTGTGAAACATTGGCTTGCTCAAGAGCTTCTTTAACCAAGTTCACAGCCACCGCTCCATCTTCAGCTACAGTGACAGTGGCTCCAAGCTGGTTCAGGAATTTTTCTTTCGATTGTTTGCAGCACTGTAGTGTCTTCAACTAGCAAGATCTGCATCCCAGCAAGAGGCTTATCATCTTCAGCTTCAGTTGATGCAGCAGCTTCCTTCACACAAGGCACAACATCTGGCGAACCCTGCTGCTGGCTCTTGTTCCCAGCAATGTCTGGTCCAGCTTGAGAAGACTGGAGGTCTCTCAGGGTCATAAGGAGAGTGAAGAGGCGAGAGCCATGCACCGGCTTTCGCAGGACGAGATCGCAGCCATGCTCCTTGAGCCTCCTCATATCACTGGAAGGGGTCTTGATGTCCTCCAGCAGAACAACTTTGCATGGAGCCTGTTGCTTGGTCCTGGCAAGTTTTGCCATCTCCTGGCAAATTTCTTCCGGTCCACCACCGGACACATCGATGACAACAAGGATACCAGAAGGAGTCCCCCCAAGGCTGGCTCTCCTGGGACCAGTGCTGTTCCTCAACTGGTTCACCATATCTTTAGAGCTGAAGCACCGGTCGGCTCCACCGCAGTCAGCAGCAGCAGCAGCGGCCATGCTATTGCTCTGCACCTTCTCCATCGTGGCGCCGATGAACTCGGCTTGCCGGACCAGCCAGACCTTGACCCCGATGCTCTCCATCCATGCCTGCAGGATCCTCCTGGTTTCAGACCCATGGACGTAGAGAACGCAGTGCATGCCCTTGAAGCTGATGGCCTCTTGAAATGCTGAGGCTCTGAAATTGGAGCCGTTCAGTGTGCCGGATGGAACTGACGGTCCTTCTTCTATGTCTTGATGAGGCTGTGGCATCTCGCTCATCTTCAGAAGGACGTTGAACGCGAAGCATGTCCCTCTTTCCCCGGGCTCTTTGTCCTTGATGGTAATCTCTCCTCCCATCAAGCGTACCTGTGATCATCATCAAGACCAACATAATAAATCAGCCAAGACCAAAATTTTATCTATAAAGAAAATGAACAGAATTTATTTATTTATTTATATATATATATTTGATTTGTGTAGTAACTTACAAAGGACTGCACGATTCCGAGCCCCAACCCTGTGCCGCCTTGGCCATTCTTCACCTGAACATAGTTCTCAAACACAGACATCCTCTTCTCCTTGGCGATCCCAATGCCTGTATCAACCACTTCAAAGTAAAACTCAACCAGATTGGGGTCATTCTGCACATGATCCTGGCCATCAGGATCCTCCCTTCCTCTGAACAAGCGTGCCAATGAACCGCCGGCGCCGTGCGCAAACCTCGACGGAGCGCTGACGCCGCTCCCGGCGATCGGCCGGGTCGCCCAGCCCCGGAGGACGACGTGGCCTTCGTCGGTGAATTTGAGGGCGTTGCCGAGCAGGTTGTCGAGGATCTGCTTCAGGCGCTTGCTGTCGCCGAGGACGGCCGCGCATCGCAGGACCGAGAAGTCGCAGGGGTCCCAGATCACCTCGACACCTCGCCGGACGCCCGTCACGTTGGCCATGTCCACCGACTCCTGCAGCACGTCGGACATGCTGAACTCGGCTTCCTCCAGCTGCATCTTCCCCGACTCCACCTTGCTTGTGTCTAGGATCGAGTTCAGTATATCTGCAGAAAACAAATCCATCATATCCATGAACAGAACATACTAGGTTCGAATTGATATGGTTTTCTATCTATACAAATAATATACGGCAACTAGCCCTGTTTGATAGATAATCTCAAGTCTGATTGCTGATAAAAACACCTAAAGCTACGAACTCCGTTCTGGTAGCTGGCACCTTTCCTAGTTGAACGTTGTAATTGCTAACCTATATTAGCAGCATTAATCCCTCCTACACTATCTAGCTAAGTAAATCCAGCAGATCACAAACCCTACATTTTTTTCTAGTATTAACTGGTGGATTAGTAGACCATATAAAAACACCATATTAGTTCGCCAGCTACCAATATTCCTACTTTCCTAGCTAGACGATGATGAACAACAGAACAAAAGTTTGATGCAAATTACTGTATACTATTAATCGAGATGAGTCCACCAGGGTTCAGAACTAACCGAAGAGCTTGTTGGTGCAGATGCCCATCTGATCGAGGTTTTCCACAATGCCGGGGGCGGGGAGCGACTGCGCCTCCGGCCGGGACATGTCGACGAGGCCGGCGATGGCGGCCAGCGCGGACCGGATGTCGTGGCTGGCGCTGGCGAACGCATTGCTCTTGTTCATGCTCTTGCGCTCCGCCTGCCGCAGCGCCTCCTTCTGCCGGACCAGGTCGGCGTTCAGCGCCATCTCCCGCGCCGCCGCCCGCCGCAGCGCCCGCACGGCGAAGCCGCACGACGCCACGGCCGCCAGCAGCAGGCCGCACGCGAGGACGATCACGGGGATGCACAGCACCTGGAGCATGTGGCCCTGCACCTGGGCCGGGGGCCGCAGTACCAGCCGGAGAGCCTGCGGGACGACGACGACGACGACGACGGCGTCAGGACTCAGGGAAGAAGCATGCATGCATGTGTTAGATCAGAAGAGAAGACAAGCACACCACCCGGCTGGCCGTTGGCCCAAAAGCCCAACGCAGTTTTTTTTTTTTTGTGTGAAAGGAAAATATACATTATTAACATGGAATGCATGCGTATCGTATCAACATTTAGGAAAGGAAAATACTCAGATCGATGCTATTAAGGATCAAGTAATATCAGATATGATCTCTCGGAATGATTGCGTGATGTATGATATACTAGTTGCCACGTCATTAGTTGCCAAAAATAGCAGACGCGCAGTCACGTACGTACGTACCACTTGTACACCGGAGATGTCGAGCACGGCGCACGCGGCTTTGTACCGGTTGTACTTGGACCCCCGGAGACGACCTGGCCGAGCTCGGGCGCGGCGGCGGCGTCAATGGCGGAGGCGGCGCACTTCAGTTTGGAGAACGTGAGCGTGTCCTCCGCCGTGTCGTCGGCGGTGCGGTACTGGTAGCCAAGCAGCAGGGGGTTCGTAGGTGGCGGTGGCGTTGTTGTCGCCGACCGAGTAGTACACGTCCAGGCCGTCCTGGAGGCCGACACGGGCGGCGGCGGCCTCGAAGACGTCGTGGACGGAGACGGCTGTCGAGACCACGCCGCCGGAGACGGGCGCGGAGAAGAAGAGCATCCGGACGCCCGGGCGCGCCCACCCTTCCCAGAGCGACGCTGGTGGTGAGGACGAGGCGTTGTTGTTGTTGCTCGCGACGAGGGCCGCCGCCGTAGTGTTCGGCAGGAAAACCCCATCTGTGTCGGCGGCGGCCGCAGTCCCGACGAGGCGGCCGGTCGCCGGGTCCACCGCCTGGGTGCACCACCTCTTCTGCGAGTCCGTGAACAGCGCTCTCGCCTCGCCGTGCTCCGTGCGGTAGAAGGCGAACGCGTGGCCGTCGGCGCCGGCGTAGGACACCTGCGCCAGCAGCGGCTGCATGGCGAAGGCCATGAACATCTTGGGCCTCACCTGCCACGTCCACGTAAGCAAGCGCCACGTGTCAGTTTGTGACAAATAAATACGTATGGAGTGCAGTAATGGCGACAAATAACGGAAATGGAAATACGCGTAAAAAATAAAGCTAGCTAGCACTTGGGAGATCGAAGCTGGTGGTGGTGACGATTCGTCGTCGCTCCCGGGGTCCAGCACGGCG
The DNA here is from genome assembly GCA_015847255.1 of Hyparrhenia diplandra. Taxonomy (NCBI): domain Eukaryota; kingdom Viridiplantae; phylum Streptophyta; class Magnoliopsida; order Poales; family Poaceae; genus Hyparrhenia; species Hyparrhenia diplandra. Next base: position 481,696 of record JADLZK010008906.1, read on the forward strand.
TCGGCGACGGCGACGGCGGAGCGGTTGGCTTCTAGGAGCGGCTGCATGTTGCCGGCGACGTGCCGGAGCGCCAGACCCATGGTCACTACGTTGGCTTCATCTCTAGCTCTGGTCGTTTCCCTCAAGGAGAGCAAAAAGAGACACAAGGCTGAGTACCATGACGACTCCGACGACCGCCTGCATATAGATGTGAATGCGAGTGAGCAAGATTGCCGTGACAGTAAAATCTGGCCGCATTTGAGCGTTCTAATACAAAAATGCGGTGAAATTCGTTTGTCGTCCTTCTAAAAGAGTATGAAAATTCACCCGTGTGTTCATTTTTCTATATCATGTTTTTCATTCTTTATTTGAAAGAAATGATCATGTACAATGTTCCTTGTATTCATATAATAACAAACGTTGGTTGGTTCTAAATATTCTCAAGGGAAATGCTAAATTTTATGATAGTATTACTTATTCTAACTGATGATAAATAAAGATCTGGTGTGTCCTGAAAAAAAAAAAAAAGGGCAAGGGCAACAAAGTTGCAAAGGTGGATGTAGTTTTTACACCAAACGATCGCAATACTGATAGGATAAATGAAAAATATAGCTAGATCCTCAAAAGTGCTTCGCAAGGGCTCCATACTCCGACACACATAAAGGAGAAAGTTTGTTCACCATATTTGTAAAAATGCTCATTTTAACTCACCAAATTTTTTTACTAGATTCATATACTATTATAGTAACAAAAAACAACTTTAGATAATCCTGTCCAAGATGAGTCATGGTAAAACAAACATAATAGGAAGCTAGATGCAACTACCAACGCAACAAAATAGCCATGGGAAAGTGCTTGTCGTCTGTGGCTAGCAGTCCTTACCAGGGGTAAAAGCATACACAAGTACTGGAGGAGGCATTTTCTTGCTTCTCTATTCGTTTCTACAGTCGCTTCGCTATTCATTTCTACAGTCTCCATGGCTTTTGCCTACTTTTTTTTTTTGTTTTGCTTTTGACTAGTGAGTTGACTTTGACTGCTGCGTTGAGCAGTGTCTTTGGGTCGCTGCCTTTTTATAGACGCTCCAAGCTTGGGCTAGAAAACAGGAGGTAGAAGACTACTAGGTGCTTGGCTTCGTCACCGCCTCTGGTTTGTCCACGCACACTGTCCACGCACACGGTTTTCCTCCCTTGTATAATGGCAGCAAAATGATATAGACTATATGTCATGACGTCATCACCTGCAATAAATATTTGCCAAACTAAACAATATTTGCTTAATCGAAAAGATTTTTTTTTTCTTCCCGTTGAGAAGTTTGTCATGTGTGTGGACGTGTGGTGTGTTTCAGCATCACGCTCGGTGAAGAGTGTGAAATTACGTGGCCTTCTAGAAGAAAATAAAATCTTTTTTTTTTACAAAGCATTCAATTGGCTTAGTTGTTTACTTGCTTACATCCTAAATTTGCACGATCTTCTTATTGATTATTATAGATATGCTTTGACTTAGATGTATAGTTGGTTAGACATTATTGTTACAGATATATGTACCAAAACTGAGGCTATAAAACCAGAAAGCCACTATGGGTGGGTCCAAATATTGTCCGGCCCACAACTAATTTTGAACTTTGACTCAATAGACTTGGTATGTATGACCAAACATACAAATGACATAATATAAAATGTGTGTAAAATTAAAAAAAAATAGACAACTATATTATCTTATATTCAAATATACACAATACCGCTAATAATCGAGGAGCAAATAACCTAGGTTATAGTTGTACATGCCATATCAATAGTTTTTCTTTTGGCGGTTCTATTGATACACGGTAGATGTTGTTCTATTCAAACCATCACACAGATTATGTTATCTGACTACTTACATAGTCAACGTACATTATAATAAATATACCTGTGTGCTGATTTGTGTAGCGGTTTTAGGGTTAAAAGCAACTATTATCAATAAACTCTACTGTGGATTAAAGTAAAAACTCGCACTTGGCTTCGATGTGTGTTCTTTAGTTGTCGAGTAACGCGCTAAAGTTAAAGCATGCAATGCATTGCTCAGTCCAAGTATATGGTTATTGTCGACTTATGGATTATTTAAGAGATATCTAAGGAGCTTGTCTACTTCTCAGCATGGGCATTCGGTAAAAACCGAAAATTCGGTTCGGTTCGGTTCGGTAAAAAATAGTTCGGTTTCTAGAAAACCAAAACCGATCGGTTTAGCAAAATCTCTAAACCGCCAATGTTCGGTTTCCATGTTTTAACAATTTTGAGGTTTTAACAATAAGCCAACAAAAGAAACCGTTTTTATAGTGGAAACCAAAAATACTAAATATGTTAGAAAAAAAATGCCGCCTTATAGTGTTTATTCGCCACTACTATGTGGCCTACCGCTCATAATTGGTTTCCATTGTAATATAGCATTTTTTCAAGATGAAGAAATTTTTATGCAAACTTTTTAAATGGTTAATGCCTTGTCATCGTGTGGACGTATAGTGTGTTTCCACAGGCCATGCATTGAGCCGCATGTTAACGGCATCACGCTGTGAGGACGCCGCCGCCCTCTAGAAGAAAATAAACGCCTTTTTTACTAAGCATTCATTTGGTTTAGTTGTTTACATCTTAAATTTACATAATATTATTGATTCTTATAGATATGCTTTGACTGAGATATATAGCTGGTTAGACATTACTGTTAATGATAGACATACTAAATTGTGGCTCCCAACGAAAACTACGCCGCCTACGTATTGCCAACCAATTTTTGAACTTTGACGCCAAACTCGGTATGTTTGGCCAAATGCGTGGAAATGGGAGGGTAAAAAGCGTGAAGGAGAAGGAGATGCGGGCGGCGTGATTCAAATATATTGGTCTCTAATAATTAACGTAGGATACTCGGTTCACTTCACTTTGATTTTTTGTCATCGCTGTGCATCTAGATATAATTGGGCTATGGGCGATGAACCGTTGTTGGGCTGGAATGAGTCATGGTTGTGAGATAGTTCGGTTATTTAGGGATTTTATTCGGTTGGTTTACGCTAAAAAACCGACTACAACACTTACAACACCGAACGTTCTAATAAAAATGAAAACCGAAGCCGAACCGTTAAAAACCAATAAAACCGACATTTCTTGGTTTGGTTTCTTTAGTTTGGTTTGCTGTTAAATCATCAATGTTTTCAGTTAAATATTGCCCAGCGGATCTGCCGGCGATTTTGTGCATAAAGATTGTTCCATAAAGAGTGCCCACGTGGGGTTCTGACAAACACAACTACCAATTGTCGAGTGTCCCTTCCTCTTTTCACACATTGCATCTCAGGAGTTTCTAGGTGCTCTATACTGTTAGCACTACCAGTATTTTCTAAGTGTCGATCAATGTTTGTAGTACCTCCATGTTTCTCAAAATTTTTGAGAGTTGCTAACAATAACCCCAACAAAATAATTACCTGAAGTTTTATAGTTAGTGAACCAAAAATACTAAATATGTTAGAAATAAAAAAAATGCAAGCCTTATAGTGTTTATAAACTCCACTACTATAGGGCCTCTACCACTCATAATTGGTTTCCAATGTAATATAGCATTTTTTAGTGATGAAGAAATTTTTATGCAAACTTTTTTAAATGGTTAATGCCTTGTCACGTGTGTGGACGTATAGTGTGTTTCAGCACGGCCATGCACTGAGCTTGGACGTGCATGTTAACGGCATCACGCTGTGAAGAGTGTGAAATTACGCGGCCCTCTAGAAGAAAATAAAATCCTTTTTACTAAGCATTCATTTGGTTTAGTTGTTTACATCTTAAATTTACATAATATTATTGATTCTTATAGATATGCTTTGACTGAGATGTACATAGCTGGTTAGACATTAATGTTAATGATAGACATACTAAATTGTGGCTCCACAACTAGAAAACTACAGTGGGTGGGCCTACGTATTGCCTCACAACCAATTTTGAACTTTGACTCTCAAACTTGGTATGTATGGCCAAACATACAAATGGCATGGTGTAAAAAGTGTGTAAAATAAACAATAATAATAATAAACTATACTACCTTATATTCAAATATATAATGTCTCTAATAATTAAGGAGCTAATAACCTAGGTTATACTCCCTCCGTTCTAAATTATAAGTTGCTTTGGTTTTTTTTTTGGTACATCTATTTGCTGTGCATCTAGATATAATAACATGTCTAGATACATAGCAAAATGGATGAACCAAAAAAATTCAAAGCGACTTATAATTTGGAAGAAGGGAGTAGCGTACAAGCCATTGGTCTTAATAGTTTTCTTTTTAGCGATTTTATTGATACATGGTTGATATTGTTCTTTTCAAAACATGGCAAAGATTATGCTATCTAACCACTTACATAGTCAAAGTGCATTCTAATAAATATATGTGCGTGTGGATTTGTGTACCAGTTTTACGGTTAAAAGCAACTGATATCAATAAACTCCAATGTGGATTATAGTGAAAACTCACCGCCTTGGTTTTCGACGTGTGTTCTTTAGTTGTAGAGTAACGCTGAAGTTAAATCATGCAATGTGTTACTCAGTCCAAGCAAATGGTTATTGTCAACATACGCCTTTAAGAGATGTCTAATCAGCGTGTCTACTTCAACGATTTTTGTGCATAAAGAGGGTTGCCCCATAGAGTGCCACATGGGGTTCCAACAAACACAACTACCAATTGTCAAGGATCCCCTCTTTTCACTCATTTCATCTTAGGAGTTACTAGGTGCTCTATATTGTTAGCACTACTAGTATTTTCTCTAAGTTTCCATCAATGTTTGTAGTATAACCTCCATCTTTCTCAACAATTTTGATAGTTGTTAACAGTACTGCCCAACAAAATAATTATCCGAAGTTTTAAAGTTAGTGAACAAAAAATACTAAATATGATAGAAAAATTACAACCCTTTAGTGTTTATAAACTCCACTACTATAGGGCCTCTACCACTCAAAAGTTGATTTTTATTGTAATATAAACATTTTTTTAGTAAAGAAAAAATTTATGCAAACTCTTTATTTGAATGGTTAATGCCTTGTCACGCGTGTGGACATATGGTGTGTTTAGCATGGGTCATGTACCACGAGGCCTCAGACGTGCTTGGTCAGGGTGTGTGCTTGCCAACCCATACATCAAATTGTGAAGATTGAGTGTGAAGTTACGCAGAATTCTAGAAGAAAATAAAATATTTTTTCTACTAAGTATACATTTGGCTTAGCTTTTTACATCTTAAATTTGCATGATCTTATTGATTCTTATAGATATGCTTTGACTGAGAGGTATAGCTAGTTAGACATTATTGTTAATGGTAGACATACTAAATTGCATCTCCAAAACTAGAAAACTATTATGGGTGGGCCTAAGTATTGCTCTATAACCATTTTTGAACTTTGGCTCACAAACTTGGTATGTATGACCAAGTATACAAATGTCATGCTGTAAAAAAGTGTGTCAAATTAAAAATAATAATAGATAACTACACTATCTTATATTCAAATATACATAATGTCGCTAACAATCATGGAGCAAATAACCTAGGTTATATTTTACAAGCCATCGATCTCAATTGTTTTTGCTTTGGTAGTTTTATTAATACATGGTTGATATTGTTCTTTTCAAATCATTGCACACGAACTATTTTATTCGACTACTTATGTAGAAAATGTACATTATAAGAAATATACATGTGAGCGGATTTGTGTACCAGTTTTATAGTTAAAAGCAACTGATATTAATAAACTCCACTACGGATGGAAGTGAACTCACATGTTGGTTTTGGCGTGTGTAATTTTGTAAAGTAATGCTAAAGTTAAAACATGTAATACGTTACTTGGTCCAAGTATATGGTTATTGTGGACATACTCATTATTTAAGAGATGTCTAAGGAGCTTGTCTACTTGAGTGGTTTGTGCATAGAGAGGGTTGTTCCATAGAGTGCCACATGGGCAACTATCAAATACAACTACCAATTGTCGACGTCATCCCCCCCTCTTTTTCACTCACTCTTTGGTTTAGGAGTTTCTAGGTGGTCTAAAGTGTTTGCTCCACCCATATTTTCTCTAAGTCGCCATAAACATATGTAGTATAACTTGCATCCTTTGCAACAATTTTGATAATTGCCAATTATATAATACCAAACAAAATAATTGCCTGAAATATTATAATTAGTGAACCAATAACACTAAATATTTTAGACATATTGCAAGTATTATAGTGTCGTAAACTCCACTACTATAAAGCCTCTACCAATCATAATTGGCTTGCATTGTAACGTGACCTTTTTGGTAGTAATTAAGATATTTTTGTACAAACTATTTTTAAATGGTTAATGCCTAAATGGCCAACACCTTTTCCATTTAATTAAGATCTAGAATAAAAATGGGAGTGTTGATTACAAATTTGAACATAGAATTTAACTTAAAAATTACACAACATCTCCATTATGAGGCAACAAGCAACAACTATAAGAAAAACAATTGTTTAGCTGTTTAGGGGAATGTGTCTTCCAAAAATTAGTTACAACTTTTATCCATGGAGTTTCACAAAGTCATTGTTGCAACTTGAGCCATATGGATCAAGACAATCTCTATCTCAGGATCCCTAACACCAAAATGAAACAAACCTTGAGCTATATCCTTTAAGCAAAACAAGGAATGTACCTATAGCACATAAAGAGAGGATCTTGAAGTAAATCAAAGAGACTGTAGAACTAGGAAAGTGTTATAGAGTATTCGTTTCTATAGAGAGGATGCCATGTGTGTGGCAATAAGCCAATCCAATTGCCATTTGATTTAATTTCATGCATCTTAAATTTACATGATCTTGTTGATTCTTGTAGGTATACTTTGACTTAGATGTATAGCTAGTTAGTCATTATTATTGTTAGAGATATACATACTGAAATGTCTTTGCAAAACCTTAAAACCATTGTGGGTTGGCCTCAAGTATTTCCCCACAAACAATTTTGAACATTGACTCATAAACTTTCTATGTACGACATACCAAAATGACATGGTGTAAAAAAGTATGTAAGGTAATAAAAATAGGCACCTGTACTATCTTATGTTCAAATATATCTATAAGTAGACACAAACATTGTAAGCGATATATATATGTGTGTGGATTTGTGTACCAATTTTACGGTTAAAAAGCAAGCGATATTAATAAACTCTGTGGGATGGAAGTGAACTCTCATGTTGGTTTTGGTCTGTATGTTTTAGTTGTAGAGTAACTCTAAAGTTAAAGTATGGTACTACATTACTCGGTCCAAGCATATGGTTATCGTTGACATATGTATCATTGTCTAAGGAGCTTGTCTACTTTGATGATTTTATGCATAAGAGAATTGTTCCATATAGTGACATTGTGGGGTTCCATCAAATACATCTAAGGATTTTTCCACTTTTCACTCACTCTTACCCTGAAGAGCTTCTAGGTAGTCTATTGTTAGCACCACCCAAGTATTTTCTCTAAGTGGCCATCAAATTTGTAGTATAACCTCCACCTTTCCTAGAAATTTTGATAGTTGCCAACTAAAGTAATCCCAACAAAATAATTACCTTAAATTTTATAGTTAGTGAACAAAAGTATTAAATATGTTAGAAAAACTGCAACTAGTATAGTGTTCATAAACTCCACTACTATAAGGCTAGCAATGAAGAAATTTTTATGCAAACTATTTTTTTGAACTTTTGATTCCTTAATGACCAACATTTTTTTTCCATGTTTGCAATAACATAGAAAGGCTATAGAACTAGGCTCTTGCTATATAGTAATTGTTTCCATATAAAGGATGGTAGGTGTGTTGCACTAAGCCGCATCCAATCATCATTTGGTTTCATTTCATGCATCTTAAATTTGCATGGTTTTTATTCAATCTTGTAGATATACTTTTATTGGTATGCCTAGTAGGTTTACGTCATTGTTGGAGATAAACATAACAAGTTATTGCTACAAAACCTAGAAACCACTATGGATGGGCCTTGAGTATCGCCCCACAGCGAATTTTTAAACTTTGACTGGATCAAACTTCATATCTGAACAAACATACAAATGGCATGATGCAAAAAGTGTGTAAAATAAAAATATTAGACAAATATACTACCTTACATTCATATCGACACAACAATCGCTAATTATCAAGGCAGAAATAACCTAAGCTACAACATGCATGTCAATGCTTTTCATTTTTGTTGGTTTTAATGATAAGTCATAGATATTGTCATTTTCAAATCATTGCATGAATTATGTTATCTACGTACCTACATTGAAAGCGTACACTATAATAAATATAATATGTGTGGATTTGCGTAGAAAGCAACTAATATTAATAAACTCCATAGTGGATGTTACCGAACTCACACTTTGGTTTTTAGCGTATTCTTTAGTTGTAGAGTAATGCTAAAAGTTAAAGCATGTAATATAATGTGTTACTCGATCTAAGCGGATGGCTATTATCGACATAAACATTATTTTAGAGATCTCTAAGGAGTCTGTCTACTTCAATATTTTTGTACATAAACTAGATTGTTCCATAAAGTTCCATGTGGGTTCTAATAAACATGTCTACCAAGTGTTGAGGCATTTGTCCTCTTTTTCACTTTCTTCACCTCGAGAGTTTCGAAAGTGGTCTATAATGTTAGCACCACTGGTATTTTCTCCAAGTGGCCTTCAGTGTGCGTAGTATAACATCCATTTTTCCCAATTTTTTCATAATTTCCAACTATGTAATTACCACCAAAATAACTACCCAATGTTTTATAGTTGTGCACCAAAAATATTATGCAAACTTTTTTTTCAACGATTAGTACCTTATTAATGGCCAACAATGTGTTCCATTGCATTAAGATTAAGAAGGAAAAGGAGATTGGTGATTACAATTTTTGAGCAGGAGGACAAACTAACTTTAAATTACATGACATCTACATTGTGAGGTAACAACAAACTTTTATAATAAAAACAATTATTTAGTCATTCGGGAGGAGGTCTTTGAGAACCTGGTTGCAACTTTTGACAATGGTGTTTCAAAATGCATGGTTGCAACTTGAGCCATATGGATCACGACAATATCTACCAGAGACACTAAATAACTGGTTGCAACTTTTGAGCGTGGTGAAAGAAACCTTATGCTTTTTCTTTCTTCAAGACAATGAATATACATATTGTATGTAAAGAGAGGATCGTTAATTTGCGTACCACGAGACACTAAAACCAGGCTAGTGCTAAAGAGTATTTGTTTCAATAGAGAGGATACCATGTGTGTGGCACTTAGCCATCCCAATGGTCACTTGGCTTTATTTCATGCATCCTAAATTTGCATGGTTTTATTTGATCTTGTAGATATTCTTTGATTGGGACACATAGTTGGTTATACATTATTGTTGGAAGTAGACATAATAAATCCCTACTACAAAACCTAAAACCCTTATGGGTGGGCCTCAAGTATTGCCCCACAACAAATTTTGAACTTTTGATTCAAACTTCACATATCTGATTAAACAAGCAAATGGCATGATGCAAAATGTGTAAAATAAAAACTATTAGACAACTATACTACCTTACACTCATATATACATAATAGTTGCTAATTATCAAGGTGGAAATAACCTAAGCTGCAACATACATGTCATGGAATGGTTTTTTTCTTTTGAAGGTTTTAAAAGAAGTGGTAGATATTTTTTGTTTCAAATCATTGCATATTTATGTTATCTAACTATGTATGTAGGAAACATACACTATATATAATAAACATATGTATTTGCAAATTTGTGTACTAGGATTAGGGTTAAAAGCAATGATATTAATAAACCCCACTCTAGATGGAAGCAAACTCCCGTTGGTTTTGGCTTACTCTTTATTTGTAGAGTAACACTAAAGTTAAAGCATGTAATGTGTTACTCCTGTCTAAGCATATGGGTATTGTCAATATGCACATTACTTAAGAGATGTGTAAGGGAGCTTGTCTACTTTAAAGATTCTATGCATAAAGAAGAATTCTCCATAGAGTGTGCGGTGGGGCTCTAATAAATATGTAAACCAATTTTCATGGGTTTCCCCATTTTCACTCACTTCATCTTGAGATTTCCTAGGTGCTCTAAAGTGTTAGCACCAACAATATACTCTCTTAAGTGTCCATGATTGTCTATAGTATAACCTCCATCTTTCCCAAAAGTTTTTGATAATTTCAAAATATGTAATTCCCAACAAAATATTTACCCAAGTTTTTATAGTTAGTGAGCAAAAAAATATTATGCAAAACTCTTTTCTCAATGATTGGTGTCTTAATTTTCAATTGCCTTTTCCATTTCATTAAGATTAAGAAGAAAAGGGAGACCAGTGAGTACAATTTGAATAGAGAACAAATTTACTTAAACTTACATGATATGCATTGTGAGGTAGTAAGCAAAAATTGTAATAAAAACAATTGTTTTAGCCGTTTGGGAAGAGTGTCTTCATTGCAACTTATTGACCATGGTGTTTGAAAAAGGCATGGTTGCAACTTGAGTTATTATATGGATCCACGACAATCTCTATTAGAATTCCTAACACCAATAATTAAAAAGAAACCTTGAGCTTATTTCTTTTTAAAAACAAGGAAAATATGCCTATGGCGCGTAAAGAGAGGATCTTTAATTGGTAGTGTTCTTGAGAGACTATAGAACCATGCTAGTGCTATAGAGTATTTTGTTTCCATAGAGAGGATACGGTGTGTGTCACTTGCTAGATCAATGGTGATTTGCCTTAATTTCATGCATCTTAAATTTGCATGGTTTTATTTAATCTTTGTAGATATACTTTGATTGGGACACATAGTTGGTTATTTATACATATTATTATTGGTTATACAATGGGTGGGCCTCAATTATTGCCCACAACCACTTTTAATTTTGACTCCAAACTTTGTATATATGATCAAAACATACATATGTCATGATGTAAAAGTGTGTAAAATAAAAAGCAGATAACTATACTTTACATTCATATATACACTACTTGCTAATTAATATCATGGTGGAAATAACCTAAGCTACAACATTCATGTCATATCAATTGTTTTTTCTTTTGGTGGTTTTACTAAGAAGTGCTATGTATTTTTCTTTTCAAATCATTGCATGGATTGTTGTTTATATAACTACATACGTAGGAAACATACACTATAATAAATATATGCATGCGTAGATTAACACACCAGGTTTGCGGTAAGAAGCAACCGATATTGATGGAAACAAGATGTATCATATATTCCCAAAATATTCCCTTCCCGCTATGCAAAAGTCATCCCATCCGACAACTCTAATCGACAAATGTTCACGGTTAGAATTAAGTGAACGATTTGACCAATGGTGGCCATTCCTTTTTGTGGCAAATAATTTATTCCGCCATTTTCGTTTCGAACGTCCCATTTAGTGTCACACGCATATGGGTGAATGTTATAGGTTGGTCATGTTAGTTTCCAAAAGCAAACCATTTATATTTCAAAATGCGAGGAACTTATTAACGGTGTATCCAATCCTCATTAAAATTGGCACCATTGAGTTCTACGTGATCAGGTGAACAAAATAGATCACAATTGCGTATGTTTTGACAAAAACTTCTAAAATATAATTTATCTCAAAGCTTGAAGCACAAAATTTATAAAAAACAAACTTATGTAAACAAATTTATTAAGTTAATTTGTACATAAGTTGTGTTGTATAACCTTCCGCGGTGTTCCATAACTTATGTAGGTGGGGTCTAGTTTTTGTTCCATAGCATTAAGTTACAAAAGTTCCAACAATTAAGTTAATTTTGTACATAAGTTTTGTTACAAAAAAGAACATATAAAATTGTTACTAGAAAAAAATCTTGAAATATATGTAGGTGGGGTCTAGTTTTGCCCGCCTCGTAATCCACACTACTACATATTTTTTGGTGGCGTTTTTTTTTTTATTTTTGCGGTTTTAAACCGCCACCAAATTAGGGGTCACCATAAATCGTGGATTAAACCGTGGTGGTTTTTGGTGCCGCCACCGAAAATAAAAATACATATAAAAAGAAATCTCAACCCAAACCCTGCAATCGGGCAGCGACACCGACTCGCGCGTTAGATCCGCCGCCGGGCAGCTAGTTAGGGGAGGGTAGGGGCACCGCCGCCATGGACCAAGAACCGAACAGCCGTTGGTGGTCGTTACCATTTGCCGGCGCTAGCGCCCATGAGTCGATCCGCCATGGAACTTCGAGGTGGCCCCGGGAGGAGTTTGCGGCCTGGCGCCGACACGAGCTCGAGGCCGCCTCTCGCCACCATGGAGCTCGAGGTGGGACGATCACCGCCATGGAGACTACGCTGCCACCATGCTCGGGACGCCGATCCGTGTTTGGGACGCCGCCGTGCTCGAGACGCCGGGCTGCGATCCGTGCTCGGGAAGCCGGATGCGTGCTTGAGGATGGGCGCCGCCGCTGCCGTAGTCGCTCCCATGCTGCCCCGGCTGCCGGCTCGGGAGGGAGAGGGAGGCGGGAGAGAGGGAGGGTTGGGGCTCGGGAG